>VZTY01018235.1:40030-102561 GCA_013400935.1 Turnix velox | reverse complement strand
CTGAGGGATGCTCTTCCTGGTGTCTCTGCTGCAGGACATCACTGGTGAGTTGTATTTTCCAAGGGGACGCGGTGGGAGGAGAAAGGCTGGGGAGCCTGCTGGCCCCCCCAGCTGGTTAGGCAGGGGGAGGGGCATGGCTTGTGTTTCCATTTCTTGTCTTAATGCCCTGTGGGGTTTGCCTGAGGTCAGACAAGCGTTGGGCAGGAGAGCAGGAGTCTTGTGTTTTAGCTTTGTCTTTCAGCTCAAGGTGCTGTGGGTGCAGTTTGTGTGAGTTCAGCCCCAAGGATGTGGTTTAGCCAAGGAATGGGACGGCAGCATCTTGGTGTCAGTTTAGGGACATCGTCAGTTGGAAGCTGAAAATTCTCCAGCTCCCTTCTGTTTGGAGGAGATGTGGAGTCAGTTCAGTTGTACTTCTCATTGGTCATCTGGAAAAACCCTTTTAAAAGTCTTTCTGATTTGTCCCTACTTGTTGCCTTTGTGGAGGGGAGCTGTGGATGGCTTGGTGTTGGACTGACCTGGTGGGGGAGGCATGAGGAGACATCACTTTGGCTGCCAGCCCAAGGCAGTGGATGGATAAGCTCTTAATCCAAACCCAGCAGGGAGATTTGCAGTGACAGGCTGGGAAATGAAAAGTGAAGGAAATTCTGAGCCCTTTTTGGTGTAAAGACAAAGCTCTTCTCTGCGGGAGAGGAAGCAGAGGAGGAGCTGCAGGGAGTGCAAGCGAGGAGGATCTCTTGGACTTTGTGGTCCTTGCAAGCCCTTTGGAAGATCCTGGCCATAGGGCAGTGTGTTGCTGGGTACACACTTTGTGTGTAAAAGTGTAAACCACCCCTCACCTTCTCCCTCCTGCTCTTCACTTTGTTCTCTGAGGCTGGAGTCTGAGAAAGGGAGAAAACTAGGCTCCTGAGAGATGGAGGTGGAATGGATATGCCACTCCATACCCTGTGGTCAAAATTATTAATTATTCCCTAGTGAATTCTTAAATTCAACACTTATGCTGCTGACAATGGCAGTGCCGTGGCGCCTTCCTGGTTGTTTCCTCTTTTACCTTCCAGTTTCTGAGTGATGTGGCTTGGGGTTTTGGGGTGGCACAGAGAGACCAAGTGGGAGGTCTCCTCCTGCTGAGGGATCTCCTCTGTTGTTGCATCTTGGACAACACAGTGGGCCAAACACTTGTGTTTGACCATGATCTTCTACCCTCTCCAGAGCTAGCAGGAGATGCTGGGGCTATTGGATTGTCAACAGACCCAGAAGTGGCTTTTGGGCCAAGGTGAGGAGTCCTGTTGATGCTCAGCTTTGGGAGTGCTGGGACTCTTTCGCTGCATGTGTGTGGAGAACGTGGAGCTGAGGGAAGAGACACTGCCCAAACTTTCTCCCACAGATTTTCCCTAAGGCTTCAGTAGTGAACCCTCCAGGTTTAACTCTAGTGGCTTCAGGAAAGCTTCTTGAGGGTGGCAGAAGGGAGGTTTTAAGGGGTAACTGAGGGGTGCAGGGTCTATGCACAGGGGACATCCCCACCTGCTCCCAGTGCCAAACACCAGACCAGCTGTGTATGGGATGGCAGAAGCACGCCTGGATTTTCTTGTTGTTTTAGAGATTATGTTAAGTGTTGGTTAAATGAAAAGGCTTTATTTTCTTACACCCACGTCTATGTTTACTTCCTTGTCATACCTTCTGCAGTTGAAAGGGCTCTTTCATTAAAAAAAAAATTCCCTGGCACACCAACGCTTTTGTTGTGGGTTTGTAGGATGATGGACCAGTGAGTGCGTGTCTCTTTCCAGTAAGAGCTTGGTGCATCCAGGACTCTGTGGGCTCCTTTCTGTACTGGTGCCATTGAGTCAGTGGTGGTAGTTCCTGTGCTGGTAATGATGGTTCCTCTGGGAACAGAGTGATAGATCTTCCTAGCAAGAGGAGGAGGAGGGGGCAGGGGACAAGGGCTTCTGCTGAAATGGGCCAGGATTTCAAGGAAAACATGATGACGTGTTCATTTGCACTCCAGTGAGCATCCTTGCCCCTGGCTGTGATGGGTTTTCACTCCTTTATCACTGGTTTTTAGTAAGATGAGAGGGACAGACTGTCCCAGCAGTGATGCCACAGCTCCTTGCTGGCTATAAAATGAGTCTGGGCTCACCTTACAGCTGGGTTTGCAGAAGCTGCACATAGTGTGGGAATGATGTTTGGTGTTGTCTGTCAGACCTGTCCTCCTGGGAGCCCTGACTGGGTTCAGGCTGTGTAAAAATGCCTGCTTACAACCTGACACTAAGTGCCACTGTCACCCCCCGGGGACTCTGCAAGCAGGCACTACATCTGTCAGGCTGCTCCTCTAGAGGTGTCTTGATTAAATTTTTATCCCTTCCTTCCTAAGAAAATGCATGTGGTTGAATTTTGGCAAATAAAAAAGGAGTTACTTTAATAATAGAGATACAACCCCACAGAAAAAGCAGGCCCTTCCTGGTAGTACTTAAATGCCTCTGTATTGTTTCAGAGAAATTAAAATAAACTCCTGACAGTTCAGAGGGCTTTCAGTAAAAGGCCTTTGTGAGCTTTGGAATTTGTCAGCATAAAATGCAAGAAAAGAAGCAAAAGCATAAAGTGTGCATCTCTGCTTGTGATGCAAATAAAGGATTAAGAAAATAAGAGAGAAAATGAGTTAGTGTTGGTCCTGCTCTGGAGCCAGTTTTGGCTCTGTGTAAATGGGTGTGTCTGATGTTTGTGTTGGGAACAATTCTCCTGTTTCAAAGATGATGTTATTGCCTTGGATTGATAAAGAGCAAGTGCCCAAAGCTCAGTAACACCCTGTGTTGTGTGCAGATACGTGGTGTGTGGGAGTCCAGCTGAGGATGGGTTGCCCAGAGAGGTGGTGGATGCCCCATCAAGCCTGAAGACATCCAAGGCCAGGCTTGCTGAGGCTCTGAGGAACCTCATCTAGTGCAGGATGTCCCTGTCACTGCAAAAGGTGGCACTGCATGGCCTTAGAAGAGCCCTTCCAACTCTGATTCTATTCTATTCTATGGGAGCTGCACAGTAAGGATCTGTCTCTCCCTGAGCAAGGAGGTCATTTGGGCTCCAGGGATGTGGTGATGACCCTGTGGCCTTGTGCTGCTAATGCTGGTGGTGTATAGAAGGATGTGCATCCCAGCCTAAGACACTGTCCCTGTGATACAAAACCTGGGGCCGTGCAGTGGCACTTGGGCTGGAACACATATCTGATCCTCCTGTTGGTGGAGAGAGTCCAGTCTAAAACCAGACCTTGAGACATTACTGAGTGTGAGAAGAACACTGCCTTTCTTCTGCTGCTGATGCCTGTGATGATGCTGAGGAAAGAAAGCAAACAGGGAGGGCTTTTCTTAAACATGATTGTTATTTCTTCCCCTTTTGCTCCAGCTGCACACACAGCTTTTGGACCTGGATGATACTTGTTCTCTTGGGGCTTAGACTGGGTGGTTTGTGCTGCTGCAGAGCATTGCTTTTATGAATACTTTTATTGCAAATAATCTGGCAAACACATTCCCGTTTAAATGTAGGGGTAAACAGTTTTGAAATACGCATCCAGTGGTTAGGAATATTTATTTTGCTCTCCTGTTGTCTTATTATATGGTAGGAGTCCCTTTCCTAGAGTACAGGAGCATTACATGGTAGAGCTTCTCTTGATTCACCTTTATGTTGTGCACTGGAGGACACCTTACACCTTCCTTTTAAATACCTGCTGTCTCTGGAGGTGCAACTCTGATTCTGCTGCAGGTGTGGCTGCCGAGTGTCACTGGGTTAGTGGCACATCCATGTCCTTGGCTGGCACTGAGCGTGGCCTCACAGAGCTCTCAGCTTGTTTTGGATGAGCTGCGTGGCACTGTGCCATGGTTTTTTCCCAGGCTGGCTGTGGCTCAGCTTCAGGAAGCCCTTTCTGGGCACTAATGACTTCCCACGGGACATGCAGAAGGGCTGGGGAGGTGTGGGTGGGATGGGGAGGCTTAAGCTGTAGAATCGTAGAATTAGAAGGGACCTTCAAAGGTCATCCAGTGCCCCCCCCGTGCAGTGACAGGGACATCCTGCACTAGGTGAGCTTGCTCAGAGCCTCAGCAAGCCTGATCTCGGATGTCTCTAAGCTTGATGGGGCCTCCACCACCTCTCTGGCAACTTGGACTAGTATCTCACCACCCTCATGGGGAAGATATTCCTGGGTTTACCTGATCCATTGCTATGCCTGTGGCCATTGCAGCAGCAAATGCAGTGACACGTAGACCTGGAGCTGACAGAGGGAAAAGCAAAAGGCTGCTTGACTACAAACACTGAAAGAGAGCAAGCTGTCTTCTGGAAAGCTGGAAGAATGGACTAGCCATTAATGCTCTTAAGTGATGCCCACAGTACCTGGGGAGAAAATACCAACCCAGCACTTTCACAAAGTGAGTGACTCCTTTATTCTGCTCCTTCTGTGCCCAGAGGACCTCC
This sequence comes from Turnix velox, assembly GCA_013400935.1. NCBI lineage: Eukaryota > Metazoa > Chordata > Aves > Charadriiformes > Turnicidae > Turnix > Turnix velox. The sequence goes on along the minus strand of VZTY01018235.1, from coordinate 98,115 downwards.
TGGGGTTGGTTTGTAGAAGGTTTCTTGCTGCCTGCCTGGGAAACACTGAGCCCTCAAGGGTTTAACAGGGAAATGGAAGGTTTTCACTGGGCTGCACGTTGTGCTCCTTGCTGCTAAATTGCTGGCAATGCACTTTCCTGCAGCTTTTAAGCCTTTGGGATAAAATGGGAAACAATCAGAGGTCAAGTGAAGAAAGGAATAGTTTTGGTGCAGAAGTGGAGGAGGAGGAGGCCAGGCTGTGGGTCAGATGCTCACAGCACAGGGCTCTCTGAGCTGCTCTCTGCGGTGAAATCCTACTGCAGGACTTTTTTTGAAGTTCACATCTGGTGAGCAGATTTAAGGTATGAGCCTCCAGTGTTTGTGTAGTAGTTTCTGTGCTTGCTTTCTGAAAATATGACCCAGAGACCTCCCTTCATGGTGAAAACGTTGAGACTCTTTCTGGGCTTCTCTCCCCCTGTGCCTTGCAGAAGTGACTGTGGAGGCTCCAGCAGTGCAGCAGCCAGGTTTAGGCTTCCTTTTTTTTATTTTTTTTTTATTTATTTTTCATTATCAACCACCTGTAGATGAGATTGTGCAAATCCAGCCCTGGAGAAGGGACCAGAGAGCATCCTCAAAGACCTTGGGATAGTACAGGGTTCCCTCCCAGTGAGACAAGCAAAATACAGCCCTGGAAAAGGGACCAGAGAGCCTCTAGGTGCACCCTCGGAGACCTTGGGACGGGACAGGGTTCCCTCCTGGTGAGGCAGGCAAAATCCATCCCTGGAGAAGGGACCAGAGAGCCTCTAGGTGCACCCTCGGAGACCTTGGGACGGGACAGGGTTCCCTCCTGGTGAGACAGGCAGAGGGTTTTGGGTGAAGCTCTGGCAGGAGGTTGGATGTGTGGGTTGTGTCCCATTCTTCCCTTGCTCTGCTGTTGCTCCTGTGTTTGATCTTGCTGGAGCTGCTCCAGGCTTGCATCAGAGTCAGCCTCAGCTCTCCTTCCCTCCGACAGAAATCTGGAAGAGCTCTCTTCCAGGCAGCACAACAGCAGAGAAATATTTATAGACAGGAAGGGGATCTGCTCTCCCCCCACCCTTTGGCAGGGTAACTATCGCTTTCCTTCAGATAGGCGCTTGGCAGCGGTGAGACCTAATTCATCCCAGCCACTGCTGCTCCTTGGTCCCCCTCAGATGTAAAATGTCATGGATTTGTCATGTCACTTCATTTCTTCCACTGGGATGTATGTTAGGAATGAAGTCAGCTGGGGTGGGTACAAAAGGAGCATTGATGCTGAGTTCCCTGCATGTATTTGGGTGGGAGGGATGAGATGCTGGGCAGTGTGACGTGGGGACTGCCATCCCTGACTATGTGTCCCCAAGGCTTGAGAGTAGCAACTTGGACCAAGAAGTGCCATGGGGACACCCCAAGAAATTGGGAGGTGCAGGTGTATTGGGCTGCTCAATTTCCCCAGCAAGCATCCCTGCCTGGAGCCTGCAAGTGCTGCTTCTAAAACACATTTGAAAGCATCAGTAAAAGCATCTCGGGGGGGTTTATTGGGCAGTTGGGAAACTGTCACGTTCCTCCTATAAACTGCAGCTGTAGGTTCATGTTTTATTCTGCCTCTGTGTTTAAGAGCAGACAGGCTGTGACTTGATGGTGGTTCTGTCACCACTTGTAACATCTGAGGAAAAGCCTTCATTGTTTCTTAATCTTTAACGGGAATATTATTCACCTCCAAGTCATGGCATTAGTTTCCCCTTTTGCAAGAGATGAGGACCCCAATGACTTCATGGGAACTACCAGGGCAGGGGAAGCAGAGGCTTGTGTGTAAGGAGGGTCTGCCTTGTGGAGAGTGGTTTGGGTTGGAAGGGACCTTAAAGATCATCCAGTTTCAACCCCTCTGCCATAGGCAGGGACACCTCCCACTACACCAGGTTGCTCAGTGCCTCATCCAGCCTGGCCTTAATCACCTCCAGGGACTGAAGGGGCATCCACAGCCTCTCTGGGCAACCTCTTCCAGTGTCTCACCACCCTCACAGGAAAGACCTTGGACTAGAGGCACCTCTCCATGTGCCACTGCTCTTAGTTGTGCCCATGTGCATGTAGGTTCATAATTTCTTCTTTTTCTGGTTAAAATACAGAGTTGTTTTTATACCTGAGTAAGTGAAAGACTTCTGGCCTTGGTGCAGGTGACCTTGCCTGACCAGGCTGTCAAATCCAGGGCTAAAACCACTCTCCCCCCTCCCCCACTCCCCCCCTACCCAATCCCTACTTTTTCCCTGCCTGGCCCTTCCTGGGGAGGAATTTTCATCAGTGCCAGAATGTGCAGGGGTTTTGAGCTTGGGATGTATATCCCCTTTGGGATTAATTTAAGGCTTGTTTCATTAGTGACCTAATCCATATCTGCATCCATTTCTCTGGCTGGTGGATGCACTGACCAGGGCTCTGAACTCAGCTGGGTTGTCTTCTCCCTGTGGATGGGCAGCTGGTGCCACCATCTATGACCTGCACTGTTGGGTAGATGGGGACTTTCTCCTGCTTCTGAAGATGATGGAGGAGCTGAGGGAATACTGTTGAGGGATGAGAAGTCTCTTACCCTGCTGAATGTGATCTTACTGGGTAATGGCCATGAAATAACAAGAGTCCCATTGCCAGATACAGTGATGTGCTTTCTGTTGTGGAAAATATCCCTTGGCTTTCTTAGAGATCACTGATTTGCTTTTTTCTTTTTTTTTTTTTTACTAAGGCCGTGGTGTGTGTCACTGGTGGTGACACTTGCACAATCCTTCCTAGGAAGGGAAACTGTTGATCTGACAGAGACCTGGTGGAGGGAGTTTTATACATTAAATAGAATCATAGAATGGTTTGGGTTGGAAGGGACCTTAAAGATCATCCAGTTCTGATCCCTCTGGTTTCCTCACCTCTAATTAAGGATCAGTTTTCTAGAGCAGCTTGGTGATTAGTCAAAAGAGCTCAGTAATAAATGAGGAACTGGGTTTTCAGAGCATCTGCTGGTGTTGGATGGTAAGCCCTGCCAGGTGGGCTGTCATTGCCAGGGGGAGCTGCCCACTCCAGGTGGTTGGAGGATGTTCCTCTTCTGCTGCAGTTAGTCACTTGGCCAATTGGAGCATGGGGAGAAACAGGTTTTCCGGGATGTGTGAAGTTGGAGTGGAATAGGTAGGTGCTGGATGTTCTTGTTCATTCTTCTGCAGTGGCCACCAGGGGTGTGTGAATGACCTTGGAGGTACATGTCTCTGTGTCTCAATGGGAGGTGAGCCTACATCCTCTCTTACCCTTCAACACTATGTTGAAGCTCAATGTCACCTGTGCTGAAGCTTCCAGGAACTTTGTAGCAAGATGTCTGTGTGGGTTGTCATAAGCTTGAATCAAGGATCTACCAAAGAAAACATGAGAATTACTGAAGGTGCTGATTTGGTTTTCCCTGAAAGCTGCAGAATTCTGTGAAAAATACAAGGATGTGAAATAGTCTGTAAGGGGTAAACTGGAGTGTTACCATTGAAAATACTGAATCTGAAGAAAGAAAGTGACCAAGACATCAGAGAAGCTTTTTTTCTTCTCTAGTTTAGTGTTGGAGACCTCAGTGAGGCAGAGCTGCCCAGGGAAGGAAGGAAGGATGAAAAAAATGGGGGGGAAGGAAAATCCAGGAGAAATGCACCAAGAAGGGAAGACTTAAAAAGAGGGAGGGAAGGAAAAAAGGATCCTCTCCACTGCACGGGGTGTGTGCCTGCACCGGAGCAGTGCAGCACAGCCAGGCTGACATCTGTGCCACCACACACAGCCCCAGGAGCTCATTTTATGGTTTCAGAGAAGGCTGTGGAGGGAAATGGGCAACTTCCGCGGGCACCTTTCATCTGCTCTGGGTAATGAGAGAGGCTGGGCCACTATCACTGCTGATGGGAGCCAGCTGAAGGCAGCCACAGGGAGCTGCAGCTGGGAGTGCTCAGCACAGCCTCGGGAAAGGGCTGGGAAAAGTACGATGGGTAGGGACTGTCCTGACTGGGAGAGCTGGGGCTGCTCAACCTGGATAAGAGAGGGCTGCAGGAAAGCTGGGGAGGGGCTGTTTGCCAGGGCATGGAGCCACAGGATGAGGGGCAGTGGTTTGAAATTAGAGCAGGGCAGGGTTAGATAAGACATGAGGAACAAGTTCTTGCCCATGTGGGTGGGGAGACACTGGCCCAGGTGGCCCAGAGAGGTGGAGGAAACCCCATCAATGCCTGGAGACATCCAAGGCCAGGCTTGTTGAGGCTCTGAGCAATCTCATCTTGTGCAGGATGGCATAGAATGGTTTGAGTTGGAAGGGGCCTTAAAGATTCTTTCCAACCTCCCTGCTGTGGGCAGGGACACCTCCCACTAGACCAGGTTGCTCAGTGCCTCGTCCAGCATGGCCTTTGATGGTGCCTTTCAACTCTGTAATTCTGTGTTTCTATAGCTTTTAGATGTCACAGCAGTAAGATTTTGAAAAATTACTATAAAAACTGCAAAATTGCTTGACTACTGCCTGCTCTTCCCTCCCTTTAGGAGGGAGAAGGTGAGTTGCTGTCTCAAACGTTATGGATGTGCTTGCTCTTTGTGTAGGACACCACTTCTGGGAAGCATCAGCTGGTGCTTGTGGGAAAAGCTGGTATCCTGTCCACTCACCACCCCTCTGCTGGAGGAGATGCTCTGGGATGGTTCCACACCAGACACCTTAGCGTGGGCCCAACCAGTCTGACTGGCTGTGGTGCTCCTGCTCTGTCCCCTTTGCTTTGCTTTAGACTGGTCTCACCAGTCCACACTGCAGGGCTGGTAGCCACCACCTTCCCAGGCACCCTCTAAACCAAGCAGGTGGCCACTGCAGCCTGGTGACCCTCTTCTGTGGCCACCACAGCTTGTGCTTTTTCATCTCCACATCTCCAGCCTGATTTTTGCTTTCTTCACTGTGCTGTGACCCAAAGAGGTTTACACTTTAAAAGTGCTTTTTAGCTTGGAATACTCCTTGATTTATTTATTTCCGTGGCCTAAATGCAGGACACCATCCTCACCTGGCTGCTCACCACGGAGCAGAAAGGGTTCTTGGCCTGAACTCATGACCCAAAGCTCTCCTGGGTGTAGGATGGACTTGTGTGAACTGGAGCATGCAGTAATGTCCAGCTGCCTGCTCCCCAGACCTTGTCTTTACTTCTGTATACTAATCTCTGCCTAAACTTTAAAAAAAGTTTTTGTTTTTTTTTTAACTGGAGGAGGTGTTCTGAAGGTAATGTGTGTTTGAAGGCAGAGCAGTTGTCTCTAAGATTGGAGTGATGCCCAGAGCACTGGATTTCTGAGAATTTTCTGTAGATGATGGAGATAATATTCTCAAGAAGAGCTCTTGTTAGAAACAGCCACAAAACTAAGTGTGGGGAGATTTTCTTGTATCTGATAAGGAAAGTAGGAAGACAGACTGTTAGATCCAGGCAATGAAAGTCTCTTGATTTAAGCTCAGAGGGATTTTTGTTGTCTGTTTTTTGTCTTGGCAGACAGGATTTCAGTTATAGAATCATAGAATGGTTTGGCTTGAGGGGACCTTCAAGATCATCTGGTTCTAATCCCCTGCCATGAGCAGGGACACCTCCCACTACACCAGGTTGCTCAGTGCCTCATCCAGCCTGGCCTTAAACACCTCCAGGGATTGAGGAGACATCCACAACCTCTCTGGGCAACCTCTTCCAGTGCCTCACCATCCTCACAGGAAAGAACTTTCTTCCCTCCAGCCTAAATCTCCCCTCTTCCAATTTGCAGCCATTCCTCCCAGTCCTGCCATCCTGGACCCTATTAAAAAGTTATCTGCTCTTGGCTTTTCATAAATTTTCTTAGAATTGAGGGCCACTTCCCAACTTGAATCAGAGGGGCTGTGAGCTGAGGGAGCAGGTCCTGCCCTGGGGAGAGCTGGATGGTGTCTCACAGGGAGAGATCCCTCAGCACCCAGTCCCAATGGCCATCCCATGCAGGGAAAATTCCCAGTGACTTCAAAAGGGAAGCGAGAGGCAGCATCAAAACCCAGAGATCAGAATTTTTTTTTCATGTTAATCTATTCCAGTGAGCTGCTGAAACACCTAAAAGCAATACTCTGGCTGAACAATCCTTTTGCATGTGGTGTTTATTTACCTTACAAGCTCCTCAGCAGCTCGGAGGGAAGGCCATGTTCCAGACTGATCTGTTTGTCAGCCACAGGTGGCTCCAGTTTCTCCTTCTCCTCACCTTTTGTCCTCTTTGATGCAGTTAAATTGGGTCAGGAATGGTATTTTTTTTTATTTTGGCTGGGAAGCAATGAGCTGAAGCAGCAGAAGTGACAGGGGGTGGCCCCTGTGGGCTGCTGGCTTGCTCAATATCTCAGGAACAGGTTGACTTGAAAAAGGTTTTATTACCTTTTTTTTCCCTCATTGTCCTCGATTTTTCATTTCCACAGTAATTTCTTTAACCGCAGGTTTGTGGCTTTTTTTTCCTGCCTGAATAACTAAACAAAAGGATGCCAGAAGCTTTGCTGAAAGTTGTTATTCTGATTTTCCTCCAAAAAGCAATTGTTTACTTTCCCACTGCAGATGTGTACACATGGCACCAGCAGCTGGCTGCACTTATTTTAGGTCAGATTTTGCTTTCCCTGAAAGGGATGTACTTCCAAAACCAGAACAAAATCAACACCCTGTGGTCAAAATGAAAACCCCACTCTCTTGGTCTTCTCTTTGAATGCCTAGATCAAACAGACTTTTGCTGCCAAGGAGGCTTTATCTTGTGGGTTTATCTCGTGGGACAGCTGGGACACGTGTGTACTGTGTGTACTCCTCATGCAGCAAGGAATTGGGTGGAAATGGCAAGAACTTCCTTCGCACTTTTAACAGGGTGGGAACAAAGTGATGGAGGTGAGTTGTGATGGGAATGGGGACATGCAGGTTGTGAGGGAGAGCTGCTGGCACATCTTGAGCGCTCCAGAACAGCAGCTTGGCTTTTTGGGAATGTTCTCCTTTTTTTTACTCCTCATTTGCATGCATGCCTGGTGTTACTCTTGGAAACCAGGTACATTCCAGAGATGGTTATAGGGTGCTGTGGTAATTAGTATCCAAGGTAAACTATGTGTGCCCATCTTTCCTGGGGGCTCCTACAAGAATGCAGTCAGGGTATGTTTGAAGTGCTTGGGATTTTGATTTTTATTTCCACCAAGACTCTTTGGGTTTTCATTAATTTATGCCTTGGTGGAGGTGTGGGAGGTAATGGTCAGGTTTTCCAGTGCTGGTTGAGAGTGAAGATGTGATGACTTCAGTTTCTCTTCCTTGGACTGTGGCTTATGACATCCTAGAGGGGCCCAGAGCTATCCTAATGCTTTCTCTTTTCAGAGCCTTAAAGCTGGAAAGCTCCAGAACTTGTGTGATAATTAATGATGATAATAGAGGTAAAGGTAAGGTCTAACTATGGGAAAGCAATGGAGGAAATCCACCTTTACATGGTGGGGCCAGGCTCCAGGCTGTGTCCTGAGTGCATCCTCTACTTTCATAGTTCTCAACATAAACTTGTGACTTCTTGAAACATCCTGTGTAACTTCCAGTGATCCTAAATAATAATCTTCAAAGGAATATCAGTGTGTCTCCTCTCACAGAAAGCATGGCTTGAAGAAGGTGCTCACAAAGCGAGGTGTGATTCACTTTGTCTTTGCAGAGGAGCTTAATTGTTCCAGGTTCCTAAAGGGCTTTGATGCAGGAATGAAAGGCATTCGGCAGATGGGAACCATTTCGAGTGACAATTACCCTTTATTTAGAGGTGCTCCCTTGTTTTGCTGTAATTAATTTTGTGTTCTTCAGTCAGGGTGAAGTTTCCTGGCTGGTGAAGGGCTGCTGTTGAGGTGAGACTGGAGCTCTCTCGACACCCACACCGTCTGCCCGGCGTCTTGGAGCTCGACATCTCAGCCCTGTTTTGCAATAATAACAATAATAATAATAAAAAAACACAAAGCAGAATTTGGATGAGCCAGCTGCCAGTCCTAATAAGCCCTAAAACATGCCCGGCCAAGTTGAAAAAACTGTTCTTTTCTATCAAATAAAAAAAGAAATTATGTGTTTGTACAATAAGATGTTTGGGAGGGTTTGGCTGACTCCAGCCTTTCCGCCTCCTCCTTTGTTTTCTGGCTGCACCAGCAGATGTCCCTGAAAGAGCCAGATCTGCACCCAGCCTGACCTTCATCACCAGGAGGGTAAATCACTGCTGGCAGGAGCTTCCCAGAATATCTCCAGGACGATTGTAAACAAATCTAATTAAGGAAGGATCTTAAGAAGGTTTGGAGTTTGATTTGGTATTTGGTTGTTGGTTTGTTATTGTTTTTTTCTTTTTCCCATGATGATGTTTTAATTAGTAACCTACATCATCACAGTCCCTGTGTGGAGTTTACTCTTTGGTCCTTTCTCAAGAGGTGAAAAATTCTCTAATGATTTGATTTTTAGGGGGTTTTGGCTGTTCTTTCTTTTTAAAGACTTTTTTTATTGTGGCAGAGAATAACTTAAGAGACTAGGCCACCAAAATGAGAAATAGTATTAAAAGTAAGACTCAGAGTTTGCTGCTTTAAGGTCTATTTGATAGTGGTGACCTCCTCTGAGCTCTCATGACCTTGGTCCTTCAGGGCCAAGAAGAACTTTAGCTGTAAGGAGCAGAGGATGGGATCAGTTATCCCAGTAACCAACCTCAGATATCTCTGGATGCTTTTCCTTGGCTGGATCTTGTGCTATTGTTGCATGTCCGTGGGTTCCTCCTCTCTCATGTTTCATGACCACCATGTTCCTTTCTCAAGGTTGTGTCTTTAGGTCTTAAAGTTCTGGTCAGCAACTGTGGAAGCAGGGCTCAGCCCTCCTTTGAGGACATCCTGGTCCTGGTCCTGATCCTGGTCCTATCCCTGGCACAGGTTGAGATGGGTTTTGCGGAGCTGCCCTGAGAAAAAAGAGAGGAGCAGCTCCAAATCCCCTCTTCTGCAGGTGTGACCCTGGGAGTGGCCAAGTTCATCTCCAAAATGGACCATCTGGAGTATCTTACACATCATATCTTCCAGTTTGTGTGTGAATGAGAGTTTACAAGTAAATTGCAGGGAGTGACTTGTTCTGTGTAAGGGCAGGGATTCGTGGTCATCTGCAGTGACACCAAAACCTTTCTGCTGGCCTCCCTGGGAGGTTCTGGCACCTGCCAGATAGCTCTTGACCTCAAGAAGTGTAATCAGATTGTTCAATTGATTTTTTTTTTCTTATTAAAAAGAGGAATTTTTTTTTATTTTTAACTTGTGGTGTGTATGTGTTAGCAATACAAACCTCAGCATAACTACAAGAGTTTGGCTTGAAACAACTCAGACAGGAAACTAATACCAACGCCCTTGTCAACAGGCAGCGTGTGCCAGGAAATCAATAGAACATGTCTCCAAATAAAAGCCACGTTCTGCAGAAGGACTGACTCATCAAGTCTTGACTTAATACACAGATAGTGTCTGAGCCCTTCAGGAGTGTGCTGGGTGACAGTCCTCTTTCTTCACCCAGCATAGTCACAAGAGTTGAGGATGGTTTGTCCAAGAGAGGTGGTGGAGGCACCATCAATGCCTGGAGACTTCCGAGGCCAGGCTTGCTGAGGCTCTGAGAAACCTCATCTTGTGCAGGATGTCCCTGTCACTGCAGGGGGTGGCACTAGACGGCCTTGGAAGGGCCCTTCCAGCCCAACACATTCTGTGATTGTACAGGCATGTCCTCTCTCCCAGATGAGCTTGCTGCTGGCTCTGCAGAGTGAGGCTGTGGTGGAAGAGGAGCTGCACTGGGGGATTTTTAGTAGGGTGCAGGATGGCAGGACTAGGAGGAGTGGATGCAAATTGGAAGAGGGGATATTTAGCCTGGAGAGAAGAAAGAAGCTTTTTCCTTTGGTGGTGGTAAGTCACTGGAAGAGGTTGCCCAGCAAGGTTGTGGATGCCCCCTCAATCCCTGGAGTTGTTCAGGGCCAGGCTGGATGAGTCATTGACCAACTTGGTCTGGTGGGAGGTGTCCCTGCCCATGGCAGGGGGTTGGAACTAGATGATCTTTAAGGTCCCTTCCAACCCAAACCATTCTATGATTTTGGGGAAAAGCCAGTGACAGCTTTGAAATGCCAAGGCAAAGGTGATAAAAGGTGCTGAGGTGGGTTGGTTGGAGGTTTGGGGTGGGATAGGTGCAGAGAGTGGGTGAGGGGAAGTGCTCCCTTGGCATGTCAGGGCAATAGTGTGGGTTTGGCTCCAGAGCTGCAGCTGGGGAGGGGATAACATGGAGGTGCTGAGCTTTCCTTCTTAAAGCTGTTGAGGCCCGCCAAGTTCATTAGGAGAAATATACATGAAATTTGCACAGGTGGCAAAAGCAGGCTCTTTACTGAGTAAATCACTCAGCTTGTCATTAGCTGGGCACCCGAGGCTCTGTGCTGCTGTGTAGGATGGGTCCCTGGGATGTGGTCACTTCTGGCACATCCTCTTTTTGTCACTGTCTTCTGAAAGCTGATGATCACTGCTCCTAGCTGGGAATCTTGGGACACCAGATAACCCTAAAAATGCAAAGATTGGCTGGATTCAGGTGAAAACCTCACAGATGAGGGCCACAGGGCACAGTCATTGGTTGTGCCATTCAACGGCACAGATGTGGTGGCTGCTTTGCTGTCACATCACTTGGGGTTTTGTCACTACCGTGTGATCAGCCTCTGGCATGTTTTTTGGGCAGAGATTCACTTGATAAGTAGGTGATGTGGGAGCTTCTGCTGATGCAGCTCAGTTTGAGGAACATGCTGCAATGGATTCTCATCTTTGAGATGCTTTGGATTGGAGGTGGGATGGACAGACCAGTAACTGGGGCTGAAGGTTTGGTAAACCTGTCAGACTCTAGTAAGAATGGAGAGTAAATACTGGTAAATATTAAGACTGTTGAAATCAGGTGGTAGTAAAGACAAAAACCCCTCAATTTTAAAATCTCCTTGGTAATGCTGTTCGGAGCATCTTCTGCCTTTGGAAGAAGCTGGAGTCCTCCTCTGTCTTAACCTCAGTTATTTGCTGTTTTAATGACTTTAACAAAATGTTTAGAAGTGACCCCCAACACACCCAGGTGTGGAAGTAGGGAGCATCCTGTGCTCTGACACCTTTCCTTGCAGAGTCTCTGTCACATTCTGTGGATGGAACAGGAGCAGCCTTGGCTGCCACTGTGAGGTCCTGGTGCTCCATTGACCAGCACAGGGTGGGGAGGAGTTTTTGTTTTAGTGACAGACAGAAGCGTTGCCATTTTCTGCTAAATGAGATCGTTACAGGCCTTGATCAATGCTGATATTGATGTGTTAGTTATTCAGAATTCCCTAATGCTCTCCCTCTTTCAGCTCTGGAGGAGTTTAACCCAGGAGCTGAGCAGCAGGGAGGACCCAGAGGGTTTACTCACAGAAGCTGTGGGTGTCCCTTTCCTGGAAGTGTTTGAGGCCAGGCTGGATGGAGATTTGAGGAACCTGGTCTAGTGGGAGGTGTCCCTGTCCCTATGGTGGGGGGACTGAAATTTAGATGATCTCTAGGGTCTCTTCCAACCCAAACCATTCTATGAAATTCATTCTGTTCTATGATCTCTTGGAGCAGCAAATGGCTGTGGCAGAGCTTGGGCATGGGAAAGCTGTGATGGACAGAAGAAAACCTTGGGATGAAACAGAGTGGTGAAGTTTCAAACATGTCTAAACCAGGAAATGGCAACAACTCTGTAAACAAGGGGCTGTAATTAATGAATTAATGAAAACCACTATAGGCAGACTTCAAGGGGTTGTAATGACAGGTTTGCAGCCAGGAGAAGAATGGACCCTGTGGCCTGAGATAGTATCTGTGAAAGTCCACTACGTGAGCTGAACTCACAGCACTGGCTGTGCTGTGTTGTGCTGGATGTTTGGCTGGCTGTCACGAGGTCCTAATGAGGAAAACATGTTTTATTAAAATAGCCCTCTGCCCTCATGCTTGGCCTTCTGCTGGGGTGGTGTGTGCTGGGGAGGACTGAGCTCTGCCTGGGTGTATCTGCAAGGAGCTCAGGGCCAGCAAATGGTTAGAGATGGAAGGGACCTTAGAATTCATCCTTAGAATGCTACCCTCTGCCCTGGGCAGGGACACTGCCCACCAGCCCAGGTTGCTCCAAGCCCCATCCAGACTGGCCTTGAACCCCTCCAGGGATGTTCCGGACTGGGATCATGGTTTAAGAGAGCCAGCAGTCTGGCTGCTTGTGCTACGTGGTGGGGAAGGGAAAGCATTGTCAGAGTTAGTGATTGAATTGTTAGTGCTCATAGAAGTTTTTATTTTAGTGCAGCAGTTGTCCTTATCCCCACAGACACCAGCAGATTTGTGACCCTGCTTTTGGGGTGGCTTGTGGCAGTGAGTGTCACAGTCAGTTCCTTTTGGGGTGGCTTTAGCATAAAGGTGTTTTCCTTTCTATGGAAAGTATCAGGGGAACAACAGCTCCATAATTCCCTGCTCTTGCTGGCATGGATACTCTCAGACTGCAGAAGACACTGCATTAATCCCTCTCCTGTGTCTTTTTATCCTTAGTTTTTGGGCATCTCAGATGCTGGTGATGGAGCCGTCCGTCCCTGCCTTCTGCTGCCTCCTTCCTCCCTCTCTTTTCTAAGCAGTCGAGTGATGTTCAATTTTTGGGTGGTTCTGTTTTTCTTCTGACAAACACTTTTGGACAAAGGCCTGTGTCTCAGGGTGGTGGAGAACTGGACTGCACAAGCTGATTCATCGCTGCGCAGGGCTGGTGTCTGCTGGGATGGGCAGTGTCCCGTTCCTACTTCCCACTTCCACTCAGGAACCATCTGAAGGGTGTCCCTCTGTGTTTCCAGAAGTTACCTGATAGTTTCTCTTCTGCTGTCAATAATAAGAATTACAGTTAACACAGAAACTCGGAGCACTTGCTAAAAATGCATTAAGGAAAAGCTGTGAGCAGTGTTTTTTTGCAGCCCCGCTACAGAGGCTCAAAGGGAGATGCAAGAAACACATCACAGAACAATGTTCTGGTGTTCTCCTCTCTCACAGCCAGACATTTCTTTGTCCAGTGTGACCTTTTGTCTCTGATCCTGCAAATCTTCTGATGTTTCTTTGTCGTTTCAGGGAATACAGGCACTTCTTTTGCATGTAGATGCTGTTCCTCAAGCTGCCATCAGGCCGTTGGGGTGTGGGGTGGGAGCCTGGAGGCTGATGTTTCTCCAGCAGGAGTGCAAGTGAGTGTAGCCACGTTGGGATATTATTGAGTGTCTCCAGAGATCTGGGACTCCCTGTTCAGGGGGGCTGTGGCTGCTCCAGAAGCCATTTACCATTGACCATTCACTCCCTGATATCTTGGAGTCAGTGTGTCTGCCTGGAGAAACATTAATTGTGATGTTTTGGATTATGTGATTTGGGAATGGATCATCCCATGGGGCTGTCAGATATCTGGTTTTGTCTTGATGTAGTGAGAAGGATGGGCATTGCCCTGCTAGGTCCTGCATTTGCTCTTGTGGAGAGGAATTAAGGTGGAGGTGATGTTCTGAGGGCTTCATGTTGCCTTTATAATAATCTCTTTCTGTCTCATTTTAAACCAATAGCCCATAATTTTAGCTGGTATTAATCATTTAACCAAGCAGTAAAGCTGCCCATGTTCATGATGAGAATGCTTGCTGTGAAGTCAAAATGTTTACCTCCAAGCCACTTGCATTCCCTTTTCCTGGATGTTGGGCTTTTGGGGCAGAGCAATGTCAGGAATTCCTTTTTGCCTGGCCCTGGGACATTGAGGGTCAGTGGGATGAGCACATGGCTGGAAATACTCAGATAAAGAGGCAGCAAGGTGCCATTTATTGCAGAGAATGCTAACTTAAATGCTGGCATTTAAGGATGATTAAAGGTGTGGCTTTATCTTACATTATTTAGAAAGCTAAAGGACCATCAGAGAGAAACATGGAAATTTAATGGACTATGAAAAGCTTATCAGGGCTGAGCCACTGGCCTTTTAAAGCCAACAGAGACTTCACCAGCTGAAGGAAATGTGAAAATTGGTGTTAAAAAATAGAGTGCTGCATTTATGAGAGGTTTGGTTTGAGAGGTTTTGCTCTGGGTGCTGGATTTCCTTGCTGATAGCCCCACGTGCTCTTGCTGTGCTCCAGCTCACTTGGGGCTCCTGTGGGTACAGGGAGACACTTGGGCATCCATCATGTGTGGTGAGGAGAAGTGACATCTCTGATGCAGGACTTCTCATCCCTGCCAGGGTGAAGTGATCCTCTGTGTCTAAAGGCAGTGTGACTGATTGCTCTTCTCTGCTGTCATCCTTTGGAAGAGAGGTTTGCTTCTCTCCCACCCCTGCCTGAGGAGGCCCTCTGGCCCAGTCCTTCACTTGGCTGAGCAGCTCAAGCCAGAAAAACTTCCACGTCAGCCGCCCTGAAATACAGACATCACCATGACACTGCACTGCTTGTTTCCCACCCTCATTAGCCTAGCAGAAAGGGAAGACTAATTAGCCTGTGCTGTGCCCAGTGTGGGCTTCCCAGGAGCAGAGCCAGCCTCCTTCCTCGCCATTGCTCCCTGCCAGGAGGTTGCTGACCCATCCAACGGGCTCCCTCTGCACTAGGGGGGGTCCTACGCATTTCCCTTCCCTTCAGCCTGCAGGTAGAAACCTCATTGAATTTGTGGAGACTTCCCAGTGTAGAGGCTTCCCTCAGCAAGGTACCAGCAGCTCAGATGTTTACTTGATTAAGCATGAGGATGTTGTTTGTTTCACCCACCTTTGGTTTGAAAGTCAGACATTTGGACCCAATTCTGGTACCTCTGTCTGCAGTCAGTGTAACAGCACAGTCCTGAAGTACCCATCCTGCCATGCCTAGAATTCTTTAGGCCACCAAAACTTGGATTTAGGGGGTTAATTTTGAATTTGGTAAGCTTTTGGAAGTTTTCACCCCAGTGCCTGTTGTGTGGCAAGGCTGGGAAGTTGCAGATGTCCCAAGGATGGGGTGACATGCTGGTGGGCAGCTCCCCCACCACCTCCCACCTAAGGGCAGAAGTGTGAAATGCTGTCTGTGGTTCTGCTGCTGCTGTTCTGCCTGGGCTGCTCTCAAAGCCTACTTTGTGTTTGCTGACAGAAGGCTGAGCATATGTTCCTGGGGGGCGTTATTAGGAGCAATTGGTTGCAGCCTTGGTAATACGGGGATTTACAGTCTCCCAGTAATCTGTGGTGCCCACTGGGGCTAAGGAGGTGCTGCTGAGAGGTGACTGAGGAGCTGAAGCCTTCTGAGAAGGTGTTTGTGGCTGATGCCCGTCTGTCTGCCATCAGCTGGAGGGCTGGTGGTATCCTGCCACCCTGCTGAAACACTGTCCAGAAGAGCAATCACCATTTCTGATCATATCTTTTGACTTTGTGCTGCAAAAATTAACCTTCTAGGTCATGCTGGTCTTCCCTTTGAGGTTCCCAAAGAGCCAGAAGGGCAAGTGAGGAGCATGGAGGAGGCCAGCAATGAGGGAAGCAGTGGGGTGAGATTTCCCACAGGTGACCCACCACCCTCATGGAAGCACAGCAGCTCCAGGAGGGACCATGTCATCCCAGGCTGGGGGCTTTTATTGCCACTGTAACTTGTGCCAAGGCTTGGGAATAGAGCAGAGCTGACCCAGCTGCTTTCAAATATGCTTTATAAAGTGAGTACTTTGGAAATCATACATGGGAATTTGGCTTCATTTTGATATTTCTCCCTTGAGGCATCATCAGCCCTAGCAGTGTGTTGCTGGGGCCTGGCCAGTGGCATCTTCAGTGTTTTGCAGACAAGGATAAGGAAGTGTGAGTGTGACAGGGGTGTACAATGCTGACAAGAGGGGTTTTCTCCTTGTCAGTTCCAACCAAGGCTAAAGCTGTTTATGATCTGGAGCACTGACCTCTATCTGGGTGCATCTGTGGGGACAGTGCTGCATCTCTGACCACCAACACATCCATCCTGGTTGAGGAAAGCAGGCAGCCTGGGGCTGGGTCCACTTTGGCCTCCCAGAACAGAGGCTGCACAGCCTTTTACCAGCGTTGGATCATCCTTCCTCTACAAAAGGGTTTAATTTTTTAAGGATTCAAGTGGAATTTGAGATGTTTGTTTCAGCCAGTGCCTATTGCATCTAGTCCCAGTGGCAGGCTGGGAGGCAGGGTGTTGCTGGTGGTGTGGTGCTGCTGATGTGGGATCAGTTGTACTGGTCAGCTCTGTCTCACGCTGATGGAGATCTTTTTTTCTCTGTCTCGTCTGATGGAGATCTTTTTTTCTCTGTCTCATGCTGATGGAGAACTCTCCCAGACAGGCTCATTGTCATTCAGTGCCTCTCGTGGCTTTGGCATCAGCATTGCAGCTCTTCAGCCTAATTCCCATCCTGGTGTGGGAGAGTGAGGAGGGGCAGAGTCCTCCTCATTTGTGCTCTGTGAAGGGTTCAGTGTGTGCCCACGTGGCAGTGACACACCAGACACTGGCACCAGCCTTGCTGGTCAGTGCCTCTCAAGCTGGGCTGTGAGTAAACCTGCCTCCTGCTGAAGGAATTAGCAGTTAAAACAGACCTGTTAACAGAAAGGAGTCCTCTTTTCTGCTTTTTCTCTCTTTTGGTGTTTTTAAGCTCAAATCTCTTCAGCTTGTGGGTTTTGCTGACAGCCAGCCCAGTGGCTCCTGCCTGGACTCTGCACCTCCAGTCCAAAGTTATTTAGTCAATGGAATCCAGCTTCCTCTCCCACAGCCACCTTGGCTCTCTAAGAAGTTCAGAGGCAGCTTACAAGCAGTAATTAAGAAAACAGCTCTGGCTTAATGAAGCTGAGGAAGAGCAGATGTGTGGAGCAACTTCCCACTTCTATACTGTGGGCTGTGGTGAAGCTCTGAGTGCCACCAATCCATCCAGGTGACAGCAATGACACTGCTGCCTGCCCATGTTTCAGTGGATGCTGGGAAACATGCTCAAGCTGTTAGAAAAATTAGGTTTTCTCTGCTCAGGAGCTGGATTCACGGGCCAATGGCTGCAAACCCAAGCAACCTCCTGGCTCTTTCCTGGTCTGTGGAGTGCCTGAAGGCTTCTCTGTCAGAATGGGGCTGTTGGATCGTGACAACCAGGTTGGCATGTGGTGTGGGCTGGTAGATCTCACCTTGGCAGGGCTGTACTGGGTTTTTGGGATGATTCAGGGAGGAAATGCTGGTTAGATGTTGGAGATAAGAATGGGAGGGGCACAGGTGGCACTGTGTGATGGTCTGGGCCATGTTACACAAAGCTGTTCTAGCTCTTTATAGGTAGCCTTTAGAAAGAGCTCAGCCTGTCTTTCTGTGTGTAGGGATCCGTCTAGGTGTGGTTCCAAAGGGAAGTTGCCATAAATTTGATACCCATCTTCTGGCAGGGATTGAAAGCAGTGTCCAGGGTTGCCTCATCCTTTCCCAACACGAGCATTTCCAGTGAATCAACTTCAATGCTTGAGCCCTTGGTGCTCACCATGCTGTGGGTCATAGAATAGTTTGGGTTGGAAGGGACCTTAAAGATCATCTAGTTCTGACCTCCTTGCCATGGGCAGGGACACCTTCCACTAGATCAGGCTGCTCAGTGCTTTGTCCAGCCTGGCCTTAAACACCTCCAGGGATTGAGGGGGCATCCACAGCCTCTCTGGGCAACCTCTTCCAGTGTTTCACTACCCTCACCAGAAAGAATTTCTTTCTTATATCTATCTTGAATCTCCCCTCTTCCCATTTACATCCATTATTCCTAGTCCTTCCATCACATATCCTATTAAAAAAGTCCTACCCCAGCCTTTCTGTAGCCCCCTTCAGGTAATGAGAAGCTACTCTCTGGGTCACACCAGAGCTCTCTGGGTGCTCGCCACCATGCTGTGGGTCACACCCGAACCTGGTGCTGTGTGATGGGTGACAGACGAGTCCTGGGACTTCATTAGAAGGGAATTAGAAGCCATGGCAGGGAGGCTGAGGTCTATGAAGTGTCAGTGGCTGGAGACTTCAGCGTGGTGATCCTAAGCAGGAGCCCAGAAGCTGTGATTAGGGCTTGATTTGGAAAAAGTAAGCGAGGAGAAGCTTTTATGGGGGAGTTGAAGCAGTTTATTGGTCTAGTGTCTGCTTTTAGGACAGGCTTTGGGACAGCTGCAATAAAAGTACTAAAAGAATAATTAGAGTGTGTTTTCCCCAAGTGGAGCTTTTCCCAGGAGGATTTTGCCCCATGCATGGGATCACAGTAGGATTTCCACGTGGATGTGACCCTCTGGATCCCCCCTGGCTGTGAGCCAGACTGTGGGAGTTTGGTCCTAAATTTTGAGGAGGAGAACAAAGGCGTGAGGGAATGAGGATGGGAGGATGAGGATGGTGGGGTTGGCTGTATCCACACCAGTCCTTGGTGCTGCTGATACTGGGAGGAGCATTCTGAGACTTCAGGGTAAAACTCACACAGAGGGAATTTTACACTTGTAAGAGTTAATTTACCAAACCAAAGAGCTGGTGGCTTTGTAGCATCTTGAGTTGCTGTGTGAGCTCTGACAGCCTGCCATGGGACCATTGTGGGAGGAGTGGAGGAAAAGTGATGGTGACTGATGTAATGCACGTGTCTGAATTCCCAAAACACCTTGGGTAGGAACCAAGTAGCATGTGGTGTGACAATGGTGAGTTCTGGCTCTGAGGAGGCAGGGGTGCAGTTTTGTAGCACAGGAGGATGGTTGAGGCTTCATTTAGACCAGAGCTGTGTGTGCCTTGGCTGCCCCACAGCAGGTTGGTGTTTCTCAAAGCTCTGCCCAGCATTTGGAGTCATTGCCTCGCTTTGCAGCAGCATTTGAATTTCATGGCCAGTTGTCTGGCACTTTGCTGAGTTTGACATCTGTAGTGCTGTAAAATGTCTCTCTGGAGCAGGAAGGAGGAAGAGGAGGGGACAGTGTGGGCTTGCCAGGCAAGACACAGGGACACATTCAAGCTTTGGAGGGAGCAAGGGGAGGCTGTGGCTCAAGGACAGGGTTTGTAGGTGTTTGCTCAGCGGCCACGTGCCGTCCTTCCCTCAGATCCCAGTGCCTCAGACTTGGCAAATACTTGGAACCCAGCACTTGAACACTGAATGACAATGAAAAAATAGCACTTCAGGAAGGTTACATGGAAACATGAACAGTGAAACTGCAAATATCAGGGCTGGTAGTGTGAAGGTTTAGATTTAGGGTGGATATAAGAAAGAAGTTCTTTACTTGAGGGTGATGAGACACCGGAAGAGGTTGCCCAGAGAGGTTGTGAATGGCCCCCTCCCTGGAGGTGTTTAAGGCCAGGCTGGATGAGGCATTGAGCAACCTGGTGTAGTGGGAGGTGTCCCTTCCCACTGCAGGGGGCTGGAACTGGATGATCTTTAAGGTCCCTTCCAACCCAAACCATTCAGTGATTCTTTGAAGATGCTTTATTTTTTGTACTTAAAGTTATTCAAATGACCTCCCTGCATCTATGTGCGTGCCCCTGCGTCCTCATTTTTTTCTGACTTTTTATCAGCCCAGGCAGGTGAAATGAAAGGAGCCTTTTTGGGGTCAGAGACAAAGAAGCCCTGCTCTAGGAGGTGTTTCACATTATGGCTGCAAAGGCACACGGTTGGGTTTACTTTGGCTCCCGGGACACCTCTCCTGCCTGGCTGTGGTGGTGCCTGCTCTCTCAGACCTGTGAATATTTCCAGTGTAAACCAGAGTTTATGGCTTGCCTGTAAAAACTCTCCAGGGATTGTAGCTTGGCATAGGAGAAAGTTTTCTTGTGTTTACATTTTTACACAGGGCAAGTTTTCAGATAAATCCCTTTCACCATTCATCGGATACCTGAGTGCAGCAAAGAGGGATGTCAATGATTTGGGATTTTTCTATAGAAAGTGCTAGTCCCCAGAGAATGTGGCAGAGACCTGCATTCTCTAGGCATCGAGGAGGACTGTGTTGGGCAGAGAGCTTGGGGAGGAGTAAAAATAGTCACTTGGAGCTGCTTTAGCTCTGGTGACCTCTGAGCATCCGACCCCTGCGTTGGCGGCTGCCTCAGAAGCCGAGGAGCGATGTCTGAGGCGCGGGTTGTGCTGCTGACATCCGTCAGAGACATTAAACCTGGGACTGGGCTGGGGGCCAGGCTTTTTATCCCTGAGTTCATTTATTTTTCTTGGTTTAATTCAGGCCCTTAATATTATTCAAATGAAGATTTTTTTTTTTTTTTCTAGCCTGACGTCCGCTGGGGAAGCTGCCAAAACCGCGCTGCTTCCTCCGCATCCCACGGCTGAAATGTGGTGGTTGGGTGGGTTTTATTCACTTTAGGTTTTATTTCTTGTCTGTTTTGAGTGTGTTTCAATTGGAACAGAGCCAGAAGGGTGGCAAGAAGCACTTACTGTCCCTGGAGGCTCAGCTGTGACAGGGGTCCCATCCCAACTGTGGTTGATGGTGGAGGAGATGGATTTCAAATGTCATTGGTGTTGCCCTAAGAAAGTCACCTGGGATGAATTCCATGTGTTTATATGGATGTGTGTATGTGCACAAGGGAATGAGGAGAGGCTGAAGGATTTGGAGTTGTTCAGCCTGGATAAGAGAAGGCTCGGGGGACCTCAGAGTAGCTTCTCAATACCTGAAGGAAGGGGGCTACAGAAAGGCTGGGGCAGGACTTTTTAATCGGATATGTGGGGGAAGGACTAGGAAAAATGTCTGCAAATTGAAAGAGGGGAGATTCAGGCTGGGTATAAGAAATTCTTTACTTGAGGGTGGTGAGACACTGGAAGAGGTTGTGGATTCCCCCTCCATCCCTGGAGGTGTTTAAGGCCAGGCTGGATGAGGCACTGAGCAATCTGGTCTGGTGTGAGGTGTCCCTGCCCTTGGCAGGGGGGTTGGTACTCGATGATCTTTAAGGTCCCTTCCAACCTAAACTATTCTATGTTTCAGTGCTTGAAAGTGTTCAAGCTTTTGCTAGATTTGGACTTTTTCAGTCACAGTTACCATCTTCCCTACCTCCTATTTCTGGGTGGTTTTTTTCCTTCCTTGCCCACTGAAGAACCACAGGCTCTCTAGATCCCAGCTTTCCACTTCCATGAGTCACGTTGATGTTGCTGGACAACCTCTCCCTGCAGAGCTGGGGTGTGTTCAGGAGGAGAGTGGGCTTGTGGGGCCAGAGAATGGGTATTTTTAGATCAAAGCCCACTTTAATAAAAAATAAAAAGATTTTTTTAATGAAAAGGAAAAAAAAATAATAAAAAGGAGGAGGATTAGAACAAAAAGAACACTTAATTTTACCCAAGCTTGGATTCTGCATAAAGTCAACAGACTTTGAGATGGCTTGACTTGCCTCGAGCTTTCCTAAATAAACACCCCAGAGCAGGGCTGAGAAGTTAAGTAGCACAGTAAATTACAAAAAGTTAAATTTTAATATCATAGAAGAATATTAAGGGCTGTTTTTACAGGCCAGGTCCTAGAATTAAATGTTAATATTGTATAAAAATAGTGTGGGTTGTTTTAGTAGGCAGCGACTGCAGTTAGCAGTGGGATCATATTTAGGTTCAGGGTGAGGGATGGGGTGATGGTTGTCCCTGGGGCAGTGTTATGTGGCAGGGATGTGATTTGACCCTTCTCCAGTGAAGGCAAGAGAGATGAGTTTGGGGCCAGAGATGAGTTCTTGTGGAGTTTTACCCCTGGCTAAAGAGACCCAAGTCCCACCAGTCTTGTAGAGTGGGTGATCTGATGCATGTGTGTTCACCTGGGAAGGGTTTTGAGATGAAGGCTGTTGTACCAAGGCTTTGGATGCTCTAAATCCTTAGTAGAACTTGAGTTGAAAGTGACTTCAGTGAGTGGGATGAGTAAGGAGGTCTCACTTGTGATGGCTTTGTGGCCCTGAGTCAACATCACACAGCCAGTGTCTCCTCTGGAGTTGGTTGTCACAGCAGAGGACAAGGTGCAAGTTGTTGTCCTTCAGTGCTGAAGATTGAGCACAAACCCCTGTCTTCCTGCCTCTGCATCCTCTGTTGAGTCAAGAAGATGTCTCTTTGTGATCTTATGAACTGGTTTCTTTTCACACCAACTAAATATAGCAAATGTGAAGGAACATTTACAGACTGGGAAATCCCACGTATCTGACAAATGAGGGTGGCAATATCTTGGTGAATATATACAAACAGATCTGAATGGCATGTTGTGTTGCTTTCCTTCCTATTTTTATTGCTTTGGGGGTTTGGTTGCTTTGGGCTCCTGGTTTCTGGGAAGATGTAGGCACCTCCCAGTGCCAGGAAGTGAACTGGATGCACTCAGGCTGGTTCCATTGAAGGAAGGGACTGCTTGGTCTCAGCTTTACAGAGGTGGGAGGTATGGATTTGCTTACAAACCAAGTTTGGATCTGCTTTGTCAGAACTCACAGGTGTTAATGAAAGATTAAAATAGTTCAGTTTGTGCTTTAAGACAACCCTGACTGTAATGCAGGAAAAATTAAGGTTGCAGCTCATCACAATAGAGCCAGTGGAGATAAACCCAGGAGAGCCAGAGGCAGAATGCAGTAGTCATGGCTGTTGTAAAACATGATGAAGGAACTGAGTAGTTGAACCCGTGAGCTAGAGAATAAGCTCAGATTAGGAAATTCTAGGTGAGGACAGAGGGCCCTGGAAGTCCACGATGGCTGGAACAAGGAGCAGGGCTTTGATGTCAGTATGTAAATCTGAACCTGATTTGCAAGGGCCAAGAGTATTGCTTTTAATGAATTAAAACCCTGATCAGTTTCATTGAGGCTCTTTTGCAGCCCAAAGCTCCTCCAGGTTTGTGTTTCCTCCCTTTGGTAGTAGCTCATGTTGGGAATAATCCCAGTGAGAGGGAGGGCAGGAGGAGGGACTGGGAATTAGGTCTTGGGACTTGAGCTTTGGCTGATTCACCTTGCCAGGCTGAGCTTTGCTGCCCTGCCGGTACTTGGACTGGTTTCTCCCATGGGCTTACTGTCCCCATCTGGTGGACAGGAGGAGGTTGGTGGAAACATCTTGTATTTTTAGGGTACACGTGCTCCTGAGACATGTATTCAGGGGAACACGTGGATCAGGAGACCTTGGACCTGTTTGTTGGTAACACATTAATGTCATGATTCATAAATAAAAGGGATTTGAACTTTAAAGGTGATAAGATTAATAAGAGAGCACAGCCTGATGCTATTAATTAGCAACAATTATGCTTTTATGTCATTCAGGTCACTGCTGCACTTGGCTTTCCTCTCAGTGGCCAGTCTGGCCCAAACCACAGCTGTTTCCAAAACACTCAGCCTTCTAATTCTCATTAAAGTGAGGAATAAGTTTTAAAAAAGTCCAGCTCAGTCATCCCACCAGCAGCATCTCCTGTGAGGTGCTGGTGGGACCTGGTCTGTGGCTAGAACCTGCTGGTCCTTTCCTCAGTGGATCCACAAACACTGCTGAAAGTTTTCATTATTTCTGGGAATACCCTCAGCCAGTTGGGTGCTTTGTCCCTCTGCAGCTGCTTTCCCTCTGGGTAGTACTGCTAATACATGGTGATATGGCAGCATTTTGCCTCCAATGCCTGGGACCACCACATGTGGCCACCAGTAGCTTTGTGGGCTGAGTCAGTGCCTTCCTTTTCCATGGAAGAGGCCACTGTGCTGTGGTGATTTGGATTGGCCACTAAAAGAAATGAGAGATGCTCTCTAACTTCTCTCCCAGGGGCCAGGTTTGAGGTGGTGGTGGTGCCCACCTCTTGCTAATTGGTCTAGAAAATTAGATTTTAATGCCAAAGAAGTGGAAACCCAATTTCCACACTGAATTTAGGTGCTCAGTTGGCTCAAAGCCTGATTTGAAGCTGCGTTTCTTTGGAGACTTCTGGAGGACAGAGGTGAGAAGGTTAAGGCTGGCAAGCCCTGTACTGGACCACTGGGACTGGAATCATCTCCTTGGGATGAGGCTAAGTCCTACTATGTTCTGGGATTGAGTCATTGGAGACACTGTGGAGGCTGCCAGTTCTGGGCTTTGTTTCATAGGTTAAAAATACGTATATTTCCTTGGTTTTATTTTTAACTCTCCACCAATTTAATATTTTGTGGGTCTGCTCGTATTTCCTCCCCGTTTTCCATCTGCTAATGTGATTAATTTGGGGTCTGGCTGTGCAGTGCCAGCCTGAGCAAATGCAATGGAAACCTTACCTATGTTATTTGGCACGTTGCAGTAGACATGAATAACTTTGGAGTTTTGGGGGGGGGAAAGGAGAAGTTATGTGTTTCTGGAGCCAAAATTGGGTTGGAAGGCAGCCCTGGCAGACAGCAGGATGCTGGGTCGGATCTTGCTGCAGTTCCTTTGGAGTGCTGTGCTCCAGCCTTGTGTTTGTAGGTGTTCCCAAGGGATGGGAAGCCTCGTGGAGGCTGTGAAGGATCAGTGAACACTGATTTCCTACAGCCTAGAAGACAGAGGCAGAATTATCTGCCAAAGTCTGCTCTTTTTCCCCCTCTTCAGCCCTAGAAGTGGTGTGACCTAGTGGAAACTGCAGCTTGGTGAGGAAGGTGGGACTTGTCTCCTGAGGCTGTGGAGTGAAGCTGTGGAGCTTACCTGGGCTATTGTACATTCATCTTTGTATGAATGTGAAGATGTGAAACACCTAAAGCTTGTGTGGTGGCTGCTGTGGGGCTGCTGCATGGACCCTGGCAGTGTCTGGGTTGGTGCCACCCTGTAGCTTGTCCTCCTCTGGCACTGATTTGCATTAAGAAGAGCTTGACAAGGAGTGGTTTTGATCTAGGTCACCTTCAGGTGTGTGCAGGGCCAGCCTGGGATGGAGCAGGTTGCCTTGAGAGGTGGTGAAGTCCCCATCAAGCCTGGAGACATCCAAGGCCAGGCTTGCTGAGGCTCTGAGCAACCTCATCTAGTGCAGGATGTCCCTGTCACTGCAGGGGGTGGCACTGGGTGGCCTTGTAAGGGCCCTTCCAACCCAATGTGTTCTATGATATAGGAAAAAGACAGTAGGGCTTTTTCAGCAGCTCTTTCCATTAAAAGAATTGGTCTTTTGTGGCCCAGGGTGGGATCCCAGTGGAAGGTGGGTTTCCAATGTAATGGTGAAGTTCTTCCTCAGCTATGGAAGGCTGCTCTGCTGGCAAATGTATGTATGGTGAGGGACAACCTCTCTGGGGACATGGGCAGGAGAGGAGAGAGCAGGGCCATCCCTTCTGGCAGCAGCAGGGATGCAGATTGTTTCAGGAGTGGAAAAGCTGCACCATCAGATGCCTTCAAAAGATGAACTCTCATTAGGGTAAAGATGGAAAGAGAAATCAGAGCTCATAGACCTGTATTTAACTGAAAAATGCTGCTGGTAGGTGTGAAGACCATGGCTGAAAGGACTGGGAGAGGTTTGTGAGCCATTTCCCCAACCCACAGAAGTGGGAAACCCAGATGGCCCCTGTCTCTGCTCAGTTATGGCTAGAATCAGAGCTGTGGCCACTGAGATGCAGCCAGGTCAGCAGCTCCAGGGTATGCACTGAGACACCATGCACTTGGATTTTGGGGAGCCAGTTGGTGTGGTGCCACACATTGACAGAAGGAGAACTTCTTGCTTCCCACCTAAATAAAAATTTCACCATTCAGAGGCTGGTTTTCCAGCAGGGGGTGGTTGTTAACAGTCATTCCAGCTGAAGAACAGCATCAGTCCAGGTGAAAGCAAGTTCTGCTCCCATGGCTGCACTGTACAAAGACACTTGGGTTATTTGGTAGATGGATCCTTGGTGAGGGTGTGGGTTGGGTGGTGTCAGGTGTGCTGGGAACTGGCCTGGGGGGGTGCAGGAGAGCAGAGCCAAAGGACATGGAGCTCTGAGGCATCAGGAGATGTGCTTCAAGAGATCTCATAGATGGGGAGAAGAGAATAAACCTTCATGACAAGCTGAGAGCCTCAGGTTGTGAATGAGAACATCTTGTGGTGGTTTCCAGTAAACAAATCCAAGTTGATGCAGATGCTGACAAAGCCATTCAGTCTGATTTGTGTATAAAACAAAAATTGATGTCAGGCTGACAATGCCAGCACAAAAAGCCCTGGTCCAAGTGCACTACAGACACCAGCAGCGTCTTCCTGGTTCTCTCCAGCAGAGATGATGACGGGGCAAGAGGGGCTGCTGGGGTGACCAGCTGTGGTTCACCTCACAGAGGTCCCATCTGTAGCACCCAAGCAGGATTCAAAACTCCTCCTGAGAAGAGAGTAGGGGCAAGTCATCCCCTGCTTCCACACAGGGACCCAAACCTGCTTTTATCTGTGGGAGCAGGGCAGGGGATCCCTGTTGTGATGCTTGTGCTGGGCAAAGCAAGGCGGAGCCAAGGAGCTGAGCTCCTCACAATGAGATCAGCTTTAATTCATTTCCAAATGAGATCACTGGAACCTGCTGCCTGGACCTTGTTTTCCCTGTTCCAGGCTTTCATCCCTCCTCAACCCTTGCCATGTTCTGCAGAGCTCTCCAACCAGGTTCCTTGTCACAGTGCCAGCCTGCTGGGCTAAGCTGGTTAGCTCTGAGGATATCAGAGTTTGACAAGGGCTGTGTTGCAGGTAAACAGCTGGGGCTTTTCCAGCTCTGAGTTTGCCTCCTCAGAGGTAAGGAATGGAGCTTGGAAAGCCCCAGGAGAAATACCAAGAAGTGCATTAAAAGGAGGAGAAGAACTGATAAGGTCGGTGAGGAGAGACTGAGAGGGGAACCAAGTATAGATATGATCAATGCCTGCAAGCTCTGTCAGCCTGGCAGCAGGATGAGCAAAAGGAAGAGCATTTATTTGTTATCTGATAGAAAACAAGCTGCAGGAAGAGCAGGGTGGTGGAGAGGATCCCTGGCAGCAGGGGCTCATCAGCTGGGATGGAGGGAGATCAAGGACTTTTGGGATGACACATGGGACATCTACACCCTGCAGAGATTGAGGTTGAATCTCCTGAGACCCACTCTATCCTCCCTTCCCTTGGTAGTCCTCCATGGTGCAAGTGAACTGGAGAATTCCCCAGTATTCCCAGTATGGAATGCTGCTGTTCCTGCCCGTGCTGCCATGCTTTGAGAGCATGATGGTGGGAAGGAACGTGGTGGATGCATCTTGCTGGGGATGCCCTCAGGGGAGGAGGACCCGGCCATCATCACAGGACTGCTCCCTCCATGCAGGAAGGCAGATGGCTGCTGCAGCAGCTCCTCCACCCTGCCTCCTCCCGGGCAGGAATGCTGGAGCACGCCCCAGCCCTCTTGCAGGAGTGGAGCTGGAGGCAGGGAAATGAGGGGAGCTTGGTCAGGGGCAGCCCCTTAGGGCTGGGAGCAGGCTGGACAACCAGTTGGCCAGGGAATGAAGGCTTGCTGATGCTGGAGGGGAAGGAGTCAGTCCTGCCTTGTCCAGGGGCAGGGAAAGCCCTGCCTGTTATGGGGGATCCCGGTGACAGCTGCTTTTAGTGAGCCCCTGTCATGGGTTGGGAAGGTGGGTGCTTGTGGAGCAGAGTGTTTTGGTACCTAAACCCCAGTTAATTGCTGACTGTTCTGCTGCAGGATTATTTAACTGCCACCAATTCATTAGGGACATTAATAATGCTGTGGGATTATTTAGCAGCCGTTGGTCCCACTTCCATCTGGAGGAGAGGATGGGGCTTCCCCAGCCCGGAAATACACCACAGAATTCTCTCCAAACAAGATCCTGAAATGCCCCTACACATTTATTTGGGTTTTTTTGTCACCACTTTTCTTGTGCTTCCTGCAGCCTTTTGAAAATGAAATGCAGAGGGTTGGTGCCTGCCAATGCCATTCTGGGATGGACCAGAAGCTTGTGGCCCTATTGAAGGTTTAAATGGGGGCAACTGGGGCTTGGGGTGCAGGCTGGAGTGCACGAGGTGCTCAGTGGGATGACATTTGGCCACTTCAGCTTGCTGCTGGGCTGACAGGGTAGCTCTCCAGGCTTGGTGTTTGCAAAGCTCTCCGGGAGTTCCTGGGTTCTCTAGTGGCTTTCCAGGGCTCTCTGGCAGTGTAAGCATGACAGTTATGCTGGACATAACTCTTAGGAGAACTGTGTCCGGGTGAGGAGCTGGCGTGTGCCACCCTACCCCAGGTGTCTGCCGCAGGAAACACATCTCAGGGGACATCAAAGAGCCAGCAAGTGTCACCTAATTGCTGCCTCCCCCGGTGGGTGGGTGGGTCATCAGTCAATCTTGGGATCATTATCTTTGCACACAGCAGGAGCTGGGCAGCAGCAATCCCACCTCTGAGATCTGCATCAGCCAGATAAAGTTGCAAGTGGTGGCATTTTAAAACCCAAATAAAAGTGAAGGGGCATTTTAGGATCTTGTTTGGAGAGGATTCTCTGGTGTGTTTCCACTTGAGTGTGCTGGGCAGAAGGAAGAGGGATGTGGAGCCCCATCCACTCCAGATGGAGGTGGTTTCTTCCATCGCTTACTTTCCCCCCAGCCTAGCGCAGCCCTGCCCTTCTGGTGATTCACTGGTGCATTTGGGGCCAAAGAGGACGTTTAGTGGGATTGTTACTGAATAGCCCTGACAAGAGGAATTCACATAAAACAATTAAAGCCACCGCAGCCACATTGCATTGGTTTGCTCGTGCCTGGCCCCGAGGGAGCCTGAGCCCTCTGAGGTCCCTCACCTTTGCCTTCTCTTTCTCTGCAGAATGCGATGAACTTGCCCCCTGACAAAGCCCGGCTCCTGCGCCAGTACGACAACGAGAAGAAGTGGGAGCTCATCTGTGACCAGGTAAGAGTGATGGGGATGAGTTTTGGCAGAGACCTCATCCAGAGCATGACCTGGGTTCCATCAGCATCATCCCTTTGCAGAGGACACACGCTTGAACAGACACACCCTCATTCCTTTGGCCTCCTTCTCCAGTTATTGCTGAGAGCTTTTAGAAGCTTTGTAGCAATAACTCCCTTTTTTTTTTTGCCACTAGGCTGTTTTTTGTTGCCATCACCCATGTGCCTGTTTTCACTGGGCAGTGAATGCTCCTTATTTTGTGTGGTCACTGGTCACCTCTCAGTGAGTGCTTTGGGTCTGACCTATGTGATAGGAACATGTTCTCCATCCAGGGAGTCTTTTGCTTTGCTGGTGGAGTTGGGGGGTTGCTGTCACCTCTGATGGGAGGCAAATGGTGATGGAGCCTGAGCTCCTCTGGGCCTCCAGAGGCTGAACAACAACCTGGGATTAAGCAGCACCATATGCTGAGGCATCTCTGTGTGTGAGCTGTGCTGCAGCAGACGGGCTTGGCAGCCTCACACCAACTCACAGGTTGTCTCTGCTCTGACAAATGGACAGAAACTCCTTGTTTAGGGAAAGGGAAGCACACACAGGCTGGGACGTGAGCCAACAGCAGAGTCAGGTTCTACCCTGAGCTTCAGAAGTCATCACTAATGAAAATAATTGATCCAGGACTGAGCAAGTCAGATGCTTTCATGAAATATAAACACAGCAGTACTGGGAGGGGAGTTTGGCTGAGACATAGTGATGCTGTGAGGTCAGGAAGGTTTTAATAAATAGATTTGTGAGACATTTCCTATTCAGCTGTGGCAGTGGCAGAGCCTCTGCTAAAATCCACCTACCTTGTAGTGAAGCTGCACCAAGGATTAATTGCTTTTTTTGCAGCAGTTTTCTGTGCCGTAAAGCTGAAGTGTTGAACCTGAAGTATTGAAATCTAAAGTATTTAAAGTTTCACCTTGCTGAGACACAGAGCAAATTGCTTCATCTGCTGTGAGGGGTTTGTCTCCTAGATGTTCTCTCAGGGTGTGGAGAAGGAAGGGTGTCCATGCTGGACACATCACAGCCTCACTCACTAGTAACCCAAAACCCCAGGGACCTCCCTCCCTCCTAGGAGGTATTTCAGTGGTATTTACTGAACTGGGAGGGGTTTTTGGCTACCAAGAGAAGAGTTTTGGCTATTGGAAGGGTTTTTTGGCTAGTAGGAGGGATTTTTGCTACTGGGAGGGGTTTTTAGCAACCGTGAGAGGATTTTTGGCACCTGGGAGGAGACTTTTGGCTATTGGAAAGGGTTTTGGGCTACTAGGAAGGAGGGACCCCAGGGACCTGCAGCTGCTCTGATCCGCTCTGGAGCTCCACCAGCAGAGAGGAGGGATGAGCAGATGGGAGGCAGTGAAGGACATCCACACCCCGTGGCCATGGTGGATCTTAATAACTCCTTGCACAATGCCCAGCTTCCCATCACTGGGATTGTCAGAACCAACCCTTCCCAAGGGACTGGGGGGTGACATGTTCCACCCTGCTAAGGTCCAGTCACCTGAGGGGACTCACTGAGGCAGGAGGGAGCTGTGAATCTCCCCAGAGGGGACTTGCAGCTGCTGTAAATCAGAGCAGAGGGAGAAGCTGGTGTCTGTAAAAGCCCATCACACAGCATATGGGCTGTGAAATATTTATATCTGTCCACATCATTAGGGTGCGTGGCTGCAAGTAGCTCCAGGAATAGATTTTGCAGAGAATGTGCATTTGTAGGGGGATGCAGATTTTGGCTGCTGCTCTCTGTTGGTGTCACTGCTTACACTGCTTTTGCTTCTGTGTGCCTGGTGCAGGGCTGAGGGTGTAAATCCATGGAACAGCTTGAGGAGATGGACTCTTACCCTCCTGTGCTGGCCTTCAGCTTTGGTCTCAGAGTTAAAATGTCTCCAGAGGTTGCTTTGCAGTGGTATTTACTGAACAGTCTCTGAAGCCAACCCTGGCCACTTGTCTGTGAAATATTTTGAGAAGATTAGGGAAAGAGAGCAAGATTTTGGCTTCCAAAAAGGAGCTCTCAGTTTTGTTCAATGGAGGTTAACATGAAGAACTACCAGCCTTGTGATGATGATAGTGATAATAATTACAGTAATAATAATAATAATAAGGACATTTGGGTGTGAGTGTTGGAAAGGAACCAGGCAGGGAAGAGGATCCCGTTTCCAGGCATGTTGAGACACCCTGTGGGTATATTCCTGGCCACTTCCTGCAGAAGGTGGGCCCAGATGTGGAGGAAAAAGGTTGGGGATACTTGCAGAGTTCTTCATTGCCCTCTAATGGCAAATTGTGGCAGGGGCATCACAGCCTCCTCACCTTTGGAGGTGCTGGAGGTGTGTGTGTGGGGGCTGATGAATGGAGAGACCGAAAACAGAAGCCACGTGGTTCACATGCAAAATATTCTCACTGAGGTGTTTGTAGAATTGTCTCTTTCCTGATGGAACTCCAACCAAAGGCTGGTTGTTCTGGAAGCTGGTGGCCACCGTGGAGCTCAACGAGATGGTGGTGGGTTTCTTCATCAGCATCCTGGCTGGAGACCCTGTCCCACCCCTCAGCTTTGCTTCTGGGAGGCTTGGGACCCTCTTTGCCTGTGTCACATCTAAAACAAGGCAACACAGGGTGTGTTGATGGGGTTCTACGTTCTTTTTTTTTGGTTTATTTGTGACTGGGAAGTGTGAAGGTGCATCTCTGTTGGAAGCATGGCCTTGAGTGAGAAGGTTGTGCTGCATCATTCCATGAGTCCTTCAGCTCTCTGGAGAAGGTGGTGGAGATGTGCTCCATGTTCATGACTTGTTTGTGCCCCAGGAGTGAGAGGACACTCATTTCCAGCCCTTTCTACCTCCTTTCACCAGCAATCCCAGTCCATGCCCTCCTTGCTGCCAGGAGCTGCTGGGGCCACTGGTACCCAAGAATGAAACCAGTGAGCAAGGAGAATAATAATTAATAGTAATAACACATGTCACCAGTGTAGAAAATGCCCTGAATGTTTTTGGAAGCAAAAAGATCTCTGGAAAAGCCACAATTTCCTGCTCACAGCATAAATACGTTCTCCAGAGCTGGGTGGGGAAGAGATGTGTTGAGCTCTTTGATGGATCACATGGAGGAGGAAATGCAGAAATCCGGTACTTCCAATTTCTTGCTGAAG
Source organism: Turnix velox (assembly GCA_013400935.1). Taxonomy (NCBI): domain Eukaryota; kingdom Metazoa; phylum Chordata; class Aves; order Charadriiformes; family Turnicidae; genus Turnix; species Turnix velox. Next base: position 66,287 of record VZTY01018235.1, on the reverse strand, counting down.
GAACACCCTCCCCAATCCCCCCCAGCCCCTTCTTTTTTGGTGTGTGTCAGGAAAGGAAAGTGCTAATTCTGGAAACTGAAGGTCTCAGAGGAGCAGCATTGTGCTCCTCAGCAATTTTTCACCTAAGAAAGGGCCTTTTATCCTCGGGAAATGAAATTAGTTTGCTTTTGGGATGGCTGACAGAGGCAGGGTGGAGCTGCTCTGGTCTGAGCCTCTCTTCTGCTGGGGCTGAGGGTAATGCTGATGCTTGTGTGGGTCACAGAGTGGAGATAAAACAGGTTTCTTTGGGATTTCTTCATTTTGTTGTGTCTGAACAAGCCTGATCCTGAGGCAAGCAGGAGGGGGGGAGCCACCCTGTCCCAGCCGTGATGTCACTGTTGGCTGATGCCATTTTCTTGGCGACCTTTGGAGACTCAACCCCAGATTTTCAGACTTTATACGTGTGTGGTAAAAAAATCCCTGACCTCCGCCTTCAAGTTGTGTTAAACCTCCTGGCCTTAGAAATTCTTATTTTGCAAGCAGATTTGGCCAGTGGGCAAGTGGCAATTGCCAGCAGCAGAGACAAAGAGGAGCAGACAGGAAGAAAAGAAGGATTTTTAACTCATTATTTACAGGAGCTGGGGTACGTGTGTGGTATGTGACAAGCAGTGCCTTGGTGTTAGCTGGGGAAGTGATGCTGTCTGCCTTCCTCACCTCCTGCCTGGGGCTGCTGTACCCAACTTTGGGTTCATTTTTTTCCTTCTGGCCCTGATAAATTACCTTTTTTTTAACAAATAACAACAGAAACAACTTTTGGTGTTCAGACATTGTGTTCTGGTAACTGGGCAGCAGGCTCCTTCTCATTATGAAATAGCTTCCAGATAATGTAGTCACAATTGCATCCTGACCTAATGAAGGGAGGTTTCAAATAGCAGTTACAAAATGTGAAATTTCAGGAGGAAATAGTTATGAGATCTTCCCTCAGGGGAAGGGGCAGAATAGTTTAAAATCCTTCCAAGATGCACACAGTGTCAGAACTTTTGGTAGTGCTCCCAACAGGTCTGGATGCAGCGTGATCCTCACAGAGCAGCTCATGGTTCACTGCAGCTTTGGGGGATAAATTCTGAGCTGGCCGTGCAGCTGGAGAGAAGGCAGCAAAAATCAAGCAGAATATAAAGATTACAGACCTGATATTTGTCTCTCTGGAACCTTCTTTGGGCTGAGAAGGCTTCTCAGGCCAGCCCAGTGTTCCCACATCAATGGGGACCTGCAGGAAGGGGTGGTCTGGGAGCTGGTGGGCTGCCCACAGAGACAACCCAATTAGTAGCTTAGAGTTAAAATAATTCTAATTTATTGTTATTGCACTGCTCTTGCACTCATTGTCTGCAATCTGAACCATAAAATGATGAGGCTTCTCCCATGAATAAACTGCCCAGAGTGGTTTTAGGCTTCTTCCACATGACAAAAAAGAAAGGATTTCCACTTGTCCACCCTTTTCTTTCCTCTCAGTGCTCCTGGCTCACAACCCCTGTTATTTCTCCTGTGTTTATTTGCACGTGTGGTTGAAATTCATAATTGTCACTGAATGTATAATTACAAGTCCTGTGTAAATACCTCATTTCAAGCAGATTCAAGGTGAATATAGATGTGTTTTATTCCCATGCTTATTGTAGCTGCAGACATGATAGATTTATGAATACAAGGCATGTACATATTAAACTATCTTATAAATATATTTGACCTGGGTGTGTAGCTCAGTTGGGAGAGCATCAGACTCCTAAACTGAGGTTCAAGGGTTTAATCTCTCTCCAGGTAGGATTTTTGTCAGAGTTGGGCTCATGGTTGGACCTGATGATCAGAAAGGTTCCTTCCAACCTTGGTGATTATGAAATTATACTGTTCAAATATGTGTGTGTGCAGACATTATGTATATATACACACATAGCAAGTCAAGCTAGAGGATGTTATAAAATGGCTGATGTTTATTCCTGTCTCCTTTGCAGGAAAGGTTTCAAGTGAAGAATCCTCCACACACGTACATCCAGAAGCTGAAGGGCTATCTGGACCCGGCTGTGACCAGGAAGGTGAGCAGGGTCCTATTTCCTCCCCAAAGTCCCTCTTTCCTCCTCCAGGACGGTCCCAGGTCCTGGTTCCTTCCTGCCTTTGTGTGGGACACCCTGCAGAAGCTGTGGGAAGAGTGTGGGAGGTGGAACAAACGGCAGGGAGAGGGAAGGAGGAATGGGGAGGATGCTGTGGGTTTGGCGGCTGGGGAAGGAGAGCAGATGTGAGGAAAGGGGCTGCCTGACACGTGAAACAAATTGTTTTAATAACTTCAGCTGCAGTGAGTGGCCTGACAAATTGTCACTGGGCTGTTCTCTGGGTCTGGCTGGCCATGTGGTGAGTAAAGCCTCTGCTGGCTGGTGCTCTCATCACCCCTGTGAAGGGGACAATGAAGTTTTGAGTCCTTTCCTCTGCTGAGGTGACACAACTTCAGTCCAGCTGGCACCATCCACGTTACTTGTTGTCTCATCTGAGGCTTGGGGGCTGTGAAATAAAAGAGTTTTTGGGGGATTTTTCCATAGCAGAGCCTCATCCATCATTGTCCACATTAGTTTGTTAATCACTCAAGAAAGACTGAGGTGCTTCACTTCACCTTCTGTGTGAATGTTGTGCATCCCCAAATGAAGCTTCAGTGCCAAGATGTGTTTGTGGCTGGTTCTGATATTTCTGAGCTGCTTTTGAATTGAATTTTAGAATAACGGTGAACCTCTGTCCCATTTGGAGGACCATGGCTGAACCTCTGGTATTTAACCACTTCTTCTGTCACCTCATATCCTGTGCTGGCAGCTACAATAGCATTTAAAAAAAATTTTGAAAAAAGAGCAAAACAAATGAGAAGAGGCAGCAGGAGCATTTCCCATCCTCCCCTGGACTCCCTCTGCTCTGCCCTTGACAATCCTGCCTTTGTCCTGCCATACAATGGGCTGAGGATGGTGCCCGGTGGTAAAATCCGTGTCCTGACACCGGGTCCATGTTTCTGTCCCAGGGATGGGCTGTGGCCGAGGTGCAGGGACAAGCTCTGGTGCCCTCTGCCTCCAGCTCTGGGGTGCCATGATGCCTTCTGGCAGCCCTGTGCTGAATGGAGGACACCATTTGGGGAAACAGTGTCCAGCTCTGGTGCCCTCAGTATGAGATGGACATGGAGTTGTTGGAGAGGGGACAGAGGAGGCCGTAAGGTNCAGAGGAGGCCATAAGGTTGATCAGGGGCTGGAGCTACCTCTGCTGCAGGGACAGGATGAGAGAGCTGGGGCTGCTGGAGAAGAGAAGCCTCCAAGGAGACCTCATAGCAACCTCCCAGTGCCTGAAGGGGCTCCAGGAAAGATGGGGAGGGGCTGTTTGCCAGGGCATGGAGACACAGGACAAGGGGCAGTGGTTTGAAACTAGAGCAGGGCATGTTTCAGAGAAAAAAAAAAACAAACCCAAAGTTTAAGCCTTCAGGTTATCTATGTCTAATTTTTTAGCCTTGACCTCTGTCTTAGGGGTACAGTGCAAACCATTTAACAGATGTGTGGAAACCTGCAGCCATCTAGAGCAGGGCAGGGTTAGATGAAACATGAAGAAGTTCTTCCACATGAGGGTGGTGAGACACTGGAAGAAGTTGCCCAGGAAGGTGGTGGAAGCCCCATCAATACCTGGAGACATCCAAGGCCAGGTTTCCTGAGGCTCTGAGCAACTTCATCTAATGCAGGATGTCCCTGTCACTGCAGGGGATTGGACTGGATGGGTTTGGGAGGTCCCTTCCAACTCTGTGATTTTATGATTAAACCTTTACATTTACCTGTAGCTCAATGTAGTGTTTTTTAAAGAAAAAACCCCTGTAAAACAGAGCTCTTTATGTTTCTTCTCCTGGAGGGGTTTTGGAATTCATTCAGTGCTTGGCTTCTCTCCGTGGTTACTCTGTGGGCACACACTGAAGCCTTTCTTACCCCAGTCCCACCACACCAGTCCCATGACGAATGACAAAACCCAAGGAGCCTAAAAATAGCCCCGTTGAGTTCCTCTCCTTTGTTGTGTGTCTCTGCATCACCCGGAGGCTGTTCCTCTGCTGTGGCTCCAGCCTGAGAGATTCACTGATGGGTTCTGGGGCAGAGGAAAAACGGGTGGATGTGGAGAAGAGAGTGTGGGGAGAGCTGCTTTTACAAGGAATTGCTGTAATTGAGGTGGTGTCAGTGCTTTTGCTGGTGTTCTCCCAGTGTGACCAAGGGGAAGGTGGCTCCAAAAGCTACTTCAACTGTAATTGGGGTCGTGGTGGCTCTTCCCGGGGAAGCAATTGCTTTCTGTCTGAGATGAGTTTAGAAAGAGGAAAATGAAAGTGTTGAAATTACACCTTTTTTTAAGAAAAAAAAGAAATTGCAGCTTGATGGCTGCAGGAGCCCAGTAGAGCCCAGAGATGGTTCCTGCTGGGGTCACAGAGAGCAGCTGGATCTCCATGGAGATAACCAGCCTGTTAGGGTCTGCCTTGACCTCCCACCCCTCACTGCCTCCTCCTGCATCATTATTTTACCTTTATTTGTAGAGAGATACTGTCTTACATCTCATGACCTCCTTGGGGAGAGCAGGCTCTGTGTTTTTGTGCTCTGAGCTAATTAATTGAGGTCCAGAAGAACTGTACATCTTCTCTCAACCCAATATTTTCATGTAAAAATGAGTCGTGTCTTGTCTCTGCTGGGACTCTGTGGGTGTTTCAGCCTTTCTGAGCAGGGATTTGGGTGCTCTCCCTCTGTGTGATAAAACCCTGCTGTAAAAGTTGGGTGATTATTTTCACAGGGGTCAGCAAGGCAAGATAAATCCTCTCCTTTCATCATCTTCTCCTCAATAAACTCTTGAGAATTATTAACAGCCAGGCAGTCCCTTTGATTTTATTGTGGGGTTATGGTGGTGCACTGAGAACAAACTGTTTTCTCCCCTGTGTCTGTGGCTCAGCCCTGCTTGCAGCACCCCAGACGTTCATAAACCCTTTTCAAACACCTCCAGTCTGGGTGTGTGATGGCTGCTGACCCAGCTGGTTGTTGAATGCCACAATTCCAAGATGACTATCATCATCCTTGCACTTCTGCCCTCATTTATCTTCTTCCCAAGTGAGAATTAAGCAAGACAGTGGCTGCAGAGCAATGAGTCCAGCTGGAGTAGTGTAGGTACAGAGCCCCTGGTGGGAGACAACTGGGAGCACTACAATCACTGGGACAGGTTGACCAGAGAGATGGTGGAGGTCCTATCAATGTCTGGAGACACCCAAGGCCAGGCTTGCTGAGGCTCTGAGCAACCTCATCTAGTGCAGGATGTCCCTGTCACTGCAGGGGGTGGCACTGGGTGGCCTTGGAAGTTCCCTTCCAACTCTGTGATTCTATGACTTAATGATTGCTGGTTGCCCACTGCAGCTTGGTCTTTCAGAAGTTGTAGAGGAGCAGCTTGACTCAACTCCAGATGAGCTGCTTTGCACTTAGAGGTCTTCTACCATAACCCATGGCTGCTTTGAGCTGTGGGGTGAAGTGGGGGATCCCAGAGAGTTTTCCCCAGATCACCCTTTCTTTTGTTTGGGGATGACCCAACACCTCATCTTTTGCAGCCCAGTGTTGGACTTCTTGAGTTTTTATGGCCTTTTTCCCACGTGCATTTGATTATTGGCACTGACACATACGTGGTTTTGCTCGTCCTGCAGAAATAGGGGCAGGTTTTTTGGTGTGGGTGTGAAGACACAGAGAGGAGATGGAAACACCAGGCTGAGAGCAGAGCCCAAACACTGCAGTTCTCTAAGGATGCTAAACTAAAGTGTGGATTGTACAGAAATGTTTATTTATCTGCAGGCTTTTAATTTTCTTAATCCTGGAAACTCAAAAAATGTTCCTGGGAACACAAGATATTCTTGGGAGTTTGTTTTTATTGACTGCTGAGCTGCTGTTGCTGCATTCCTCAGGATTTAGAGGGGCTTCTCAGTTTTACCCCAGTGTTTTATTTATTCATTTGTGTGAGATGTTTGTATTTTTGGTAACATCACATGAGTCTAATTGTTTTCTTTTTTTTCCTCTCTCCCTTACAGAAGTTCAGAAGACGAGTCCAAGAGTCCACTCAAGTGCTTCGAGAACTGGAAATTTCTTTAAGAACGAATCACATTGGGTGAGAATTTTCAATGCCTTCTGCTCTGACTTTTTTTTTTTTTCTCTACATCCACTGATGGATGCCTTTGGGAAAATACCTCTCTGCATGGTGTGCAGGGATTGATCATTAAAGCCTGGAGGGCTCAGTGGAGAGATGGCTGGGTGTCTTGGGAGAGTAAATCAGCTTTAATCCTTCCCTGAGAGGCTTCAACCACATCTCTGTGAAGGCTGTGAGAAGATTCCAGTCAAATTCTGCTCACCCTAAGTCACTTGGAGCAGGAGTGAGCATGATCATGTCTAGAATAGTAATGGTATTGCAGCTATAAATATATATATAAGAACCTCATGCTGTTTTACAGCTTTGACATGGTGCAGTTCATGAAGCCTGGCTGGGAGTAATGTGCCCAGTATTTTACTGCTACAAAACACAAATATCTGCATTGAAACTCCTCCCCCAGCCCCGCTCTGGCTCCCACTTTGTTTTCCAACTCGAGGGATTCCCTCCTGGAGACTTGGGGCATCCAAAGTGGGAGGTTCCATGGATTTATAATGGTCAAAATGACTGTTAAATGTGCACCTGTGATGCTGCTGCCGTGTGCTCCCCCTGCACTTTGGAGATTGATACTGCTGGAGATCAGGGTAGGAGAAAAACAGCCCAAATCACTCTGATTCCTGCATTAGATGGTGGCTGTGACCAGTGCTCAGGGGTTTATGGGATGGCCTGTGCCCACCTGGGGACCAGTAAAGCTCAGTGCACCCATAACCCTCCTCCAGCAACACTCCGGGAGAGTGATGAGAGAGCATTTACCAGCTCTAAAGCTCTGTACTTGGAATAAAGAACATCAAGTTTCAGAGCAATGAAGAGGATTTTGGGGATTTTTTTCAATATTTTTCGTATCATAGTGCTGCAGAAGAGCTTGTCTCAGTACATTTGTGAACTTTCTTAAAGGGCTCTGTTCTAAAATCCTCAAAATAATAGATGGCATTGTTTAAAGTGCTGCTTTTCCTGCAGTGGCTCCCTCTCTAGTTTATCTCAGCAGAGTTCCAGTAGCTGCTTCAAGCCTGTGACCTGCTCTGATGTCTGCTGATTTTTCTAACAGATGGGTGAGGGAGTTCCTCAACGAAGAGAACAAAGGCCTGGACGTTCTGGTGGAGTACTTGTCCTTTGCACAGTATGCTGTCACGTAAGTGAGACTTGCCTGATGATGCTCCCTGGGCTTGTGGGGTAAAACCACCCTGGGTGCTCAGCACTGCCTGTGGGGCTGGGCAGCACCCTACACACAGAGCAGGTTGTTCCATTTGTCTAAAAATGTTGCAGAGAAAAAGCCAAAGTTTAAGCCTTCAGGGTATTTATATCTAATTTTTTAGCCTTGACCCTGTCTTAGAGGTACAGTGCAAACCATTCAACAGATGTGGGGAAGTGTGCACCCATATAGAGCAGGGCAGGGTTAGATGAAACATGAAGTTCTTCCACATGAGGGTGGGTGAGACCCTGGAAGAGGTTGCCCAGAGAGGTGATGGAGGCCCTATAAATACCTGGAGACATCCAAGGCCAGGCTTACTGAGGCTTTGAGCAACCTGATCTAGTGCAGGATGTCCCTGTCACTGCAGGGGGTGGCACTGGGTGGCCACAAATCCAATGATTCTGTGATTCTATCCTTAAATATGCAATTAGTACCAAACCCCATAGAATTACAGTAGTGTCTCCTGTGCTGAAAACAGCATCTCTACATGAGCCACTTCTCACTGGGCTGCTGGTGAGGAAAGTTCTCAACATATTGTGTTGAGATGTGCTGTGGGACAGGGAATTTCAAGGGGATTTTGCAGGTAGGGAAGTGGGTAGAACAAGCTCTTGGAATTCTTCTGGTTAGCTGGGAGTCAGATGTGGTCACTTAGGTAGTAAATCATTAAGTTACTAATGATTTTTTGAATCAGATTAAATGAATGAATATTTAAAAATCCATTTGTTGAGGGCCACGAAGATGGTCAAAGGGCTGGAGCAACTGCCCTATGAAGACAGGCTGAAGGAGTTGGGGTTGTTCAGCTTGGAGAAGAGAAGGCTCAGAGGGACCTTATAGTAACTTATCAGTACCTGAGGGGGTCCTACAGAAAGGCAGGGGAAGGACTTGTTAATATGATATTGGATGGGAGGACTAGAAACAATGGATGTAAATTGGAAGGGGGTAGATTTAGTTTGGCATAAGAAAGAAATTCTTTACAGTGAGGGTGGTGAAGCACTGGAACAGGTTGCCCAGAGAGGTTGTGGATGCCCCCTCTCTGGAGGTGTTCAAGACCAGGCTGGACAGGGCACTGGGCAGCCTGATGTAGTGGGAGGTGTCCCTGCCTATGGCAGGGGGGTTGGAACTCGATGATCTTTAGGGTCCCTTCCAACCCAAACTATTCTATGACTCTATGATTCCATTTTCATTATTCACTGTGTCACACAATATGAAATAGTTGTTCACAGCTGAAATAGCTTCAGTAGTTGAAAGTAGAGGATCTGGTTTTGTGTATCCACAGATGTTCATTCACTTCAGGGAACTGTGGCAGTAGGTTTTTAGTGTGAAGCTGTAGGTGGCAGATGCTGCTGTAGATGGCAACTCCAGCTGAGGGGAGCTGATACTTTATTTTTGGAGAAGATGCCATCCCATGCATATGTATCATCGCACAGAAAAGAGATTTTTTGGTGGGGTTGCAATAAAATTAATGGAGGAAAATTACATGTTTTAGAGTGTTCCTGACACTGGAAAAAACTGCACATAGCAAAAGAAAGAAGTGTTTGTATAAAGCCTTTCTTCCTACAATTGCAGAAACGTAGGCAAGTGAGCGCGTGCTGGGTTTTTCCCATTTCCAATGTGGTAAACATGAGTAATAACCTCAGAAACTGTGAGGGGAACAAGCCATTTCTGCTTGAAACAGCACAGTGGGGCAATGAGTCAGAAATCAAAGAAAATCTGCACTGATTGTGGTGGTGCATTTCATCTGCTGGGTGATGTGTGCTTGTATTTGCACATAACTTGTGGATTTATTGGAATAAAATGGAGACATCTTTAAGTATTCCCCTTCTCTCCTTCAAGGCAGGGATGTCCAACAGCAAATCATACAATCACTGAGTTGGAAGGGCCTTTCCAAGGTCATCGAGTGCCAACCCCTGCAGTGACAGTGACTACACTGCACTACATCAGGTTGCTCAGAGCCTCAGCAAGCCTGGCCTTGGATATCTCCAGGCACTGATGGGGCTTCCACCATCCCTCTGGGCAACCTGGGCCAGTGTCTTCCCACCCTCGTGGGGAAGAACTTGTTCCTCATGTCTCATCTAACCCTGCCCTGCTCTAGTTACAAACCATTGGCAAGCAAAGCAGCCCATGTTATACTTGAAGGAAAATGGGCTGGAAAAGGGTTGGTGTGGGGCACAGGCAGGAGATGGGGTAAGAGAGAGGTATGTGGAACCTGCCTAAAGGCAAACTGGGGGGAAAAATGGAAGGACTTGAGTGTTCACCATGAGGGTGATGAGACACTGGAACAGATTTCCAGTAGAGATGGTAGAGGCCCCATCCCTGGAGACATCCAAGGCCAGGCTGGATGAGGCTCTGAGCAACCTGATCTAGAGGGAGGGTGTCCCTGCCTGTGGCAGGGGAGTTGTAACTAGATGATCTTTAAGGTCCCTTCCAACCCACACCATTCTATGATTCTGTTTTCCATCAAAGGAGAAGAATAAGTGGCTGTTTGGTCTTTCTGGAATTGTGGGACCTACTCAAATCAAACAGAAAGGAAAACACTGGGAGCATCTCTCCCGCCTAACCCTGTGGTGGAATTTGTGTTTCCTCTCAGGTTTGACTTTGAAAGTTTGGAGAACAATGTGGAGAACTCAATGGACAAGTCCAAACCCTGGAGCCGATCCATCGAGGACCTGCACAGAGGCAACAACTTGCCCTCCCCTGTGGGCAGCAGCAGCACCCGCTCGGGCAGACACTCCACACTGAGGTAAGGCTTGGGCTAAGCCACAGGGTGACCTGCAGAGGGACATGTTCTGAGTGAGAGCAGTCACTGTGGCTTCTACCAGAATACTTCTCATCTTCCCTCTCTTCACAGCATAGTCTTGAAATGTGTAGGAAACTCATCATGGTGCTGATTGGTTTGTGGTGGAAAGAATTGCTGAGCTTTCCGTGACTGCAGGGGGGGAAGAGGCAAAGATAACTCTTCCTCCCCTTCTAAAGATGACTTTTCCTCCCTTTCCAAGGATAAATCTGTCTCCCCTTCCAGTGGCACAGTGATTTAGGGATGATTTGGCTCGCGTGGAGGAAGCAATTTCTCTTCTCCAAAGAGTGTTTCAACATTTCCATGGACGCAGCCAGCCTGGTGTCTCTTCTAGTGGCACATTCCTTCCATGCTGCCATGAGCAAGACTTTATTTTTGAATTTCAAGGCCACCTCCATCCTTCAAACCTGCTGTTAAGTCCAGCGTCACCCCAGGCCTCACTGTGAAGTCTCTCTTCCCAACCTTGGGGTTTTTTTGAGTGAGTGGAAAAGGCAGGGTCACTTCCCAAGATGGAAGGGCAGTTGGGTCTTACATTCCTTGAGTGTTTGCTGTTGTAAAACACTGAAACTAAACCAAACCTTGGACTCACCCTGATGTTTCCTTAGGGTGCAGCTCAGAATGCTGAATGCCTTCTACTCTGCTGCTTTTGGATTTCTTTTGGCTTTTGTAGAACTTTGTTATATGTGTGAGCATGAAGGAGTCCAAAAAGGTGGAGCCATTGAGGACTTGCAGCTCTTTTCTATGTCTCCCACTTGAGGATCAGTTCTGGTTGATGAGTGAATGGTGTCTCTATGGTGGAAGCAAGTGCCTTCCATCTCCAGCCTGAGCTGTGGTGGGTGGGACACGAGGCCTGGAAGATGTATTTGACAGACTCTATAGTGGAGAGGAGACAGACACACAGTTCTGGGGAAGAGATCCAGGCTGTGGAATCCAGCAAAAATCACCTGACCACTTTATTATTTTCCTTTTTTGATGTTTCAAAGGTGTTATTGATAGTTTTGGTTTCCTTTGATCTTTAATGACTATGGCAGAGCCTTGCTGGTGGCAGGAGTAGGTTCTCACTCTGCTCCCTGGGAGGTGTGTTGTGATTAGTTACACTAGAAATGCCTAACTCAGGTATACATTACATGTCTCTCACATTTTTTCTCTTCCATCCTTTTTTTTCTTTCTCACATCCCCCTTTATTCCTTTCCTTTTTTTTTTTTCACTTTCCCATCTCACTCTCTCCTTCCTTGCATCCTTCGTTCCTCTGCCTTTTCCATGTGTTCTCCTCTCATTCTCATTCTTTCTCTGGCACCTTCCCTTCCTCTGCTCTCACCCCCTCTCACCCACCATCAGATTGGTTTCTCTGCCTGAGCAACTTCAGTCCAAACGCCGCCAGAGCTGCTTTTCAGCCAACTGCCTCTGGAGGGGCTTCACTTGGGGCTCTGCTGATGAGGCTTCCAGCTGGAGAACCTCGTAAGTGCCAGGAGGAAGGTTGGGGCAGGGCTGCTCCCCTGTGCCCCATCATCTGCTAACCTTGGAGCCTCTTGGGGAAGAAGCCACCCCCTGAGCATCAGGGGGGAGGTTTCCAGCCTCCCAGCGTGTGGTTGTAGCATTAGAGCTTTGAAAGTCTGCTTGGCTTCTGTAGAGTGGGCTTTTCTTAGAAAAAGATGGTTTAGTTTGAAAGGAGATGCCAATGCTCTTTATCATGTGGCAAACAGTATTAATTAGCTTCGTGGAATGGTTTGGGTTGGAGGGGACCTTGAAGATCATCTAGTGCCATGGGCAGGGACACCTCCCACTACACCAGGTTGCTCAATGCCTCCTCTAGAAACACCTCCAGGGATTGAGGGGGCATCCACAACCTCTCTGGACAACCTCTTCCAGTGTCTCACCACCCTCATCCTCTTCATACCAGAGGCACAGAGCCCTTAGCTGCTGTCCATATTATTTCTGCTTTTTTAAAATTAAAAATAGCAGCTTCCCACCCCTGCAAGGGTCTGCTCACTGGTGATGATGGTGACGTGGGCACAGAGCTCTCTCTCAGTTCCTCTGTGTGGCCAAGACTGTCCCTGTCTGTCTGGGACTTGGACTGGCTTCCTGGGGCTCTTCTTAGCACCAAACCCTGCCAGTTCCCTGCTCACTGGGTTTCCTTGGCAACTGAGGTGGTTTGTTTTTTTTTTTTTCTTTAAGAGGAGACACGGGGATTTGGGAAGCAGGCACCAAAATGAGGGCAGGAGGATAAAAATGAGGATGAACCTAAGGGATTTTATTGATGCTTTTTCGTGGAGGAAAAGAGCATTACTTTCACATGAGAATCATGCTCTTCTCTCAGATAAATATTAATGCAGACTTTATGATGTTGGAACCCATTAGAAATTCCCTTTCTTCTGAGTCAAATCCTTCAATTTCTGTGTGGATTGAACTGAGAAACTTCATTGCTTTCTCCAAACTCTGTGGAGCCTGTAATGAGGGAGGTGATCCCCGGCAAAAGTATCCTCATCCATGAATGGGCTTTGAATGCATTCAGTAATTGGGCTCTAATTTGGCACAGCTCCTTGGTCAAGACCTTCCTCTTCCACAGTCCTCTTCTGCTGTCAGAAGGACGTTCATAATGCTGACAGCCCCACCTCCAACCCAAGAAAAAGAGAGTCACAGCAATGCAATCCAGAAACCACCAGACCCCGAGGAGCAGCAGGAGTCCCAGCCCACGCTGAGCTGGGAGAGCAGCCAGGGGAGCGGTGAGGTCCACTCCATGCTGTCCTCTGCTCTCACTGCTCCTACTCGGGGGGAGCCAGCCCAGACAAATGAGAGTATGACATTCTTTAGCAGAGAATAACACAAAAATGACAGGAGAAACCATCTGTAGCTTTTGTTGATCATTAACAAGGTAGAATCATAGAATAGCTTGGGTTGGGAGGGACCTTTAAAGATCATCAAGTTCCACCCTTCCTGCAATAGGCAGGGACACCTCCCACTAGATCAGGCTGCTCAGTGCCCTGTCTAGCCTGGCCTTAAACACCTCCAGAGAGGGGGTATCCACAACCTCTCTGGGCAACCTGTTCCAGTGTCTCACCACTTTCACAGCAAAGAACTTCTTCCTTCTCTCCAGCCTAAATCTCCCCTCTTTTAATTTGCATCCATTCCTCCTAGTCCTGTCATCCTGGACCCTATTAAATAGTCCTACCCCAGCCTGTCTGTAGCCCCCTTCCTTCAGGTATTGAGAAGCTACTCTGAGGTCCCCTCTGAGCCTTCTCTTCTCCAACCCCAATTCCTTTAGCCTGTCTTCATAAGGCAGTTGCACCAGCCCTTTGATGATCTTTGTGGCCCTCAGCTCCAGCATGAAGGAGCTTCCTTTGAAGTTGGTGGAGATGTCAGGGAGTTTGTGTTGGGATTTATTGAAGTGGCTGCTGAAGGGAGTTGGTGTGGAGATGTGTGCCCACTTGCTGTGATGGAAAGCACTTTTATTTGCTTTTGAGTATCTCAGTTTATTGCGTTGGTGTTTTAATTACCCATCTGTGGGTCTCCAGTGTGTGTGTGTGTGAGCTCTTTGGCACCAGAAGACACCCTGGCTTGCTGCCTTCACTCAGTCTGGGTTGTACAAGGTTCTGGGTGAGTCCAGGCCATGCTGGATGTTTTCAGCAGTCCTGGCTGGTCAGGTTGTAGCAGAGTAAGATGGAGGTGGTGGCAGGAGGGGTTTAGGAATGATAGAGAATTGATTTCCTCTGGCTGGCTGGGCTCAGTGGTCCTTCTCACCTTTCTCAAGGAGGCTGGTGGGTAAAAGCTCAGCTGGTCTCCAGAAACATCACTACACAAGCTTTGGTTTAACTAAAGTGTTAATGAAATGAATGAAAATAATGAGTTATTCCTGAACAGGAGTCTCCCTCTTTCTCTTAGAGCTCTCTTAAAACATACCATCATCTCAGCAGGGTTCAGGCTCTCTTTCAGTGATGACCTCCAGGTAGAGCAGCTCCCTCCGGGTGTGACAGCACAACCTTACACCCTCAGGGTTTCTATTCCTGCTTTTTTTTTTTTTTTTCCCCAAAATAAGGTTTTTATGGTTCTTTTTAAAAGGCAGGGCGGAGGAAATAAAAGAAGGAACCATCTGAATTTAATTACTGGGATAAATATACTGGTGGTGACATAATCTTTGACCTGCAGCAGACAGGAAATCAAACCCAACAATTCCTCCAGATGCTGGGATCAGCCTAATGGTTAGTAACGAGAAATGAAATAAAAAGATGGAGAAGTTCTTCTGTCCTTCTTTGGCTCGTTCTCGTGCCAAGGGAGGAGGTGCTGGAGCTCCCACCAGCCTGCCCTGCCTTAGGAAGGAGACAGATAACGTCAGGGGGTGTTGTGATTGCAGAGAGAGAACTTCAGGAGGCTCAGTGCCAGGGTGCAGAGCCCTCCTGAAAGAGTTTCTGTATAGAAAAAAAATCCTCATTAATTCTTGGCATTCATGACTGTGTGAAGAAATTTGCATCTGTTGAAGGGAAGCAAGCTAAATGTAGGGCAGGATCTCCATCTGTTTTCTGGAGAGGTTTCCTCTGCACTGCAGCTCCCCGTTGCCTATTCTGTAGCTGTTCCTCAGCCTCCTGGGGCAGCTCCATGGGGGGAAGCTCTGCCCTGGGCTGTGCCTGATCTGAGGGTATCACTCACTAACAATTAACAATGTGTGAGATGGTGGGGAGGGCAGGAGGGCTGTGGCAGAAGGCACAGGGTGCCTGCTTTGGGGCTGTGTCCCCACAGCTGAGGGTCCCCTTAATTTTGAGAAGAGAACTGAGCAGGTCCTTCTGCCTTTACCCACTTGGTCACTGGTATGAGAATCCTCCAAGGCTTCCAACCAGCAGTTTGCCTGGCTTTAGGCAGGTAGTGCCATATGGGGTGCCTGCAGCCCTTGGTGGGTCTCTCTAGGTCTTCTCCACCAAGCTCCTCTCCTTGTCTCCAGTTCTCCACACTCAGCTCCTGGGGCAGGTTTGTTCTTCATGAGAAAAAAAACTTACCTCAGGAGGAGATAAAACTTGGTTTTCTTTCGCCTTGCTGTAGAAATGACAGATTTAGAAATTCCTCTTTGTGTTTGTTCTGTGTGCTCCATTGAATTCAAGGTTGATTTGCTAGTTAGGGGTTACAATTAAAATAATTAATGCCTCTGTTCTGCAGTAAAGTTCCCGGGGGCTGTGTTTTCCTCAAATAATTTGGAGGGCTTTCAGAAATCTCAGCTGCAGGAGAGAAGAGAGGCACCATTCTTGAACGAGATGCAGTGGGAATTAATACATTTGCTGATGCCTACAAATGTTCAGACCCATTAAGTGTCCGTGCTGGTGCTCACGCAGAGAAAAGTGCCTGGAAAAAGAATCCAGGATGTCTCTGGTGTGGGGGTGGATGGTGCTCTCCCTGTCACATACCACCAGAGATGGAGATGCCTGGCTTTGGATGGGTCAGGATGTGGCTGGGACTGGGGCTTGTGGTTCCTGCTGGTCTTGGCTGAGCATTGGTGGCCACCAGTCATCCATGGATCCTGTATCTTTGTGTGTCACCAGTGTCACAACCCATTACCTTTTCTCAGCCTTATTTTCCCAATTGTGTTGTCTGGTGGGTGTCTGCCCTGCAGAAGGGACATGTTGTCACCCAGAGAAGGGCTATTCCCACCCCTTTGTTCTCACCACCTAAAAATAGTCCTGTGGCTGTTTCTCTCTGCAGATATAACACCTTGCCCAGCCGAAGAACATTGAAAAATTCCAGATTAGTCAGTAAAAAGGATGATGTCCACGTCTGCATCATGTGCTTACGAGCCATCATGAACTACCAGGTACTGCCCTTGTTGCTCCACGTGGCTGCTCTGCTCTTGGGGTGGGAGAAGAGGTTTGTGATACATATTAAGGCAGAAGTGAAATAAAAGTTTAAATTCTTACTTATTGTTAGGCCAGTTAGGTGGAAAATGGGAATGTACCCCTTGTGTGGTCATACAGGGTGTTTCTAACATGGCTGCTTTAGAGCTGTTGGAGAAGATGAGCTCTACCTTTGGGTGTCACAGCTCTCAGGGAGCTCTGTGGTGTCTGCCCTGGGGTGGGAAGGGCACAAACCATGGCCTGGTGCTGAGAATCAATGTGGTGTTTTCCAAAGCAATCCTGGTTTTCATTTTTGGAGAGCAAAGTCAGCAATGCCACACAATACAGCAATGCTGGGGTCTGCTGCCAGAGCTGAGCTGAGGTGTCACTTGTTGGATTCTAAAAGTGATCCTTTCTGTCTCAGAGCTGAGCTGAAAAGGTGTTTTCCCCTTCTCTTTCCAGTATGGCTTCAACATGGTCATGTCACACCCTCACGCCGTCAATGAGATCGCCCTGAGTTTGAACAACAAGAACCCCAGGTAGGCCCTGCTTGCCTTGCTTTTCCAGGGGTTAAGAAGTAGGTAAGTAAAGAAAGAGTTACACAGAAAGGGATTTTTCAGGGGAATGTTTATGCACAAGCCTGTAGCAAAATTCAAGCTTCACTCCAAATCACATTAAACCTGCATTGCAGTGCAGATGGATGAGCCATTGCCACTCTCTGGCTCTGCTGATTGCAGCTTATCTTGGGGTTTTCTTGAAGAACAGGGAAATCTTCTTATCTAGGTGTTGTCTGAAGGATCCTGAGGTTCACACTCCCTTGAGAGAGGGTTTTGACACAGGGCTGTGTCCCCTCCTCCCCACCCACACACTCTCCACCCCAGCAGCCACTTCCAGCAGAGCCTGAAGCTGCTCTTGCACGTCTAACGGAACCCAGCCTGATGTGGTGATGTTTCCTTGGAAAGGCAAAACCAGGGGATGAGGCAGAACTCAACAGCACTGCTTACAGATACACATACAGCCTTTGCTCAGGTTGTCCTCACAGCACGCTGCTGGAAATCCTCTCCAGCTGGCCCTGGGCATTTCATTCCTGTCTTTTCTTTATAAGTCTGGGCACCACATAGATAGGAAGGATGTGGGAAATTTATTCTTTAGTCATTTTTGGTGTCCTGTGCCTGGAAATCAGATGGTCAAGAGAAAGCCCAGGTTTTCATGCTTGACAAAAGCAAGTTACTGAGATTTGTATTTATTAGAAAAGTTTCAAGCATGGCCAAAACAATCTGAAGACAGAACTTAATGTTAGTGCTGTTCACAACCTGTTTTCATTTTGTTTTATCCCCATGGTGACTGTGGAAGAAGCCAGCTGAGGGCTGTCTGGATGTTCAGAAAGGGCTCCGAGTTGCTCTCAGGCTGCAGGGGGATGAAGGCTGCAGGAGGGGATGGAGGATGGATGTAGGGACCCTATCTCCTCTGATTGTCCCCAAAGGAATGCCACCCACGGAGCTGTAGCTGCTCTCTCTGTCCCCACCCCAGATCTATTGGTAGCTCTGGCCAGTGCTGGAGACCTGGACATCCCCTGGGCTTGTAGCTCAGCTTTTCCTCTCCCACAATCACCCTCTGAGGGAATATTGCTGAGGGGCTGTAGGAAAAATCCCTTGATCCTGTTGGACAAAGCTTGGGTTGTCTCTTCAGGGCAGGAGAAAAAAGAAATGTTGATGTGTAAGAATTGAAAGTGCTACATTTAAAATTTCCCAGGAAGGTGAACATTTTGTCTGGTTTCCAAAGATAACCCTGACCCCTTTGAAAGCCAAAAGGTATTTCTTTGTCTGCAACATCTGGTTTGAGTCGATGCTTTGGCATGGGACTGACTTCATACCTGTCTGCATGGTCTTACACCTGCTCAGAGCTCAGCCCACGCTGGGTCTGGTGGGTGCTTTTGCCTTGTGATAACCCAGTAAGAAACTACTGGGGATTGTTTCTATTGGAGTTCATGGAGTCTGCTGCATGCTTTGCCTTCAGTAATCTGCTCTCTTCTTTCACTAATACCCCCTGTGTGAGTGCTGCTGTCAGGTGTCCCTTCTTCTGATTCTGGAGGGGGAAGGATGTGCTGAGGCATCCTGTGCTTGCATCAGAGAGCCTCATCTTTTTCTTTTTTTTTTTTATAAGTGATGTGAATCATCACAGAAAAATAATTCAGATTTGTATCAGGAAGAAATACAGATTTGAATTATAATGACATTGATTAGGGTTGGAACTAGGTGATCTTTAAGGTCCCTTCCAACCTAAACCATTCTGTGATTCCAGAGGGGGTGCCTCGCAGTGAAGCTGGTGTGTGGTGTGACCCTGGCTGCTGTGAGATTGGGGATGGTGACCAGTGAGGGCTGCCTAGATCCTGCTTCCTTTTCTCTGAGTGTAATTTGGGATTGCAGTTCTTCTTGCATGTTTTGAGTTGTTAAAACAGGGGAGAACTGTGTGATCCTGGAGCATCAGGGTTCCCAGGAGCAAAGGACACTCAGTGTCACATTGTGGAGGTTGACTGGTTTGAAGAGATTACAGATACACCAAGTGCAAACTGCATCTCCCAGTGTCTCCACGGCCCTTTTCCAGTCAAGTGGGTTATTGATTGTCATGTTTCTTCTCTTTGCAGGACAAAGGCCCTCGTCTTAGAACTTCTAGCAGCTGTGTGTCTCGTCAGAGGAGGGCACGAGATCATCTTGTCTGCGTTTGATAACTTTAAAGAGGTAGTTTATCCTGCTTTAGTAGAACTTGGTGTTGATAGTTCTCTCCCTGTAGCTCCAGCTTTCTTATTTCCTAGAATAAGGGTTTTCCATAAACTGCAGGTTTTTGGCAAGTCACTTTGTGAAGTAGACTGTTCTTTTCTTCATGTTTGTGTAGAAGAGCTATTATCCCAACCAAAGATGAATCCACGCTCCCTTCACCTGCTGGTCAGTGAAGTGAAAACTAATGGAGATTCCAAGGGCTTCACTGCAGTGGTTGTGATTCAAAATCAGCCAGGAATGGTGTGTTAGACCTTTCCAGAGCTGTTTACACAAGCCCTTGAGACACAAAGGGCTGCAGACACAATCTGTAGGGATTTTATTTGTGAAAAAGTTACAAAATCAAGTCTCTGCAGAACCCTGTCTGCTGGAACTAATACCAATGTTCCAGTTGGCTCAAATAGGGCAAAAGTGTTGTTTGTAGGTGTGTAGGGTCAGGCTGTCCTTGTTCAATGGGGTTTGAGATCATTTGAGAACATTTTAATGGGGTTTCAGAACCCCATTAAAATCAGCTGGGGAATCAGCTCTTAGAAAGCTGATTCCCCAGCTCTTAGAAAGCTCTTAGAAATGGGGGAATCAGCTCTTAGAAAGCTGCTGTTCCAGTTAATTTTGAATATTTGATGTATGTGGGGATTTGTCATCAAAGGCAAAATGAATCTAGACTTTCTGACTTAGAAATTATTAACCTTGATGAGTCCCAACTGTGCTGAGTATAGAGCATGTGGTTCTTTAATGCTGCCATTGCTGGAAGTTGTAAATGCAGATGATCAACAAGCCAAGCTGTTTAATTTTTCTTCAGTTTTTGTGTTTTGGGAATTATTTCTGGCAGAGAGATACCAGTCTCTGATTTACATCCACCATAAATAGTTGTGTGTCATAGATGAAGAAGTGAATTTCTGAGGTGCTTTTCATCAACCAGAGCAAAGGTTTTGCATTAAGTGGTGAAGTCCTGGCCTCTGGGTTACACCAGCTGGGCAGAATGTGGAAGTAAAACATGACACTTCCAGCTGGAGAAAGTTTCTCAGTCCTCTCATGTGGACACAGAACTGGAACTTGTGGTTTGGTTCTTTCATTTCTTCATCATTTTGTGCAGGTTTTGCCCCTGTCTGTGTGTGCTCCTTGGGGAANTCTCAGTCCTCTCATGTGGACACAGAACTGGAACTTGTGGTTTGGTTCTTTCATTTCTTCATCATTTTGTGCAGGTTTTGCCCCTGCCCCTGTCTGTGTGTGCTCCTTGGGGAAGTGAGTGAGGATGAGATTGTTCTGAAGGACAGCTGGGTAGCAGAAGTGCTTTAAATAGGAAAAGGACTGTAAACATGCAAAGTACAACATTATTATTCAGGATTAAGTTCTTCTGGCTTATTAGTACTCCATTAGAGAAGAAGCATGAGTCATTGAGAAGGACTGTGTGAGAGATTCCTTCACCTGCTGGTCAGTGAGCACTGGCCAGGACAGTCTGTAGGGCTCATCTCACAGAGAAGGGTGGGTGATGTCCCCTTTGCTTTCTTCCCTTCCTGCCATCTTTACTTGAGGTTTTGCTCATCCTCTGTCTTGAAGTGCTCCATCATCTCCCTTTCCTCCTGCTGACACTCAGGAATTCCTACAGAATGTGTCCAGTTTGTCTGATGTTACTTATTCAGCCCATTCCCCTTGATGTTTGAGCAGGTCATTTGCTGTAGCAGAGCTGTGGTGTGTTGGGAGTGGAAGGGAGTGTTCAGGGAGGGGATTTTCCCTTTCTTACTTCTGCATTTTGCTTTTCCCCTGGTCCTCTTTTTCCCCCCATTCCCTTTTCCCCCCCCATTCCCTCCTTTATCCACTTCAGCTGCTTATTTCTTACTCCATGCTGTTGTTTTCCCAGTTCCTCCTGGGCAGGTTTTCAGCAAGGATTTCAAGTTTTCCTGTTTAACTCACCCAGCTGATACATGAAAGATCCCCGAGCTGCTGACATGTGGAGCTGCTGGGGTTAGATTTCAGGAGCATTCTTCCTACTTAAACCACTGTGAGCTCAGTGATATTTGAGTGGCTCCTGGAGCTGTGTGTTGCAGGGCTCCCACAGCTCCTCTCTGGTTCTTTCATCAGGCTCTCTCTGCATGTTTAGGACAGATTAGACTTGTAGAACTAGATCTCTGCCACCCCATCTCCTTGCCATAAAACAACTTCAAAAGAAACCTGAACTCCTTGCTGCCCAACACTCACCCTGTAATAAAGTCAGTAGGGAAACAGGGTGTTTGGGTCCAAATTCTGCTTTCATTTTATCAGGGTGAACATCAAATATTTCATTAGGCTCTGAGCCTTGCTCTGATGTAAGTGAGAGCAGAGTTTGGTTCTCAGGGTCTGACTGAGCTGGAAAACCACAGCTGATCTGGATCATCTCAAAAATTCTTTTTGAAAATGACTTTTCATTTGAAAATGGTTTCACAGGCCACTAAAATTAAGTCAGAAAGGACCTTAAAGTCCATCTTTCTCCACTCCCTGCCCTGTGCAGGGACACCTCCCACCAGCCCAGATGGCTCTATGCCTCACCCAGCCTGGCCTTGAACCCTTCCAGGGCTGGGGCAGCCACAGCTTCTCTGGGCAGCCTGGGCCAGGGGTTCAGCCCCCTCACAGCAAAGGGTTTCTCCCTCAGATCTCACCTCAATCTCCCTCTTTCAGTGTCAAACCCTTCCCCTTTGTCCTATGGCAGCATCATGGTGTCTCCGTGGGCAGTCACAGCATGTGAGGCTCCTGCTCTCACCTCAGCCCAGCAATCCCTTGGTTCAGATACTGGGGTTTAAGCTCAGGGTTCCATTTTCTCTCTCTTTTCTCCTGTGAGCAGAGGATGGGAACCTGGTAACGATGTCAGTGATATGATCAGGTGCTGCCCTGGTGGAGGCATGACTCAGACTCCTCAGGGACCAGCTCCCAGCTATGCTGTGGGTCAGGTTGGCTGCATAGAATCATAGAATAGTTTGGTTTGGAAGGGACCTTGAAGATCATCTAGTTCCAACCCCCTTGCCATAGGCAGAGACACATCCCACTAGTCCAGATCTCAACAAAAGGAGGCAGGTCCAGGCCAGGTCCATGGATTTCATCCCTGGCATACTCAGAATAAATAATATATGTGTCCTTTGTCCCCATCTCAGTGAGGAGGATACCTCTGGTACCAGTTTTTCCACATGAGCCAATGGTATCTGCAGGTGCATTTATGTCCATACTTCCCATGGCCTTTCTCAGCTGTGTAACCATCTTGATGGGTCAAATACACCCACTTTCTGTGGGCCATTTCCCTCCTATAGTCTTATTTAAGAAACACCTGAATTTCTTAAACCCTGAAGTGGGAGACAGTTCATTTAATCAAAGAGTTTGTTATGGTGTACCTTCTAGGAGGAGCTATGTACTGCTTTGCCTATTACATATATTCATATATATACCTATACATATGTATGGGTATATACATATCATGGGAGAGCTGGGCAGGTTGCTGGGAGGTGGGGACATGGCTGAGGGACCTCATTCCTCACCTCCAGCAGTTTTCCCTCTGTCAGAGTGAGCCCATGTTGTTCATCCCTCCCTTTTCACAAGCTTTAATTCACATTTCTGTGTTTGATTAATGAATGGCAGCAGTGAGAAGAGCAGTTCTAGATTGTTCTTACAGGCCATTATCATAGCTCAGTGTGAGGAGCAACTGTTCCCAAGTGCTGGAAAATGTAAGTGCTTGTTACCTTTTGCACTGCAGCAGCTGGCAGAGAAGAAAAGAGGTATTTAAACCTAGTAAGTATTAAATAACAGTTTACTTAACCAGTAACTTAGGGGAAAACTGATTTTTTTTTTTTCTGTGGCAAACTGCAGAAACATCAGCACGATGTGGCCAGAGTGCTCCTGTGGAGGGCTCCTGGTGGTGGGATGTGCTGGGGACACTGGGCTGTTGTGGGGAGAGAAAGGCAGCTATCATCTAGTTCCAACCCCCTTGCCAACAGCAGACATGGGTTACAAGGGGTGCTGTGAGTTTTTTGGGGTGGCTGTTGGTAACTCCACATCCAGTGCATGTTTGCTGGGCAACTGTGCTGCTGCTTCTTGCTCCTGAACAACTTGAAAAGTTACTGAAGGAGGAGGAGCTTAAAACAGCCTTTAGCCAGCACATGGATAGATGATCATTTGAAGATCTGCACTGACAGAAAACATCCCATATCACAAAGCCTTTCCTAAGGTTTAGGAGATCTAGATTTGATTCTTCTGAGCATTATTTTCCATATCTCAAGGTCTCTGTTTCCTACCTTTGCTGTGCCAGAGCATGTTAGACCCCCAGTGCAAACAAACCCAAATTATTTTATTTTCTTCTGCCTGGAGCTCACTCTATCAGCTGGTGGTGAGCACCCCACCAAAATTAGGTGCTGCTTTATGTTGTTGGATCACTGTCTGAAGCAGGGGATGAGGGGGCTTCTTTCAGTCTGGATTTTCCCTTTCTGCCCAGCACCACAGGTGACATCTTCCAAGGGTATCTTTCCACATTGCCCTTCTGCTGTCTGTCCAGGTTTTCTTTGTGGAGCATCTTAGAGAAGTCAAAGCAACACAAGGCTTGTCATAGTGGAACTTTTGGGTGGTCTGAGTGGGAGCTGCGTGCCCTGAGGGCATTGCCATCTGGATATAGGTATCATCATCACTAAATGTTCCATAACAGAGCCTTTCACTTATAGGATTGTGTTGTACCTTTATCATAGATGTGTGGGGGTTTTACTTAGTTAGCACCCAAAGCCCTCCCAGAGAGTGGACCCTTTGTGAGTGGGTTTCCAGACAGCCACATTGTTCTTTGAGAATTGACTTAGGCTTAATGCAACCTAAAAAGTTTTTGGTTTTGTTTTTTCTAGAGCCTAAGTAGAGACAGAGGAAGGTTTTTTTATAGCTGTGGTAGCCCGTTTCATCTGGCTTCTTGCACAGAATAATGCTAATAAAAGAAAGATCAGCCTTTCCCCAGTCCCAGCCGTGCTTCCAAATGACAGACCTCGGGAATTTATGCAAATATAAATGGCAACATATGGTTTCATGTGGTGGGATTTGATTTCGGCGTTCCTCCTGGGCTGGGGCCAACCTGCAGGCTGGAACCTTCCTCTCTGCTTTCTCTCCCTTTAATCTCCCAGGGTAAATGCTATCGTTAGAGCAGAGTCAGCTCTCACTGTCTCCCGCAGCCTGTGCATGCTTCCACCTCTGACTCATCTGCTCATGGTGTGAAATATTCTTCAGTGGGTTTTCCTCTTGCTTTTTCCTCTTTGCCACCAGCTCCTGTGTCCCAGCCAGCCCGGGCTGCTCAAATCCCAGCATCTCTGCCAGGGCTGCAGCTCCAGCTTCTCCCTTCATTCCATTAATCAGCCATAAACGCCTTGTTGGTGTCAGCTCTTCTCACCCCTGGGGGTTGGTTTAGGGTAGAATTCTCAGAAACGGGGCCTTGTGGCTTTTATTCTATGTGCCATTGTTGTGTTTGTTTCCACAATACAAGGGTTTTGTTTAAATCAGCCCCGTGTTTTCTGAAGTGGGTGTGAGAGGGATGCGATTGTTCAGAGCCGGGCAAAGTCCACATGAACCTACTTTTGGGTGGTTTTTCTTCTCAGCTCTTTTGTGGGGAGGGTAGAGGAGGCTGGAAGGGTTTGCAGGGGGTTGAACTGAAATATCATCCTGTTTATTATAGCTGGAGACATACCCCTTGGGATCACCTGGTGGGGATGAGTGCATCCCAGCAACATGTGGTGTAGGTGATGGAGAGGGCTCCTCAGCTCTGCTTTGAGCAGGACTGGGATGGGGCCCAGTGTACACCCCAAAATTAAATTATATCAGTGGGCAGATGCTGGCTTTGATCCTTTCAAGCACCAATATCAAAGAATCACAGAATATCAGGGATTGGTGGATATAAGGGATCATCTGCTGGAGCAGGAACACTCAGATCAGGTCCCACAGGAAGGTGTCCAGGTGGGGTTTGAATGTCTCTAGAGAAGGGGACCCCACAACCTCTTTGGGCAGCCTGGGACACTGTTCTCTCACCTAGTCCTATCAGTAGGTTCCTGAAACTTGGCCAGAGCCATAGAATATGTTGTGTTGGACGGCCATCTAGTCCACCTCTGCTCCCTTTCCCTGTCCAGCTTACTTCATAGTTAGTGATTCTGGTGTGGATTACTCCAAATCCTGCTGAGAAAAGCAGGGCTGAGATAGACAAACTCCCAAGAAGCAATAAGATTTAACCCATTTCTCAAGACCTGCTTGATCTTAGATCTCATTTCTCCCTCAAGTTGCTGGTGATTCCTGCCTACCCCCCATGTCACAACTCTGTTGTTCAAGTCTGCTCATAGACAAGTTTAGGTGACAGTTCAGTGGCCTAGGCTGCCCAGAGAGGCTGTGGGGGTCTCATTCTCTGGAGACATTCAAACCCCACCTGGATGCCTTCCTGTGTGACCTGGTTTGGGTGTTCCTGCTCTGGCAGGGGGATTGAACTAGATGATCTCTCCAGGTCCCTTCCAATACAATAGTCTTTTCTCCAGAGCTTTCAAAATTCTTATGGTGAGGGTGAGACACTGGAATAGGTTGGTGGATGCTCCCACTCTGGAGGTGTTTAAGGATGGGCTGGACAAGTCACTGAGCAACCTGGTCCAGTGGGAGGTGTCCCTTCCTATGGCAGGGGGGTTGGAACTGGATGATCTTTAAGGTTCCTTCCAACCCAAACCATTCTTTGGTTCTGTATTCTGTGATTCTGTCTCATGTTGGTACCATCAATGGGTATGGTTCATATTTTTGCACTATGTACCTGCTGCACAGGTCACCTGTGATTCCTCCACTAGCTGTGTTACAAAGAAGAATATTTTTAAAAAGAGGACACCTGGATGGAGAGGTTTTGAGTGAGAAGAGGGGCTGCTGTGTCAGTGTTTTTAGGCCTCCCTTGTGAGCTGTGGTTTAACAAACCCTTGGTGTTTCTTTTCCCAGGTGTGCGGGGAGAAGCAGCGCTTTGAGAAGCTGATGGAGCATTTCCGGAATGAAGACAACAACATTGACTTCATGGTGAGTGCTGGTCCTGCAGGTGAATGCAAACCATTGAACCTCATGTCAACTTCATGAAGTTCAAGAAGGCCAAGTGCAAGGTCCTGCACCTGGGTTGGGGCAATCCCAAGACAGACACAGGCTGGGTGGAGAGTGGCTTGAGTGCAGCCCTGAAGAGAAGGATTTGGGGGTGTCAGTGGAGGAGAAACTCAACATGAGCCAGCAGTGTGCACTTGCAGCCAAGAAGGCCAACCAAATCCTGGGCTGCATCAAGAGAAGTGTGGCCAGCAGGTCAAGAGAGGTCATTTTCCCCCTCTCCTGGGATCTGGTGAGTCCCCACCTGGAGTTACTGTGTCCAGTTCTGGAGTCCTCAACATAAGAAGGATGTTGAACTGTTGGAGCAGGTCCAGAGGAGGCCACGAAGATAATGAGAGGGCTGGAGCAACGGCCTTCTGAAGACAAGCTGAAGGAGTTGGGATTGTTCAGCTTGGTGAAGAGAAGGCTC
>VZTY01018235.1:21798-39904 GCA_013400935.1 Turnix velox | reverse complement strand
GAGCAACCTGATCTAGTGGGAGGTGTCCCTGCCCATGGCAGGGGAGTTGGAGCTCTGATCTCTAAGGTCCCTTCCAACCCAAACTATTCTGTGATTCTATGAATCTCCTTTCTCATCCTTGGCCTGAAATGAACCACAAACGTTTTTTTTTTCCCTATTCCAAACTACATAATGTGCATTTTGTTTTTAGCTTTGGTTGAGTTCTGCAGGGAAAGCCTTGTGCTGTAGCAAAGGTAAGAGCAAAGTCAACCTGTGGCCACACGAGCGCTCACTCGCTGGGGCAAAGCAGCAGCTTCTGCCAGGTGGAGCCACGTGCCTTGTCCCCACGCCAACATCCACAGACAGGGAAGTGGGAGAGACTCATTGCAGCCTCTGTCTACCCTCATCAGCTGCTAAACACAGCAGTTTGCACCACTGCTGGTTCCTCAATGTGCCTCTGCATGGTCACTCACCCACATCTGCTTCCCCCCCCGAAGAGTACAAGGGAGGACATGGTGGCATTGGCAGCCTGGGGAGGGCAGGAGCTGGTTCCGTGTCCCGTGTCAAAAATAATTCTGCACCCATTTCTTTGAAAAGGGTGCTGTGCCAAGTGAGCAGAAGTGGGAAAAATTTAAGCTCTGTTCTTAATCAGAAGGCAAAGGCAGGTGTGGGCAGCACGGGATCCCCTGCTCCTGCCCTGGGTTTTGTGTGAGGGGAGAGCAGAGAAGGGCTTCCCACCCTGGTGACACTGGCAGTTCTGCTGGGCTTCTGTAACACTTTACACTGGTTTAGTGCTGAGCTTTGTGTGGAAGCCCTCCTTCTGCCAGGAATTTAAAGTATCTCGTGGTGTTTCCAACACCTGGTGTCTATGGCTGGCGGCCCCAGTCAGGCATTGGGGCAGCCCCTGGATGAACCCTTAGACCATCTTCCTTGGAGTCAGCCTGCCTTCAGTCTCACTTTTGATTTATCTGGGGTTAAAGACCCTCTGGATCTTGTCAGGGTCCCCACAGAACAGATTTTGTCTGCTGTTGTGTCCATGTGGTCCCAGTTCCTCCAAAACTGGGCAGTACTGGGCATTTCACTTGGGAAGGGTTTGATGGTGGCAGGAAGGAGCAGCCTGAGACAACCCAACCAGACCTGAGGCCACAGTGAAGCAGCTGCATGGCCATGGGTTTATGGTGGATCCAGAGAACTGACCAGTTTCCTTTCACAAACTGGGGATCCAGAGGGTGGCCTTAAGCTCTTTCTGCTGCAGAGTGACCCAATGAGAGGAGGTCTCCTGTAGGCTTGTCCTGTGGGTGAAATCAGATTGCTTTGGACATTTTCTTTTCAGATTCACTATAGAAATGTGGGAAGTGTCCCCAGAGATGCTGAGGAGCAGATAGTAGCCCTGTCATGGTGGTGCTAGTAGGAGAGGCTTTTGTCATGGAGAAACCCAGCGAGGATCAGCCAAATCCTTTCCTCAAGCAGCTCAGAAGGTGTCAGACATGGTTGTCTGTGAGCTCAGAGAGGGTTGGGGTACTTGTGCAGGGCAGGAACATTCAAGTAAAGGGCAACCCAACCTTTTGGGGTTTGTAGGCTGCTCTACAGGAGGTTCCCCCACTGCAGCTTCTGTCTGTGACCCACTTCACTCGAGAGACTTTGCCTTGGGACACATTTGGATGCCAGCTCCTGTCATCTGCTGCCTTGTTCAGTCACCAAACCACGGCTTTGGAAATCCACTTTCTGCAGACAACAGAGTCCTTTTGTGAGAGCCCCATTTCCTGAGCTGGGGGTTCCACTTGCTAAATTAATCTCACTTTTACGGGCTGTTCCAGAAACAGCTTTGTTTTCTTAAGAGCTTGTATGTCTGGCCGTGTGTGCTGGCATGGAAAGCCTTCACCAGCACACCATAAAGGTGGACTCCACAGACATGACTTAATTTCTGGAACCCACGTTTGCCTTTATCAGAGCAGACAAGTGCCTCTTTAAGATTGAATCCAGCACTGGCTTGGAAAAAAGCTGTGGAATAACAGGTCACGGTTTCTCCTTGTAGTCACCACGAGGAAATGTGGTCATTAGCCATGCCTGACCCTTGGGGCCCCCGAGAGCTTGCTCCAACCCTGTGCTGAGGCTTCTGGGGAGCAGCTGGGGGCATGCCATCACCTCTTCTCTCTAACAGTACTTCTCCTTGCAGGTGGCCTGTATGCAGTTCATCAACATCGTAGTCCATTCGGTGGAAGACATGAACTTCAGAGTCCACCTGCAGTATGAATTCACAAAGCTGGGCCTGGATGAGTACCTGGATGTGAGTGTCACTTGGGTCAGCCCCACCACCTTGTATCTTGGGGCTGCTCTCCTGGCTGAGCCAGGGGCTGCAGGATGGGCTGGGAGGGTCCTGTGACCATGAGGGCTCCATGCCAACTCCTCCAGGGCTGCCAGGTCTTAAACATCCTTATTCTTAAACCCCCTCAAAGCTCCCTGAAAGCCCCTCCTGAGAGCTTTTGAGAAGGTGGAGAAGGCTTGTCCATGGGGTGGTGGGAGGTGTCCCTGCCTATGGCAAGGGCTTGGAACAAGATAGTCTTTAAGGTCCCTTCAAGCCCAAACCATTGTATGATTCCATAGTCTCTGCTAAAAAAGCAGTGCCTTGGCCACTGACTGCAGAAGAAAAGTGAACTGCAGCTAACTGCAATTACACCCCGGGAGCTAAATTTGTAGCTTTGCCCTGTGACAAAGGGAGGATGACCCACAGTTGTCCTCGGCTGTGCCACGTCCCCGACCTCCAGCCACAGCCTTGTGCTGCTGGGGACATCGTAGAATCATAAGGTTGGAAAGGACCTTCAAAGGCCACTCAATTCAACCTCCTGCAGTGACAGGGACATCCTGTACTAGATGAGGTTGTTCAGAGCCTCAGCAAGCCTGGCCTTGGATGTCTCCAGGCATTGATGTGAGCCTCCACCACTTCTTTGGGCTATTTGGAAACAGTTTTTGATTTTAAAAAATGTCTGTTTATTACTGGAGACTACAGCTAACGTGGGGATGGGAGGTGTTCTGCTGGTTGCTGGAAGCTGGCTCAGCTCCCCCCCTGCTCTCCTGCCCTGTTTGGTCCTTGGTGAGACTGTCTGGCCATGCTGAGGGACACCCTCCTCTGCTCTCCTCTGCAGAAGCTGAAGCACACAGAGAGTGACAAGCTGCAGGTGCAGATTCAAGCCTACCTGGATAATGTCTTTGATGTGGGGGCTCTGTTGGAGGATGCTGAGACCAAGAATGCAGCCCTGGAAAGAGTGGAAGAACTGGAAGAAAACATCTCCCACGTCAGTACCCTGCTTTTTGGCACCTTTGTCTCTGAACCTCTTCAGAACCTGCTCTGTCCCTGGGCTTTCCTACTGCCCTGCAGGCACAGGGGCAAGGTTTACTTGGAAAAAACCTTTGAATTGCTGTGCTTTAGGGGAATAATTGGGAAATGAAGGAAATTTGTGAGAAATCAGGCAGGTAAACCTCCTGGGTGCTTTCTTGGTGTGTTTTGCGCCTTGTGTTCTACATCTTCTGGTTCAGGTGGAGTCACTCAGTGCCTGGTGCCTCTGCACAGAGTCACCTTGTGAGCTGAGAAAGCTGATTTGCAGCAAAACTGCTAATTCCTCTGCAGTGCAGTGCTGGGAGATAGAGCAGATGCCCACCCCACCAGTGTCTTAAAACACCTCATTGGGCTGGGAATGAGAAATAGCTCAGTGCAGACACTTGGTGTTTGCTCATTCAGTGCTTGCTCTCAGCTTTCTGTCATGCATCTTCTTGGTGTCAGTTAGATTAGCCCACAAAACATGGCTTAGTCTAGAAAAAAATAATAAAAAATAATCATAGGAATCACCATTTCAATGCTGTCAGTTAGAACAAACAATTTGCTGAAGTTTTAGCTCAAAACCACAAAGACTGGGGCCACCTCAGCACCTGCACAGCCTCAGTGTGGTTGGTGGTGGTAGATGAAGCCAAGAAGAATTGCAGGACTTTCAGATCCCAGGCCTGTGGGGCTGGCAAAAAATAAAAATAAATGGAAAGACCATGGGGGAGAAAGTCCTCAAGCCATTTCATCCATTCTTAATTAAATGATATTTATAGGACCCACCATTTCAGCAGCTGGGTTTGCAGCAGGGCCACTGTTCTGGGGGGTTTCAGGTCAGACTAAGTGTGTATGAAAATAAAAGCATTTTAAGTGCTTCATTGTAGAGCAGGCTTTTACCTGGCCAGGGTCATGGCTGCACTTCAGGGCAGGTGGCTGAGGGGTAAAAGCCATCATCAGGGGAACCTTCACTGGGGAACTTAGTGCTCCAAAGCACATGTGGAAATTCTCTCTCTTTCCAAAGAAAAACATAGGGTTTGGTGGAAAATCAGTAACTTGCTACGTACCCCTTCTCCAACAAGCCTTCCTGAGGGTGAAGTCCCATTACCCACTTGTGTCATCTCTTTCTTTTTTTGGAATGACAGTTGTCTGAAAAACTCCAAGACACAGAGAATGAAGCCATGGCAAAGATTGTGGAACTGGAGAAACAGCTTATGCAAAGGAACAAAGAACTGGATGTGATTCGGGTGAGTGGGGTTGGGAAGCCCTGGCTGGTGCCACACTTCATGGGAGCCATCTCCTCTGTAGGTAATGACTCTCTTAAGGGTTGACTCCTTTCAGCTTCCTAATTTTGAACCCAGGGCAGATTTCAAACAGAGTTACTGGTGTGTGCACTCAAGGATGGACTCTTGGAATATATTGACAAATCCTTGTTGTCTCCATCACTCTCAGGAAATCTACAAAGATGCAAATACCCAAGTTCACACCTTGAGAAAAATGGTGAAGGAGAAGGAGGAAGCCATCCAGCGGCAATCCACACTGGAGAAAAAGATCCATGAACTGGAGAAACAGGGAACCATTAAGATCCAGAAGAAAGGTGATGGCGAGATCTCCATCCTCCCCGTTGCTCTGGCCTCAGGGTTGGTGCCAGCAGGGTCAGAATCTGTGGCTGGCACATGTGTCACACCCATTGCTGGAGCTGCATCGTCAGTACCTTTGCCACCTCCTCCACCACCATTACCCACCTTAGCAGCAGCACCTGAGGCAGGTGAGAAGTGTTTTGTCCCCCAGGTATGGGATGGGAGCTGGAAATGGAGTTTATTGTCCTGGGAGTAGTCCCAGGAGCTTTACACTAACAAAACCACCTTAGGATGGCATGGACCTGCAGCTCGTGGCTCCTGTGTTTGTCTAAGCCATTTCTGAGCCCTTCAGTTGACAGAAATAGAAAATCTTTCACTTAGGCAGTTTCCTCCTGAATGCTTCAGTGAAGGGTCCAGCAAATGGTGGGGGCAGTGCAGTGGTGGAGAGGAGAGGTGTAGAGGGGGATGAGGTGGTTCTCATGGTTTTGTTCTCCATGTGTTTGTGATGTTTCGTGGTAACAGCTTCTCTTTCCTCCTTTTCTTAGTGCAAAACGGTCCTGTGTCGGTGCCAATGCCTCCCCCACCGCCACCTCCACCGCCACCACCACCACCTCCTCCTCTCCCAGGTCCATCTTTGGAGACAGCTCCTGCAGTTCCTCTTCCCCCACCACCCCCACCATCAGCACCCCCTCTGCCTGGCACGGCCTCTCCCACTGTGGTCTTCAACTCAGGGCTTGCAGGTAAAACACCCCTCTGTCTCCTCAGCACATCAGCTGGAGCAGG
This sequence comes from Turnix velox, assembly GCA_013400935.1. Taxonomy (NCBI): domain Eukaryota; kingdom Metazoa; phylum Chordata; class Aves; order Charadriiformes; family Turnicidae; genus Turnix; species Turnix velox. The sequence goes on along the minus strand of VZTY01018235.1, from coordinate 34,249 downwards.
TGGCTTCAGAGGTGCAACCTAGGTGCTCAGTCTCACAGAAGGGTCCTTCCAAGGTCATGGAGTGCCACCCCCTGCAGTGACAGGGACATCCTGCACTAGATGAGGTTACTCAGAGCCTCAGCAAGCCTGCCTTTGGATGTCTCTAGGCTTGGTGGGACTTCCACCACCTCTCTGGGCAACCTGTTCCAAAAATCACCTCAGTAACAGCCCTAATCTCTTACCCTCTTTACCAGCATTAGACTTTCTAGAAGGAGAGGGCATTTATCAGCCAGACCTTTTTGCTTTGGTCTGGAAGAGAATGGTTTCCTCAGCGAGACTAAAGCTATTGCCAAGAATATTTTTCAAACATCATCATTTTTTGGCTTTAAGCAAACAAAATATGGTTTTTGAGAGAAGCTCAGAGCTTCGTGGTTTTCATTTCTTCTGAGAACTTGGTGAAGAAGAATCTTTGCAAAAAAAAAGACCACTGACTGTCTTTAATCATGTTTTCAGGCACTCTCTGACATGTGCCAAGCAAGTCAATGCTAATTGGTATCACACCAAGCCCCAGGAAACCTCCAGAGCACAATTTAAGTGCAGAAAGAGACTGAGCAGCTCTGATTAACAGCTCTTTTTTTTTTTTTTTAACTAATTAAGTATTCCAGCCTTTACAGTTTTCTCTGAGAGCAAAAAGCATCTTGGAACTAGGGGGTCTTGGGGTGTTTGCAAAAAAATATGGAGCAGAAGAGGCACAGCAAAGCTGAGGTTTTGAGCTCATCCCTTCCCACTGGGTTTGGTTCAGCAGAACCTGGTCTTGAGGTGCAGGATGTGGCCACAGTGGTCATGTCCTTAGCTCCAGGTCCTAATTGATTTGGGATGGGAGGAGCAGAGCAAGCATTGCTTCTGCTGGTGGCTCCTTGTTGCAGCACCAAAGTCCCTGTGGCCAAGCTCCTCTCTCAGTGTCTGGGAGAGATGCCCCAGGAAGGGGGAGATGGATGTTTTGTTGGAGTTAGGAGAAGAAAGGGAAGTGAAAGCACCTTTTCTTGGTACAATAACTGCATAGAGAGGGACTTTTCTTAGGGCAGGAACATTCTGGATAGGTGGAATGGATGTAGTGGAATGAGTATTTTCTTCTTCCATGTGTTAGGAGAGAAAAGGAAAGTGAAAGCACCTTTTCTTGGTAAATAGCTGCACAGAGAGGAGCCTTTCCAAGGGTAGGAAGCTTCTGGGTAGATGGGATGGATGTGGTGGGATGAATATTTTGTGCTTCCATGGGTTAGGAGAGCAAAGGAAAGTGAAAGTATAACTGCACAGAGAGGAGCCTTTCTCAAGGCAGGAACCTTCTGGGTAGGTGGGATGGATGTGGTGGGATGAATATTTTGTTCTTCCATGAGTTAGGAGAAGAAAGGAAATTGAAAGTACCTTTTCTTGGTGTGCAGAGAGGAACCTTTCTCAGGACAGGAACCACCTGGGTGGGAGGGGAGTCAAAGAAATAACCCATTTTGCTTTTCTGCCTGCTACTAACACTTTTTTCTCTGTTCTTTCTGCTTCCTGCTCAGATGGGCCAATCAAACTCTTCTGTAGGTTGCTTTCTGCTAAGTATCTCCTCCCCTTTCACCGGGTTTCCCTCTGTGCTGTGCCCCTGTGTGTCCCCTGGGGGGAAAGGGGTGGCTGTGGGCTGGGGGAGGCATGTGGTGGCTTTGCAGATCCATTAGGATCTGGCACTCAGGAGGTCCTGGTTCAGCAAAGCACTCTAGCAAGTAATTCAGTAGGGTTTTTTCTGAGCCATCCCCACTGTGACACATGTCTAGGGGGGACATCACCTTCCAGGGCTCTGACACGCAGCAGATTTTGAGAGATTCTGATCAGGAATCTGCTACTCTTCTTGGCCTGAAATCACCCAGCAGCAGTTGATACTCTATTCTAGTGTATGGGAAAGTGGAAAATGGATGGTTTTTTCATTTCAGATGAAAAAAGCTTTTTTAAAATTTTTTTTAAATTTATTCTAGGAATTATTTTGCATTAGCTTGATTTGCTTGATTTAGCTGAGCAAAAGCTGCTCATGTCTCTCAGCTGGATAAATCCAGTTCCCCAAATGCCCAGCTGAATGCTGTGTGCTTTCCCTGCCTTTCACTGGCACTCCTTTGTTCAAGCAAATCCTCTTGCCAGTCTTTTATTCTCTGTGATGTCCCTGCAAAATCAGCACCAGCATGAAAGGGACACGACACCCAGCTTGATTCTTGTTTCTTTTCTGGGTAATTTAGGAGCAGAACATTAGTTCATCACTTGAGTGAACATCCAGATTTTTGTAGCCACTGACAACTCTGTGTTTACATCAAGACATGAAGAAATGAGAACTAAATCACAGAAATTATTCATGTGCCCTCTAGGAATAAGAACAGAAAAGTGTCTTTTCTTTGCTCCAGCATTGCTTTTTCATATTCTGTTCACAGAGTAGTCAGTCTTTCTGACTTCCCTCTGTGAGTTATCAACTCATTGAGTGGTTCTGCACCAGGCAGGAGGATTAAACCTGTTACTTCAGCCACATTAAAGCTCAGCCCAGCCCCTTTTCCCTTTAAAAGGCAAACCAATTGAGAAGCAGCACTGTCTGGTACCAGCAGGTTTGGGGTGGGTCATTCCCTCTGCCAAAACCTTGGGAAAAAGGGTTTTTTTCTTGTCACCTATTGTGCTATGAGTGATGGCAGAGGAGCTGAGTGTGGCCCTGCAGCCTGCAGGATGGGGTTAAATTTGACCCCTCTCTGTAGCATTTAAAAATAGCCTGGGCTTTTAAATCACTCCAGACAACACACAGCACTAGAGTAATCACATTTCCCTGAGTGAAGTTTTCACAGCCCCTGGCACTGAGTGCTGTTCCACAGAAGCTCTGAAGCAGCTGAGGGCTTGGATGAAGGCACCTCCCTCCTCTTTGCCCGGCAGGATCTTTCCAGGCTTCCCAGTGGGATATTTTAGCTCTTTCCCAGTGCTGAAACGGCAACTGGAAAGGTGCAGTCTGGGTGTTTCTCAGTGGCTGGAGGGTTTGACATTTCCTCTCTCCTCTACTCTCTCCAGCTGTGAAGATCAAGAAGCCCATCAAGACCAAGTTCCGCATGCCTGTCTTCAACTGGGTTGCCCTCAAACCCAACCAGATCAATGGGACAGTCTTCAATGAAATTGATGATGAGAGGATCCTGGAGGTATGAGTGCTGCTGCCTTCTGCTTCCCCCTTCTGTCTGTGACAGGGATAAAAATCCCAGCAATTATTTTGGCAAAGAACTCATCCAGTGGTACCCAGCAGGTTCAGTGTGAGAACCTTGGGTGGGAATTAGGGATGGCAGCTGCTAATAATGATTAAAGGGGCTGCATTCCTCTTGTTGTCTGCCTTTGTTTCATAGACTGGTTTGGGTTGGAAGGGATCTTAAAGATCATCTAGTTACACCCCCCCTGCTATGGGCAGGGACACCTCCCCACCTCCAGGGATAAATCATTCTCTTTCCTTTTTAGGATTTAAATGTGGATGAATTTGAGGAAATATTCAAAACAAAAGCCCAAGGTCCAGCCATTGATCTTACTTCAAGCAAGCAGAAGATCACTCAGAAAGGGTCAAACAAAGTGACATTACTGGATGCCAACAGGGCCAAAAACCTTGCCATCACTTTAAGAAAAGCTGGGAAGACAGCAGATGAGATCTGCAAAGCCATTCATGTGTAAGTCAAACACTTAGCAGGGAGAGAATTGTGTTAGAGATTTGCTGTGGTTTTGGTAAGTGGAGTGGTTTTGACTTGGCAGCTGAGGAGAATACTTCTGCAGCTGGAAACAGTCCAGGGGTAAGGATGGATCCCTGCTCAATTCTCAGAAATTGGGTTCCCTTGAAGTAAAATCAAACCCCTGCAGTTTGATGGCCCTGTATCACTGATTCCTATGTTCTGGTACGTGCCTGTGTCCCCTTGTCTTCTCCCCAGGCACCACTGAGCAGATCCCATCCCCATGCTCTTGTCCCCCACTCTGTAGCTCTTGCTGAGCAGGGATGGGAAGCCCTCTCAGGCTGATCTTCTCCATGCACAGCCCCAGGGCTCAGCGTTTCCTCAGCACAGAGGGGCTCCTCAGCATCTCCATGACCTCAGCTGGACTCTCTCCTACAGTTCCTTGTCCTCTTTGAACTGGGTTACCCAGAACTACACCCATTGCTCCAGCCTAGGGCAGAGCAGAGATGACCCCCCTCCGTGGGGTGCCCACTTTTTTCCTTTTCAATCATTTTGTCCTAACCCCTCTCCTTCTGCTTTGTTGTCTCTCAGGTTCGACCTGAAGACGTTGCCAGTGGATTTTGTGGAGTGTCTGATGCGGTTCCTGCCCACTGAGAATGAAGTGAAGGTTCTGAGGCTCTATGAGAGGGAGAGGAAACCCATCGAGAACCTGTCGGACGAGGACCGCTTCATGATGCAGTTCAGCAAGATCGAGAGGCTGATGCAGAAGATGACCATCATGGCCTTCATTGGCAACTTTGCAGAGAGCATCCAGATGCTGACTCCAGTGAGTGAGGGACATCCCTTTGCTCTGTGGGGATGGGGCCTTCCCAAGAGTTCAGGTTGCCCAATTTTTCAAAGGTTTGAGTGTCCTGGGGTGAAAGTGAGTTTCACAGGGATGGATTGAGAAACACACAAATGCAAAGGTGATTTTGTGGCTTTATTTACATATATGAATGGCCACAGGACATGTGCGTGTGTGTGACACCTTGGGCTCTGTGTGTGACACCTTGGAGGCTTGAATTGCTCCAGACCATCCTTTTCCTTTCCCCTGTAGAAGTTTAAAACCAGTCTAAATGAAATTCTAGTTGCTTGCATCATCGGGGAGAGCTAATACCAGTGCAGGTCCATGGCTCTTAGGAGTTTGTCTCCTTCTACCTGATGCACCTCTCACACTGCTGAAGGCTGAAATGTAAATCCACACTTTCATCCTATCTCAGGGGGGTAGATCTTCTCTGGGGGAGAACTGTTTGGAGTCCTGATGTTTCAAGGCAGGATAATGTTCCTGCTGGGATGGATGGATGGATATAGATGGATGGAGGGATGGAAAACAAGAGGCTTCTTTCAGAAGGTTTTTAGGTTTTGATTTCAGCTTTGTGCTGGGGATGCATTAACCAGAGCTCTTCCTGTGTTCGCCCACAGCAACTGCACGCCATAATAGCTGCCTCTGTCTCCATCAAGTCCTCCCAGAAGCTAAAGAAAATACTGGAGGTGGGTCTGATTTTAGCTGCATTGACTGGCTCCACTGCTCACCCGGGGTGTACCTGGGTGCTGACACAGCAGCTCCCTCCCAGAGAGCTGCCTCTACCCTGGGAAAACTCACCCTCTGCTCTGTTTCATCCTGGCAGATAATCCTGGCACTTGGAAACTACATGAACAGCAGTAAGCGGGGAGCTGTCTATGGATTTAAGCTCCAGAGCTTAGACCTGGTGAGTAGAGCAGCAGTGGGGGGCAGTGGGGACTTGGACAGAGTTTTCCAGCCAGTGACAGCAGAGAGGGGAAGCTGATCCCTGCCAGGCAGCAGGAGCTTGTTTGCTCATCCTTATTTTGGGGACCTTCTAAGGAGAAAGCACATGGCTTTAGATTGTGCAGAGGACAGCTTGAGAACCACACACCAGCCACTTAGATGAGCTTTTGTGGTCATCTCTGTCAGATGGAGACACCCCAGGGCCCGTGCCTGGAGCCTGCTGTGCCTCCACCCAGCATCTCTTTGCCTTCTCTCCCCAGCTCCTGGAAACAAAGTCGACAGACCGAAAGCAGACCCTGCTGCACTACATTTCAAATGTGGTTAAGGAGAAGTACCAGCACGTTTCCCTCTTCTACAACGAACTCCATTATGTGGAGAAGGCTGCTGCAGGTACCCTCACCCTCAGAGGAGACTCTGTAGCACACCACATGTGGGCTCTGGGGGCTCTTCTCCAAGGGGAATTGTTCAAGCTGTGGCTTTGGGTGCTGGTGGAGCAGGAGGGATGCAGCTTTTTTTTGTTCTCTTTCCTAGTGTCTCTAGAAAATGTCCTCTTGGACGTGAAGGAGCTGCAGAGGGGCCTGGATCTGACAAAGCGTGAGTACACCATGCACGACCACAACACCATGCTGAAGGAGTTCATCCAGAACAACGAGGGCAAGCTGAAGAAGCTGCAGGATGATGCCAAAATAGCCCAGGTATTTCTTTGGTGCAAGTAACACAGTGAGCAAAGGAGGGGCTTTACATGCCCAGGTGGGAGGAGAAGTGCAGCAGAGTAATGGGCTGGTTCCCAAGTTCAAGTAGCCAAGGGTTTCACATGCAGAGGGAGTCTAGACCCTTTCCACTGAGCACTGCAGTGATGCCTGGTGAGTTTTTCCTCAAAATTTCTCAAAATGGGGTGAATGTGTGCTCTTTGCAGGATGCCTTCGACGATGCTGTGAAGTACTTTGGGGAGAATCCCAAGACGACGCCCCCCTCAGTCTTTTTCCCAGTGTTTGTCCGGTTTGTGAAAGCCTACAAGGTAAACAGGACCTTCTTCTTCTGTCCTTCTGAGCCTGCTTTGGGACCTGACTGGCTTGGGGCTCCCAACACAAGGGCCTGTGGCTCCCTCTAGCTTTGATTCAATGTGAGGCCATCCCCAACAGCAGCACTAGCCTGGGGCAGCACAGGTGGTTGTTGTAGGATTATTTTGGGGGCTGAAAGCCAATAGGGCTGCCTGAGGTGCTAGAGGAGTCCTCAGAAATTGAATGTCTGGGTGGCTGGTTGCATCTTTGACCCTGATTTTGGGATTGGGAGACAAGGTCTCTCCCAGCCCAGTTTTCCCAGTGGGTGTCCAGAGGCAGCTGAATTCCTCCTCATCCTGGGGAAGCCCCGTGGCAGCAAGTGACAGCACAACTCGTTTGTGATGTTTAGGTTCCTTGTAGCAACAGGAAGCTCTAACCTGTGCTTTTTTTTTGGTGGCAAATAGCAAGCAGAAGAGGAGAACGAGTTGAGAAAAAAACAGGAGCAAGCCTTAATGGAGAAACTGATGGAGCAGGAAGCACTGATGGAGCAGCAGGACCAAAAGGTAGGGAATGGATCAGCCTTACAGGCAAGAGCCACCTTCTTCCTGTGTTTCTCCCCATAGTTCAGCAGCCTCAGCTCTGTGTAGGGACTTCAGCTGCAAATTTGTACTTGCTTGGAAATAGAGTTGCTTCCCAAATCCATCCCTGTCAGAGAACTGAGCCCTGTGTTACCATTTTATAGGGATTTTCCTGTCCTATTTTCTTTTTTATTTTTTTCTTCCTGAGGTAACACTTCAGATTTGCCAGAGAAAGTTTCCCACAGCTCCCAAAGAGCCACTTACTTGGTTGGGTGCCACCTCCCAAAGCTGTTGTTGGGATCTTTAATCTCAGCCAAGCTTTTTCACTGGGAAGGAAAACCCCTTTGCTCCCCCAGAGCTTCTCAAGAGGCGATTGCTCAGAGCTCCAATCCTGAGCCATGAGGAGGATTGGAAGCAGATGACAAATAGAAGGAGGAGTTGTCAGCTGGGTTCTTGGGTTCTCTGGTGACTCTGCCCATCCTCTCCATGGGACTGGAGATAACTGCAAATAATGATTATTTTCCTGCTCTGGCCAAATTGGGCAGAAAAGTGGCAGTTAGTGTTTGCTCTGCTGGGATCACCTGGAGTTTCACCTTCAGGAAAAGAGGAGTAAGGTCCTTTTTTCTTCAGCCTTTCTCTCTCCAGTCCTTGCAAGTCCTCTCCTCTTGGCTTTCAGTCTCCCTCCCACAAGACGAAGCGGCAGCAGCAGGAGCTGATCGCGGAGCTGCGGCGGCGACAGGTCAAGGACAACAGACACGTCTACGAGGGCAAGGATGGGGCCATTGAGGACATTATCACAGGTAAAGGCTTCACATTCCCCACCCCACAACCCTCTCACGGGGGGTAGAGACGTGTGTCTGCCCAGTAGCTGCTGTAAGCACTTTGTGAACTTCCTACAAAAGCCTTAGTGGAGCCCAGCTGAGGACTTTGGTGGTGTGGGAAGCTTTGCTGATGGTGTGTGACCTGCCTTCAGGTGTCACCTTGGGGCACCTTCTTGTTTCTTTGTCCTCTTTGGGCCTGTGGGGACATCCTGGGTCTGTGCCCTCTGTAGGAACCAGCTGGCTATGGTCTCAGGGGATGCCCCACTGCACACTCTGAAAATCTTCCCAGAAATGGGTTTTTCCCCTCTTTTCCCATAAATGGAGCGAGTGATGGATTTTAATGCTATTAAGAGCCTTGTGTTGTCATTAAAATGCACTAATGGCAACAGCACCACATTATTGTGCAGCTGCAGAGATCATTGGGTCAGACCTGGATGATTTGTGGCCCTAAAACTGCTGCTGATTTGATGCTTCTCTCTGTGCTGGGCTGGGTCTGCAGGAATGGGGCTGAGCCCACTGTCACAACCAGGGACTCTTCACCAGTGGGGTGAAAGAATCCCAATTTTAACTCTTGGCTGGCTTTGCAGTGCTTTGCTTCCTTTGCACAGAAGCTCAAAATAAGGGTTTTGGGACAGACTTTTCTTGCCTATTGCTCCTGAATCTTTTCCAACGTGAGTTTCTCCTGTTTTACCTCTCCCTGAGGAAAGCCAGGGAATTTTTGCCCAAGCAGGGAATGGGGCTGAAATGCTTGAAGCTTTCATGACTCTCTTCAAACTTGATTAATGGCTTCCTGAGATAATACTCTTTATTTAAAGGGCACAGTCGCTGTAATATCTAATCTCTCACTGCTGCTACAGCTCCCCCAGCCTCCCAAGAGCTGATTTAATGGGTGAAGTGGTTCTTCTGCTCTGTGGGAGACACAGATTGGGTAGCAGTAGATCATCCACCAAGGCAGCCCTGTGCACCAGGCTCGAATTAAACATTTCCAGTGGTCTTGTGCTCAGCAATTCCCATTCTGGGGGTGCCTCTAGGGGCCTTGAGTCAAGATGAGGCACAGAAAGGCAGGTAAGATGAAGGTCGGTTGAAGATGGCCCATCAGATCTCTCTCAGTGGTGTGGAAATGGTCAAAATTGTGATTTGAAATTGGCTGGTGTCAGGCACAGAGTAAAGCTCAGGCTTTTGAAGGCTGAGAGAGCTGGGGCTGTTGGAGAAGAGAAGGCTCCAGGAGACCTCCCAGTGCCTGAAGGGGCTCCAGGATAGCTGGGGAGGGGCTGTTTGCCAGGGCAGGGAGCCACAGGATGAGGGGCAGTGGTTTGAAATTAGAGCAGGGATGAGGGAGAAGTTCTTCCCCATGATGGTGATGAGACACTGGAACAGATTGTCCAGAGAGGTGGTGGAGGCCCTATCAGTGCCTGGAGACATCTAAGGCTAGGCTTGCTGAGGTTCTGAGCAACCTCATCTAGTGCAGGATGTCTCTGTCACTGCAGGGGTTGGACTAGTTGGTCTTTTCTAACTCACTTCCATGATTCTACCCAGATCAGAGCCCTGTCAAACAGCACACCCTTTTCTGGAGCACATTTAGTCCCTCAAAACCCATTGGAAATAACGACTTGCTCAAAGCTCTGGGTTGCCAAAACCCATGGAGGTGCAGTGGGATGAGGCAGAGGCCATCCCTGGGTGTCAGTCCCCAAGCACTAACGCTGTACTAATGCCATGGTTGGGCTTCTGATGGCTCTTTGTCTCTCTGGCTGTTGTTGTTCCCATGCAGTGCTGAAGACTGTGCCCTTTACCGCTCGAACGGCCAAGCGGGGCTCTCGGTTCTTCTGCGAACCTGTTCTCACTGAGGAATTCCATTACTAAACCCTTCCTCTCTCACACCTGATGCTCTTAGACAAAAGAAAGGTGGCCGTAGCTTTTTTGACCCTTCTCCCTTCGTTACGGATCTGGGCCAGGGCCATGTGAATGTTGAGTGTGTAGTCACGTCCGGCGTCCACCTGCAGTTGTCTTCGTGTCACCTCTCTTGCATGCTCTGCTCTCTCAGTGATGTCCCCCATTCCATCCCATCCACTCTGTGCTCGATGCTTTGGGCCACCCGTGGGTCTCTAAGGCATCTCCAGTGCCTGGTGCCATAGAAGAGCGAGTTTGGGAGGAGTCACAGCAGATTTGGTGCAGATTCTCCTGCTGTTTCCCCAAGGGGTTGAGTCAAAAAAATGAGGGGTCACTTGGCTTTTCTATGGCATTGTCTCTCCTGGTCTCTCTCCACCTGCTGTAGGAAATGCATGAAACCCATGGGCTGTGCCCAAGCATGGACCTGGGGAGGGGGGATTCTCTTCCCTGGAAGGGTCTGTAATAACCTCTGTCCTCTGCGAGGAACGTCCTGTTCTAGATCTTTAACCAACACCTGCATGTCTGCATGTGAGACACCAGGGTACTTCTGGTCTCCTTTGTTCACATCCACCTTTAACCTTTCTCAGTTCCATGCCAATGTTACCTGGTTGTAAACCCAGGGAGTTTTTCCTGAGCACCAGGTGGTTCCACTCTGCTGGGATGCTGGTGGTGCTGAGGACAGGCTCAGATGTGCCAGGGGAGGGACAGAGCTGGGGGGACATTCAGAGACATCCCTGGGTAAGGCTTTGCCATGGAACTGAGCTGGATGGACACCCCTGGTGTGCATGAAGCACAAGGAGGGGGTGTTCCACCTGCATGGCCACCCACACTCTTGTCTTCACTAGGGAGACAGGAGTGTTTGACTTCCCTCACCTGATTTTTGACAAATGCTTCTAATAAAAGGGCGAAGGATGTCATCAGCTCGACGGTTATTTGCTCTTTTGGGTGAATTTTGCTCTGACCTTCCTGGAGCCAACCTTCAAAGCAGCTTGGAGCCTGGTCAGCCAGAGGCACGGGCAGCCCTACTCTCCTCTGCTGTCCCCTCCATGTCACCTCCCCTCCCTTCCCTGTCCCCCAGTCTATCTTTGTCGGCTGCCTGGGCCCTGTGAATGCTGCCTTTGACTCACTCTTCATTTCTCCATCCCATTTTTTTTTTTAACTTAACCATCATTTTGTGTTTTGTTCTTGTTTTTCTTTTTTTGTTTTCTTTTTTTTTTTTTTTCTCCATTTAGCCCTAAAGAAGAATAATATCACTAAATTTCCCAATGTTCACTCGAGGGTAAGGATTTCTTCTAGCACACCGCTGGTGGAGGAGACACAGAGCTGGCAAGCATCACTTTTTACTTAGCTTCCTCCTCCTCTCTCTCTGTGCCAGACCTGGGGGTAGATGTGGCTTAGAGTAATACTGGTGAGAGCCCCAGGGCTAGGGGGAAACTGGGACCCAGCATTTCCACCCTCTGAGGTGTTGGGCATCCCCAGAAGGGCTGGTGCCCTTCTGTATCCTCTCTTTCAGCCCTTTGTGTAGCCCAAGCTAGTGTCAGACCCAAGTTGTTCCAGCCCTGTAGGTCCCTGAATGTTCTGCTGTCCCCATCTAGGGGCCACCAGAGGGGACGTGAGAGATGGACAACCAGCAGTTTACAGCAAAGTCACCTCCTGCTGGGGTGGACCAGGAGCTGAGAGAGTTGGGAGATGACCTTTGAAGGTCTTTCCCAACTTGACAAGATGTTTGATTCTAGTTTTTTTTTCAAAGCAAGACTTTTTAGGTCAGCCAGGAAATGAGAGGGCGGGTGGGTTTGCCCAGTCCAACACCAGTTTGGTTTCTAGGAGAGAACTGTTTTAACTGGTTTCTAGGTGGCCAGTGTGTGCTCACCATAGTGTAGCTGCTCATCTAACAGCACATCACCCATCTAACAGCATGTGTCACCACTTCCATCCACACCTCCATCTCCAGCTCTCTCTGTGTCCCATCCATTGCATGCTCAGTGTCCCCTTCTCCCCACCCAGCAGCAGGAGCAGGAGCAGAGCGAGCTGGACCTTGCTGCCAAGGAGGAAGAGGATGAGGAAAAGGAGGAAGGGGGGTAGTTTCCACTGCCTTGGTCTATCTGCTGAAGCCTCGCTGCAGGAGGTGGCAGTGGGACAGGGGAGCCCCCCCTTTCCAGTCAATCCCTGATGTGATTTGGGGGGCAGAGACCCAGCCCTGTGTGACATCATTCCCTGCCTCATGCCCCCCCCTCGGCTTCATCCTGCTCCAGAGGGTGAGGAAGGCTCGAGGCTGCTTTTGGCTGCTGATGCCTCAGGGATGAAGGCATGGGGGGGACAGGGACTGTCAGTAAGAGATTTCTCTCCTCCAGTTCAGTTGAGAAGGTGCAGACCCTGCTGGCAACCAGTCTGGCTCTGGGTTGCTGCACTGGGGATACTGGTGTGCAGCCAAAGTAGAGCTGTGGGTCATTTTGAGCCTGGAGTCCCTTTTTTAAACTTTGAAAAGACAGTAGGCTGATGTGGGACAGGACTCCATGGATGTGGGACAGGACTCTATGGAGTCCCACCAGCACTTGGGTGCGTTTCACCAGTATTACCCCCCCCTGCTGCTTGGGGCACTCGGTGTCTGCTCGCTCTGCTCTTCCTCCAACGCCCCTTCTTCCTCTTCCTCCCACAAGCTGCTTTGATGGGCTTCCAGCAGGACCTTGCCCTGCGCGGG
>VZTY01018235.1:0-18565 GCA_013400935.1 Turnix velox | reverse complement strand
GGTGTGTATGGGGGGGGGGGTACATTCTGCAGCAGGAGCTTAAGGCAACACATGGAAATGTATTTACAGCTGGAGCTTCAGTTCTGGGCTTTCTCAGGGTGAGGATAAAACTGTGTCCTGAGGGGGTTCCAGGGGACAACAACCTCCCCCCAGCACCAAAACCAGAGGCCAGGCCCCTTCCCAGTGCCTTATTTTCAGGGCTTTGAGAATTCTCCATAATAATTCCCTCCAAAAGAGGATTTAAACAGCAGTTTCAGCTAAATCCTCACTTCTGGGTACAGAACCCAGCCAGGGCTTGGCCAGTGCCACCACTCACAGAGGAACAACTCCAGTATTTGCTCTATTGTTTTTTGCAGCACAGATGAAGAACAGGGTTTGTTCCTCCTTTTCTGCTGCCCTTTCCCTTTCCAAAATTAAAAAAAAAAAAATCCATAAAACAAATGAAAGCGCAAGGAACTGTATTAAAGGATCTGCCTAAAAATGAGACTTTTTTTATCTGTGCAGAAGCTGGGGCTGGAGCCTTTCTAGGGCAGCTTTGCTAGAAAGGTGCCAGCACTGAGGAGCCCTGGGGACAAAGCTGTGCCACCAGCAGAGGGCCAGGGCTGGGAGCTCAGAATTTCATTTGCTTTTCTACATTTGATGCCTGTCACAGTAGCACTGGAACGTTATTTGTCTGGTAAAATGAAAGCCTGCTGTTGGCTCAGGAGATCAGAGCTCACCTCCCCGCTCAGACACCGCTTGCTTTTATTTATGCCCCAATGTAAACAGATTTGGTATAAATAACTCTCATTGATCTTCATCCAGTTGCTCCAAAAGAGTCCTCCTCTGCTTCTCCAGCTCTCCCTCGCTCAGCTCGCTGCCAGAAGTGTCCCAGTTCCCCTGCAGAGAGAAGGAGCAGGGAGTTACCCAGAAGGAAACACCAAAACACTTCATCCCTCAAGAGAGCCCAGGGATGCTGAGCCAAAAGGTGCTTATTTTTCATAACAACACTTCTAAGGGGCTTTGAAAAAAACTGCTCTGAGTCACAGACTCAAGTGTCACGGAGAGAGGAGGAGCCACCAGGACTTCCCAGCTTTGAAAGGTTGTGGAGCCTTGTCCCACTCACATTTCCCAACCCCACCATCCATCAACCCAGCACTGCAATTGCTCCACTTCTGGAACACCAGTGGCTCTTTGGCCACTCAGCCCTTCAGAAGAGGATCTTCTGAGGTCAGTCTGGCCAATTGGATGGAGAAAAGATGGACTGTTTAGTCCCAGACAGTAGTTGTCAGAGCTTGGACCAAGCCTCAGCACCAGGCCTCCTTCAGCCACAAACACTCAACAGCACTGACTCATCCACTGGGCTGGAAGGACCTTCAGGATCATCCAGTCCAACCACATCAATCCTGCCCAAAGCACCACTGAGCTGTGACTCAGCACCCCAGAGCTGTCTCAGCACCACAGAGCTGTCTCAGCACCCCAGAGCTGACTCACCACCACAGAGTTATGACTCAGCACCACGTCTGCCCCAAAATCAAAGGGTGATTTCACACAGTGGAGACAAAGCACCAAGTGAGGGCACAGGATGTGTCTGATCCAGCTCTGCCCAAACATCTGCTCCTTTTTATCCACCAAGAGAAAAGCAAGAAAGCTCAAGCAGTTCCCTCAGAGTGAGTCTATGAAGGAGTGCCCTGTGCAGGCAGCCCACTGGCACAGCACTGGATAAAAGGCAAACCAGAACTTACAGAGTCTTTCCCAGGTCGCTTTTTAGTAGGAGATTTGTGCTTGGACTCAGATCTCTGTCTGGCTCTGTCCTTCTCACTCTCCCGCTCCCTCTCTTTTTTATCTTTTTCTCTTTCAGCATCAGATTCTGGTGAATCCTGTGAGAATGAAGGTAAAAAAAAAAGTTCAAGTATGATCCAACTCAATGGTTCACAACTATGATCTCCTTGTGAAGAGACAGTCCCTCAGCCAACCCAACAAATCTGAGGGGACTTACAGACTTGTGTCTTCTCTTCTTGCTCTTTTTCTTGTGTTTTTTTGACTTCTTGTAACTTCTCTCTGCAAGAGGGGAAGAGAGAAAAATATGATGACAAAAATGGGAAAGACTCAGCAATAAAACTTATCTAAAAGTAACCAAAAATGAATCCAGTACCAGATTCTGCACTGGAAGAACGTTCAGAAACTGATCTGGACTCAGAACGCTGCCGTTTCTTCTTCGAATGGCTGTCGTCGTCCTCTGACTCAGAGCCCTGTGGGGACACAGGCTGAGGTCAGTGAGGGGCTGGTGTCACCAGAGGGGACAGACCTGAACCTGTGGGGTTCTTACCGAGCGAGAGCGCGACCGCTTCCTGTGGTGTTTTTTAGACTTTTTAGAATGTTTCTTGTTCTTGGAGTGGTGGTGCTGGCACTCGTGCTAGGACAGGAGAGAAGGAAAAAATGTTACCATGGGGCTGATGGGCACAGTGAGCAGCTGCAGTGGGGTCTCTCATCATTGAAGGACATTTTGCTGCTGGAGCAGGTCCAGAGGGAGGGCCAGGAAGATGATGAGAGGGCTGAAGCAGCTCCCTTCTGAGGACAGGCAAAAGGAGGTGGGGTTGTTCAGCCTGGAGAGGAGAAGGCTCAGGGGAACCTCAGAGGAGCTTCTCAATATCTGAAGGGGGCTACAGAAAAACTGGGATAGGACTTTTTAATAGGATACGTGATGGAAGGACTAGGAGTAATGGATGTAAATTGGAAGAGGGGAGATTCAGGCTGGAGACAAGAAAGAAATTCTTTGCTGTGAGGGAGGTGAGACACTNTTTTTTGTGTCAAAAGCCATAAATAGCTGCCAGTATTGACAGTATTTTAATGTTAACTCCTGAAAACTCTGGTAAGGATTAAAAGACAAACAATGTATTAAATAACATCAAACATGTTTCTCCAGCTCCTTAAATTCCATGTAAGGCCTCCATATCCATCATTTGTAACTAACACACTGTCCCCTCTAACAGAAATCAGCAGAATTCTTTTCTCTCTCTCTCTCTTCCCCCATCCAATTTAAGAGCTGATCAACTACGACTTCTTTTCTATTTTCTAATGAGGTAAAACAAAGTAATAATTACCTCTAGTACATGCATGAAGTCTTTAAATATTCTTTTTCTCTCCGACTCCAGAGTGATGTCTTCAAATGCTGGTTCCTTCACAAATCTGTCTCTGATCTGTAAAGAATGAAACACTCATCTAAAATTCATGCAATAGCAATAATAAAGTTCTATCAAATTTCAAACTTTTGGGAATGTCAGGAGAATTTTTCGGGGTCTAAGGTACAAAAGGAGAAACACCAAGTGCTGAGAGAATCTGATACACATCAGGCTGATAAATACATTTGAAAAGTTACTCACATCCTCCCACACAGCTTCCAGTTCGATGGGAGGAGTAGCCTGCTTCAACATGCTCTTGAAGGCAGATTCTTTCCTCTTCATTTTTCGAGCTTCTTCTTTTTCCCTCTCTCTTTCCCGGGCCTCTGCCTTCTCCAGCAGCTGGAGCAAACACAAGTTCAAAGGTCATGTTAAAGAAATAATTCAGTTCAATGCCATCTGTTGGAAAGCCAACAGCTTGTTGTTGCTTTCTATTAGTCAGCTAAAAGGAAGCACAGGAAAATCAACCAACTGCTCATCATCTAAGCAACTGCTGCTTCACAAGCAGCATCTCAACCAGATCCATGCAAGTCAGATCTGCAGAAACACACACAAATCCCTCATGAAGGAAGCTACCCATAAATGAGAGATGATGACTTCATTCCTACAAAGCATCCCTCAGTGAAATGTTTATCTATCTTTTGAATAGATAGATTTCAAGATATATCTATGAATGCCAACCAAATCCTGGGTTGCATCAGCCAACCAAATCCTGGGTTGCATCAAGAGGAGTGTGACCAGCAGGTCAAGAGAGGTGATTTTACCCCTCTACTCGGCACTGGTGAGACCCCACCTGGAATACTGCGTCCAGTTCTGGAGCCCTCAACACAGGAAGGATATGGAGATATTGGAGAGAGTCCAGAGAAGGGCCACGAAGATGATCAAAGGGTTGGAGCAACTGCCCTATGAGGACAGGCTGAAGGAGTTGGGGTTGTTCAGCCTGGAGAAGAGAAGGCTCAGAGGGGACCTCATAGTAACTTATCAGTACCTGAGGGGGTCCTACAGAAAGGCAGGGGAAGGAATTTTTAACATAATATCGGATGGGAGGACTAGAAACAATGGATATAAATTAGAGGGGGATAGATTTAGACTAGACATGAGAAAGAAATTCTTTACAGTGAGGGTGGTGAAACACTGGAACAGGTTGCCCAGGGAGGTTGTGGATGCCCCCTCTCTGGAGGTGTTCAAGACCAGGCTGGACAGGGCACTGGGCAGCCTGGTCTAGTGGGAGGTGTCCCTGCCTATGGCAGGGGGGTTGGAACTCGATGATCTTTAAGGTCCCTTCCAACCCAAACTATTCTATGATTCTATGAAGATGTTCCTCCTTATTTTGTGAACAGGCATCAGGATAAGCAACTCCAAAGCCCAGCATCTCTCTCAAACACGATTTGAGTGAAATGAAGCTTTTACTAGAGGTTTGAGCTGAGTTCTTTAATATTCTTGTGCATTAATACTCACACTGTTGAAAGCCAGCTTGATATTCCCCGCATCTAGAGTAGTAGCTCTTTTAGTTGAGCTGATGACCGTAACAAAATCTTCAAAAGAAGTATTCACCTCCACCACGAATCCTTTATCCTGCAACAAAGTGGATGCTTTGGCATCAGACAGGTGGTGAACTCTTCCCTCAGCACTAAATCCACATTAACTCAACGTGAAAACCCACCTCCCAGCAGCAGAATGTTCCCTTCAGTGATACATTTGGCAATAAGAAGCCCCATAATGCAGCATTTCTCCCCCCATCCCTCTCACCTTTAGGATATCCTTTATTATCTTCTTCTCATCGTGGTACCGTGCTTTCAAGTCTTCAACATAGAACTTGAAAAGATCAAGTGCTGTGGATCCTGATGAAAAAACTAGATAAGTCAAAAGCTAGCTCTAATAAAAGAGCTGCATTTTTTTAAACATTCAGAAATCATAGCAAAATAACCCCGATCTGAGACCTCTACAGGGCTGGAAGAGAGAGTTTTCTTACCAGGCTGACCAAGCATGTTGGTGAACCTGATGTCAGAGCTTATGGTTGGGTACAACTCCATCCAGGAGGACATGGAATGCAGCTGCCCGTGCTCGTGCAGTTCATCTAAAAAGAGCTGCAAAATACAAGTGAAATGGAAATCTGTAGTCACTCATCATACTTTTACCTGGCTCACAGCTGGAATGGGTACTTTTGGTTAAGTGCAACTCTATATTTATTCAAGTATGATTGAAAATACATACTTTTCTTTTTTTACATCATTATCATTTCTTCCTGCTTTTATCTGACATTTACAATTCTGTTTCCTCTTACTTTCCCCCCCACTCCCAGGCTCTCTGGCAAACAGATGTATTACACAGGCAGCAAAATGCCACAACACTGGTAACTGACACACTGCCCACACCCCAAAGCTAGCCTAATAAATAAAAAAACCCACATAGAGTATTTAAGCACAACATGACTAGGACAGCAACAGAAAGGCCACCAACCTGAAAAGACTCTCTATTTTTACGCTGTCGCCTTCTTTCTCTAAGCAAGCTCTTCTGTTTCTCCTCTTCCCACTCTTTTTCCAGTTCCCTGATATGTTCCTCAAAGCAGATCAGTGCATCCTCCTTATCCATATCTAGAGACAGATAACAAGAGGGTAAGAGTAAAAATTAGCTATTTCTTCCCATTAACTGCAGAAAGTTTCATTCTAGAAGATAATGGTTGCCAGTTGTTACTGTCAGTGACGATTTCACTCAAGCACTCAGCACTCAAGAGCTGAGCAGGGGCAAAAAACAACCCCCCAAAATGGACAACTGGTCATACAAGAAAAGATATTCTTTGCTTTACCAAGACTAATTAGGAACAGTTTGTGAAGCTGACATCTGCTTCCTGGGAACCCAACAAAGAGAGGTTCACTTATCCAGGCTGCCATAGCAGCTCTGGACTGGGGAAAGGCAAATTCTACCCCATTAGGAGTCCCTGCTATGCAAATCCATTCCCTCTTCCCAAAGAAACAGGGGCTTCAACATACTCTGAAGTTCCTCATCCTCTGCAAAGGTGGGATTGTCCATCAGATACTGCTGAGCCTCTGACCACGTGGTGCAGTAAGTGACATTAGCCATGTTATCCAGGATGTTCTTCAGAGCTTCCCAATTCCTCTTGCGTAGCTGTTTGGCTTGTTCCTGAGGAGAAAAATAGGTATTTTTGGTTAGGGTTTGGGTTTTTTTTTAATATGAGGTTGTATAAACAAAAAATGCAAGTGAAAATTACCTTTTGTTTGTGTGTAAAGCAACACAATACAATTTTGCCCTACACTACAAACCATTTCAGTGCTACTACACACAGAATCAAACGAAGGAGGCTCATCTGTTCCAGCAGCAGCTGCAAGGTAACAGAGCAACCTACTCCTACTGCACTGACAGGAAAGCTTGAGCTTCAAAATATTCCCCTGCAGCAGTCAGATGCACAGCTGCAGCTGTGTGCAGTGCAGGAACACAACTTCCAGTAAAAGCAGGTTTTCATCAGCTTTTGTAACTGGTTTATAGATAACTGAAATGGTGAGTCTGAGAGAAAGTTACCTTCTCTTTCTTGGACAGGAAAAACAAGACATCTTCATAAATTTCCAGGCGGTCCCGCTCAGATATGGCATTCCAGACCTCCATCTCCCCAAACATCTGCTCAGCTTTTCTGCACAAAACAAAGCAAGAGCAGGTGGTCACTCAGCAGCAAATGCTGACCTGTCCCATTAGCTTACAGCTGGCACCACTAATGTTACTGGGACCAGTAACACTTCTGTGTAACACCTCCCCCATGCTCAGCCTTGGGAAGCTTCTTCTATCTCTACTATAACCACAGGAAGCAGCTACAAATGAAGGCCAGTGCCCTTCTGAGACCTGCAGGCTGACAGCAGAGAGCTGGCACATGCTCAGGTCACTGTTCCAGCAAACATTACATGAAATCAGACCTGGGAGATTTTCATCAGGCTCATTAGATACACTTCCCTTTGGGCACAACCTTCATCAGAGCTGCTTTGTTCTTCATGGCTGCTGTAATATAAAACTCCTCTTGGTGCTACTTGTTTTTATTTACTAGAAGCTCAGCTCATTACCATCAGTATTTCACTGCTTTGAGCTGTTTTTTCACCCGTGTCTTAAACAGATGGTCACAGAAATCTCATTTTCAGTCCATGAAAATGAGAGTATTTGTGCTCCTCTACAAATTTCAGTTGCAGTCTGAGCACACACAAGTTGAGACCTTGACAGGCTTGAGAGGTGGGCCCAAGCCAACCTCATGAAGTTCAACAAGGCCAAGTGCAAGGTCCTGCACCTGGGTGGAAGCAATCCCAAGCACAGACACAGGCTGGGTGGAGAGTGGCTTGAGTGCAGCTCTGAAGAGAAAGACTTGGGTGTATCAGTTGATGACAAACTCAACATGAGCCAGCAGTGTGCACTCGCAGCCAAGAAGGCCAACCAAATCCTGGGTTGCATCAAGAGGAGTGTGACCAGCAGGTCAAGAGAGGTGATTTTACCCCTCTACTCGGCACTGGTGAGACCCCACCTGGAGTATTGCGTCCAGTTCTGGAGCCCTCAACACAGGAAGGACATTGAGCTATTGGAGAGGGTCCAGAGAAGGGCCACGAAGATGATCAAAGGGTTGGAGCAACTGCCCTATGAGGACAGGCTGAAGGAGTTGGGGTTGTTCAGCCTGGAGAAGAGAAGGCTCAGAGGGGACCTCAGAGTAACTTCTCAGTACCTGAGGGGGTCCTACAGAAAGGCAGGGGAAGGAATTTTTAACATAATATTGGATGGGAGGACTAGAAACAATGGATATAAATTAGAGGGGGACAGATTTAGACTAGACATAAGAAAGAAATTCTTTACAGTGAGGGTGGTGAAATACTGGAACAGGTTGCCCAGGGAGGTTGTGGATGCCCCATCTCTGGAGGTGTTCAAGACCAGGCTGGACAGGGTACTGGGCAGCCTGGTCTAGTGGGAGGTGTCCCTGCCTGGGGCAGGGGGCTTGGAACTCGATCTTTAAGGTCCCTTCCAGCCCAAACTATTCTATGATTCTATGATTCACCAAGAGCAATCCAGCAAGATTAAATTATTGACTCAGCAAGCTAATGAAGCTGGAACTCCAATCAATACTGCTCTTACTTGTATCTGGTTGTGGATGTCATCTTCTCATGGTTTTCAAGAAAACGCTGGAATGATTCTTTAGCTTCTTTGTATTTGGATCTTGCCTCTTCTTTCTCTTCCTTTTCTGTCTGAACTTTGTAAGCATTAAAAGCTTGTTTTTTCTCACTTAATTTCGCCAAAGCACTTCACAGCAAAGAAAAAGAAAATTACATCGATTAGGAAGAGGGAATTAAATGAGAAAAACAAAACCAAAGGATCAAAAGATTATAAATAATCCCGATTTTCGAGACAAAATTCAATACAATCTAAATGGTAAGTCATCACCCTTCCTGATGGAAAATCATTTTAAAAAAAGCAACAAAATCAAGCAGTTAATGAGAGAACAGAAGCTGCTCTCATGCTTTCAGGCAGCATTTACTCGTTTCACATGACAATACCTTCCTGACAATGTTTATAGCAGATGCTCATTTCAGAAAGCAACCCAGGAAGTTTTCACCTCCATCACTGGAAATGTGTGCTTTGATTTCCAAGGCAATAATATAAACAATATGAAACATAACCAACAACTGCCACATTTTCTTCCAGTGAAAAATTAAACCCCAGGACTTGAATTTCTTGACAAAGGAAAGGAACAAAGCACGAAAATTTAAGGGGGAAAGAATGAAGCAGTACCTGTATCTCGGATCATTAATGATCATCTTCATAGCTTGTTCCCAAGAAGCATTGGATGGTACACGCTGTAAAAGAATTAATTAAGTAATTAGATTTAGAACCAACATCCATCAATGATCAGTTCCTTTAAAAATAGCCCCTAAGGAAAATAAAAAAACTCCTACATTTTGGAGTCCTTAAATAAGTTTGGCTGATTTACACTCCAAATTCAATCTAACAGCTTGTTCTCTTTCTACACTGTCTTTTGAGGCATCCACTGAAGCTGTTCATTGAATTCTGGACAAAGACCAGATTAAAAGTTGGAATAAATGTAAGAAAAAAACCATAACTGACAGCCCTCATGAAAACTCAGCACCTCCCCAATTAAATGAAGAACGGGAAGAAATTTAAACTGTTCTGGCTTCACTGTAGCACTCTTTCCACCCTCAGTTCTTGTCTAGTACAAGAGCTCTCTTCCACAGCAGCGATAATTTCCTCAACAAAAAGTCTGGCTGTTTCTCTAGTTTCTGTTGTTGAAGAAAGCAATAAGAAGAGTTGACCAAAATACCTTTTCTTTTAACAGCTCTTTGAACGCCTGCTTTGCTTCTTCCTTCGTATTCCAGGTGTAGGTTTTTTTAACTGGTTGGGCATCATCATCCTCTTTCTTTGAAGCACCACTACATAGAAAAATCAGTAATTTTATTATTCTTCCTTTTTCTAAATTGAAGCTACCATAATCAGATCGAATAAGTTTTTTAAATAGCAACTCCAAGAAAATTATAATGCTGCAAGATTCTATAATAAACACCATCATTTGTTGTGCAAGGCTTTTCCTTACAGGCACCAAAGCAAACCATTTCTATTATCACTCAGTGGAGTGGCTGCCTGCTCAAGTTATCTTGAATGATTCATAAAAGCATCCAAGATAAGTCTATGATGTTATCCTGGGAAACTCCTTTAGCTATCAAATGTTTATCAAGTGTTTGTGTCACAAGTGGGGTTTAAGAGCTCTAGGAGAGAGCTGGCAAGGAGAGGATGGACATTTTCCACAGGCAGATGTGATACTTATTCCTCTCTTTCTTATTTATTCTACTCTGCTGCCACTGACTCACATTCACATTCACTAAAGAAACAAGTATCAAAGAAGCAGGTTCTAGGAGATAAACCTGATTTTAGAAGAAATACAGAACTACAGCAAAGCCACAGGCTCAGTAAATTCACTCACTCTGCAGAGGCCTCCTGCTTGGAAGAGTCATCTGTTGTAGTCACTGCAGCATCTCCACTCTGCTCTGCAGCAGCAGCAGGTGCCTGTCCCTGCTCCTCAGCTGCAGCAGTGCCAGCAGCCTCACTGTCCCCAGAGGTGGCAGCAGCCTCTGCCTCAGGGGCTGGGGCGGTGGCAGTGGAGGTGACAGCAGTCTCTGCAGCAGTGCTGGCTGTGCTGCCTGCATTTGCTGCCTCTGCTGCAGCAGCTGGGGCAGTTGCTGTTGCAGTTGAGTCTTCAGGCTTTGTGCTGGAGGCATGAAAATATAGCAACAGTCACACACAAGCACAAGACAACTAAATCATACAGTGACAGAGTTGGAAAGGACCTTCAGAAACCATCTAGTGCCACCCCCGATGTGACAGGAACATCCTGCACTAGATGAGGTTGCTCAGAGCATCACCAAGCCTGGCCTTGGATGTCTCCAGGCTTGATGGGGTCTCCAACACCTCCCTAGCCAACCTGGGCCAGTCTCACCACCCAGGTGGGGAAGAACTTTCTGATATCTAATCTAAATCTTCCCTAAAATGCTTTAGGAAAAAATGTAGTTTAAATAGGTTAAAAGTACAAAATGAAAGCTTTAGGTCTAGCTACAGAGATTTCCCAGCAGAACACAAACCAGTCATAACTCAGGGAAAAGAAATGCTTTACTGAGACTATCCCTATGTAGAGCAATTATTTCGGTTAAGAAGAAACCTCAAGTATAATACTTGAGATTTTTAGATATTAAGCCATTATTTGGAAGGAAAAGAACAAGGAGGATGTTTAAAAATGGAATCTAGCCCTTAGAGCTTTAAGAAAAAAGCAGCTTAACATAAAAACCACTAGCATGGCATTAAAAACGTACCTGTTTTCTTCAGCTTTAATCATTGCTAGAGGAGAAAGGAGAAAAAACAATCAAACTACAGGTAAAAACCAGTTCAACAAGAAGTTACTGTCAACATAATTTAATAAAAGCAGAGCTTTAAATTTTTTTGTTGCTATCAATAATTTTAATATTTATGCCCTTTGAAGACTGAAATCAATTGAGACTAAGAACCAAATTTAGAAATTCCACTAAAGAAAGATAAGAGTACTTAAAGAATGACTTCCTCATTTGAAGTAATTCTTTCAACTTCAAAAAATTAGCATAAAGAACACTTTAAATGAAATTTGCTGAAACGGATCCTTCCTTCTCTTTTATTCTATGTCACTGAAGCTTAGTCATTTAGAGACACGAGGGGGAGCTGCTGCTCCCACCACATAAATAGGGAAGAATTGAGGGTGAAACAGAAAATAAGAGGGTGAAGAGATGGTGAGGACACAGGGGACAACACTCTACTACATAAAGCTTGTTGTTTCAGTGTTTCAATTCTAACAAAAGTCTGAGTGCAATGCTTTCATACTAAATTTTGCCCCAAGTCATGCAAGTACCCAGCTCCCACCCTCCATTCTCATTTTAGGCATTACCTTCGAGGTCCTCCAGCTCTTTGGGTTTTGCCCAGCGTGATTCCTTTGTTTGGGAATTGTAATAGTAGGGCTTTCCTGAATCAGATTTATACTCTTTCCAGGGGCACTTTGACAACAATTGCTGATGGACAGGAAACAAAAGCACAACATCCAACTTACAATGATGTTTTTAAATTAAAAGGATTGCTACAAGTGAGCAACAACTGCTTCCCAAAGAAATAATTTAAGCATCACTTAGGCATTTTCCAAACAAAAATCCTCCCTAGTGATAAACAAATACGGTATTTGTATAAATATTAATAAATGCCATCTTTTTCATAGGGAAAATTTACCTAAAAATTGAGGAAAACTGTGTGAGCTTTGTTTATTTCATGGCCTCAAGCTCTACCAACATAAGAAGTGTGCTAAAATATTCTTGCAATGTTTCTTATTTCATGAGAGTAATTTTTCCCATTGAAAAAACAAAAAATCCACTGGCACAGTGATTCTCCTACACAACAGTTATGCTACTGAATTCTTGTGCTCACTGAAACTCTCACAATGGGGTCATTTTTGACTAAATATAGTTTACCTCAGCGGGTGTTTTGAGATCATCTGGCTTCTCCCACGTAGACTGCTTTGTTTCTGTGTTATAGTAGTATGTTCTTCCATCAGGAGATTTGTGCTCTGTCCACGTAGTTTTCTAGGAAAAACAAGAGAACTCGTTACCATTGAGCAGCAGTTGCTGACCCAACACCCAAACACTATCAAAAGCCATGAGGAAGTCAAAGAGAAGGGGAAAGAAAGCAGAGAAACCTGTTTGGAGTGTTCTTCGCTTACAGAGCTGGTGGTGGTGGCCGTTTGCTGGGCTGCACAGACCACAGGATGCGTTGTCTGAGGGCGAAACAAAACAGAGCTCTGAAAAGACATTCTGGTTAATGTTTGTTCTGCCTTTCAACACCTAAATTAATTATTATTATTGCTGATTATTTTAGCAGCAAGAGAAAGAGTCAGCGGAGATCTAAACACACTGCATTCAGTATTGTTTTCAGGAAGCTCTCCGTGAGAAGAGCCATTAGGAGTCTCTCACACCTCCTCCCATTCAGCAATCCAAGGCCACAATTACCATCAGAATAGAATGCAAAAGCGAGTGTGAGCTGTCCCTAACAACCCCAAGTAAAAGTCCCAGAAGCTTCCTTGTTTTTAAAACTAAGCAAAATTTGCTTCAGGGGATTTGGACTTCCAGAGGTTGGTTTGGCTTCAGGAGTGCTTTCTGCTGTTCTCCACTTTTACTAACTCTACAAAAAAAGGACCAAGGAGAAGCAACTTCCCCAGAGGTCCAACTGCCTCCTTCAACGACATATAACACAAACCTCACAGAAATAAAAGAGTAGCTGATATTCACCAATATGTAATAATTAAGCTGGGTACAATATCCTTCGTTTCTGAACCAGCAAACTTACAGTGAGGCCACCTGACTGTTTTTACAGATTCTGCCTCATCTAACCAAATTAT
This sequence comes from Turnix velox, assembly GCA_013400935.1. Classification (NCBI taxonomy): domain Eukaryota; kingdom Metazoa; phylum Chordata; class Aves; order Charadriiformes; family Turnicidae; genus Turnix; species Turnix velox. The sequence goes on along the minus strand of VZTY01018235.1, from coordinate 5,455 downwards.
TTTCTTAATCAAACCAAACCAAATTATTTTCTTCATCAAATCAAACCAGAAGTCTAGAAGACAGCTTCAAAACCAGCATTCTCTGGACTACAATTCACCTGCAGGCAGACTGAAAAACTTACAAGAAACATTTCCTATTGCTGTCCTGTACATGAGAAGAATTAGACTTCAGTGCTCAGAAACCAGAGGAAGCATAAAAGAAAACACATCTTCTTGAACTATTAACACTAATCAGAGACTGACAGGCAAATAAGCAAAAAAGCTCTAAATGAGAAGAAAAACAAGCTGCAAGGTTTTCTTTTAGACCTGCAAAGCCACATAAGCCCAACACCACGCTGCCATTACAGCCTTCTAGAATTCTGATTTTCACATACCTGAGTTCCAGGAGGGGTTACAGCTGAAAAATAATAATAAAAAAGAAATTTAAAAGAGTTCAAAGAGGGGTTTAGTTGCTTTATTTTTCTATATATACTGTAATTAATCAAAGTTTGAAAGAAGAATTATCCAAGAATCACCAAAGATGTCAGTTATTGAAATGTGAAATCCCATTTTACAGAAAAGAGTATTTTTAAAAAGCTATTTAATTCTGGTGAAATATTTTGAAATAATAACAAAGTGATGACACTTACCTACTTGTGCATCCATACTGTTCACCCCTGGCTGTAGAAACAAATAAAAGATACTTAAGCACTGCAATTCAATCATTGATAAATACAGTACATATTCAAACCAGTGCCTTCAGAAACAAAATTCTCCACTGCTTAAATACATATTCCTTACTTACATCACCCCCTGAATTATTTCTACTCCTTAAAGTAGCAATTAGGAACATCAAGCTAATATCCATCTTTATCTCCTAAATATGTAGGTTCAGAGCAAAAGAAGGGAAAAAAAAAAAAAAAAGAGAGAGATTGTGAATTCCTACTGAATAGCTTAATAGGCTTCTGCTGTACTTATATGGGGTGAGGATTTGAATGTTCAATTTGCTGCATTCATCAAACTGCCTGGAAATAACCAAAGCTCTTACCAACATGCTTTTGGAATTTTTTTTCATTAAACTAAGGGAAATAATTAACAGGATTCAAATGGAGCTTTGTCAACTTCTTTCTGTAGGCAAAAAAGACCCTGGAGTATTAATTTTTTTTAAGGTTTATTTTTCTCCCCTACACACTTCATGAATCACAAAATCCTCAAGTAAAAACCACTGAAAAGAGAAAAGAAATAATACTGGATCGTTTGTGTTTGATGTTATCCAATAGGACTGAATCAGGAGAATTTTTAGTGAATTTTTGCCCTATAAAATGCAGTGTGTGTGGTATTTTAGTACTGTCCATGAAAATAAGCTCTGTCAGTTGAGCGTGGTCATCCCTACATGCATGTCCCTGTAGGTAAACTTTGTGACATGTTTCTTCCCTTGTGCCCATGTTTACTTTTCCAGCCTTTGCTGTGTATTTTAGAGCACTAATCTGACTGAAATAATCTTTTTTATTCCAAGAATTACACTGGTTCTAATCAGCTTTCTGGAAGCAAACACTTGTGCAGAGCACGAAACAATCAGTGAACCCACACAAGAGTGGTTTGAAAGACCACTGGGGTGAAAGAGCAAAAGAGGCCCCACACAAGTACAAACCATCTAGTGACAGTCTCAGTCAGTTCTTGACAGCATTTTACACCTGGAGAAAGTATTTTCCATCAGAAAGTCAAAGCTATAACACATCAATCATCTCATGAAGTTTACCAAGCAAACTATCAAGGTTGCAAAGGGCAAAATGTTTCACTCATCTAACAGATTATTTTCAATTAGGAGGTGAGAAAATCAATCCTTTACTTCCCAACTGCTGCCCAGGCTGTGGTACACAGGCTGAAGCAGAGAAGTACAAGGATGCTGCCAGGGCAAACAAATGCCTTCCTGTGCATGTGGAAAGATGTGAGCTCCAGCTCTCACTGGCAAAATTAAAAGCTGGATCCCTCTCCCACACCACTTTGCTTCCTAAATATCACAGATCCACAGACTTAATTCCATCTAAACTTATTTCAAATCCTGTATTAGAAAATCGAGAGATCTGTCTCCTTGCCAAAATATGTAAAATTCAAAGACAGACTGATTTTACCACTGATCCCTCCCCCCTTTAAGTCTCTGCTGACCACAGAACTTTAAGATCTTTAAGATTTTTCTCTGAAAATCTGAAATCCTTTCAGAAGTCTCCAAGAGCATCATTTGTCAGAAATCTACAATAAGCCAAATGGGAATGGAGGAAAAACACAACATCGTTCCTACTTGCAGCTTCTAAAATACTCAGTGCACTAGGAAGCAGCTGAATGAGAATAATTAGCAGTAAAAGATCTCTTTCATCAAACCCTTAATGAAGAAGTAATTAGGGAATATTAGCCAATTTCACACTGGTTCCAGCCAAGCTACAAGCAAGTGAGGGACAAGGGAAGAAGGCAGGGGTGCAGGAAGCAGTAGGGGAAGCAGAATCCAGACAGAAAAAAAAGAAGGAAAAACACAGAAGAGAAAGATCCAGAGAAGAGTTTAAAGATTGATAAAAATTCAGAGGATCCCAAGTACCTTCTCTTGTTTTTATAGTAATTCAAGAGCTAGGTGAAACTTAATTACAATCAGCAATACATTTTTCACAATCCAAAAGCATCCTCAGACTGAAGTAATGACAACTTTTCCAAAAATCCTTGTGAAAAACAGAGCAGTGAAGTGAAACTCACCGGGACGGTGGGCTGCATGGCAGCTTGAGACATGTGAGACATCATCATCCCAGGCATCACCGACTGCATCATTCCAGGCATCTGTAATAATACAGTATTCCAGGAACATTTTACAGTATTTCAAACACAAGATATGAAGATTCTTTAATCTTTATTTAAAAACAATTAGCTGGCACTAGCTTTTAATTTAAAACACCCTTTTGAGCACTTGGCAACAGAGAATCATAGAATACTTTGGGTTGGAAGGGATCTTAAAGATCATCCAGTTCCAACCCCCCTGCCATAGGCAGGGACACCTTCCACTACACCAGGTTGCTCAGTGCCTCATCCAGCCTGGCCTTAAACCCCTCCAGGGATTGAGGGGGCATCCACAACCTCTCTGGGCAACCTGTTCCAGTATTTCACCACCCTCACTGTAAAGAATTTCTTTCTTATGTCTAGTCTAAATCTATCCCCCTCTAATTTATATCCCTTGTTTCTAGTCCTCCCATCCGATATTATGTTAAAAATTCCTCCCCCTGCCTTTCTGTAGGACCCCCTCAGGTACTGATAAGTTACTCTGAGGTCCCCCCCGAGCCTTCTCTTCTCCCGGCTCAACAACCCCAACTCCTTCAGCCTGTCCTCATAAGGCAGTTGCTCCAGCCCTTGACATACCTAAAGTATGTCATGTTTGGAGAACACCAATTCCCTTAATTACATTCCTACAAGACTGACACCAGGAATAACACTGAAAAATCCTACTGAGCCTTTATACGGTAGTTACAAAGGAAACAAAACCACACTGCATCCAAGTACTGCAGAGGAAGACAATGAGTTCCCAGCATGACCCTGTGGGCTCTTCTCAAAGGATTAACTGTCCTCTGCCATCCTCTGTCTGCTTTAGTTGATGACACTCTGTTTCTACTCACACCAACCATCACCAGCAGTATCTGCCTAGAACATCTAACTGCTTCTCTCAGAAGTTGAGTTTCATCAGAAACTACACAAGTAAATCATCTTTGATTATTGAAAATAAAAACTTTAAGTGTACAAGCACAGACAGGACTCTGACTGCTCTGCCTGCCAGCCCAGGCTAATACCTTGAAAGGAAGAAATCAACTTGTAAAACAGCCTTACCTGCCCCATTGGCGGTCCTCCCATGGGGGGCATCATCTGAGGCATCATCCCGTGTGGGACTGGTGGCATGTTTGGTGGTCTCTGACCCATAGGGTGCATTCCCATGGGAGGGTAATGTGGCATTCCTGGGTGTCCCATCTGAAAGGCAGCAACAAACAAAGACAACAACAATCAGCACAAAGCAAATTATGCCAAATCCCACAAAAAGCACCAATAACAAACCATTAACAAACTCATAGATTGGTTTGGTTGGAAGAGACCTTAAAGATCACCCAGTGTCCCCCCCCCTGCCCCGTGCAGGGACACCTCCCACCAGCCCTCCAAGCCCCATCCAACCTGGCCTTGAACCCCTCCAGGGCTGGTGCAGCCACAGCTTCTCTGGGCAACCTAAGCCAGGGGGACACCCCCCTCACAGCAAAGGGTTTCTCCCTCAGATCTCACCTAAATCTCCCTCTTTCAGTGTCAAATCTTCCCCCTTCATCCCACGTCCTCCCTCCCCAGGAGTCCCCTTCAGGGACTGGAAAGGATTCCAAGATTTCCCTGGAGCCTTCAAACTTATAAACATATGTGTAGAACACTTAACTTGAAACACCCATACAGATTCATGTCATAAGATTATGTTAGTTTATTAATAAAACTACTCTTAAGTAAAATACTATTTTAGAAAGGTCTTTATGAGAAAAACAAAAACCAAGTAAGGTTTCCTTTTAGGGGTTGGAACTAGACGATCTTTAAGGTTCCTCCCAATCCAAACTATTCCACGATTCTTTTCACCACACTTAACCAAAATTTTCCCATGATGTCCTGTACCAGAACATGCTTTAGAGCTGGGGGTCTGGTTCACAAAAGGAAATCACAAGTAACTAGAAAAGTCTGAAGCTTCTGAACCTGATACTTGATGCCTGACACATCCCTGACTGTCCTCAGACAGGACAGGACATCTCGCCCGCCCCTGATCCGCACAAACACCCCCGGGACAACCTTTCCTCACACATCCCCCCCCAGCCTCACCGTGTTTCCTCACTCTCGCAGCAAGAGGAGCCCCCGATGAGCTCCCTTCACCATCACACCCACCCCCGTGCGGCTCCACAGCGCCCCGGAGGCGGAAACCCGCTCAGGCCCGGCCCGCCCTCAGCGTTCTCCCCCGGTTTCCCCGGCAGATCTCCTCCCTCCCCACCATTCACTTACCATGAGGGAGCTGCGGTCGACGCCGCCGGGCCGCATCGAGGGGCTGAGGAGGCTGCCCCCGGTGCACCTGCCAAGAAGACGGCCTCTGAGTGGCTGTCGGGACGAGGGGCCAAAGGGCATGAGCGGCTCGGGCTCGGCACGGGGCGGGAGCAGCGGGGCCAGCAGGCTGACGGGCTTGCCGGCCGGCCAATCGGGGCGGCCCGCCAGCCGCCCGCCCTTCGCCGATTGGGCGGCGGCGGAAGCGACGGGACGGACGGCGTCCCCCGGCGTCAGCTGCATGAGGGGAGGGGGCTTCGGCAAGGAGAACGGCAGCGGCTGCGGGGAGGCGGTGGCCGCCGTCGCGGCCGAGTCCCCACCTGACATCCTGACCGCCGCCGCCGGGCCCGGCCGCCGAGAGCTCTTCTCCGCCTTTCCCTTCGCGTCGGCGCCC
>VZTY01018233.1:277471-306997 GCA_013400935.1 Turnix velox | reverse complement strand
ATATATATACATATATATATATATATAGTCTTAAGAAAAGCTTAAAATGGCAAATGTCCTTAAAATGGCTTTAAATGTCCTTGAAAGCAAAGTCTGAAATAAATTAAGAAATTTAATACCTTCACATTTTTAAGGATTCTTACTAATCTAAAGCAAGCAAGGGTAGAAAACCATAGTGCTATATTTAGTACAACTCTGTCTTCCACAGCTAAAAGAGCAATTAAAATTACCCACTATAAAAAAAATAAAAAAAGAAATGAAGATTAAGTTGTTTTCCCTCATGTATCAGCAATTATTTACAACCAAGCTTCATTATCTGCTCTAACCTCCACAGCAATCTGAAGTCTCACTGCCTTTGGCACAATAGCAATGGAGAGTGCAAGTGGCACATGACAGAACAGGTTTAGCTTTCGGCACCAGGCTCCCCCTTTTTCCTAAGAGGATTAGCACTGCAATATAGTACAACAAATGGTTGTGAATAAACAAGATAGTACACCTGGACTTCCCCAAAACTGAATAGCCTCAAAGCAGGTTTACTCTTTGCATGATGCTGAGATTTAAAAAAAAAATTTCTGAACTAAAAAAAACCAACAACACCTCTGCTTCAATGTATTTAAAAATTCTTAATATTATCTAAGTTTAAGTGAAGTTAATCATCACATAAGGGATTTCCAGTGTTCCTTTCTTTTTTTTCTTTTCTGAACTAATTGCTGAAAATGGAATAATTCCATTTCTCTTAATGACATATTTCACCATCTTACATGTACTTCCATTGTTTAATTCTTTGAAAAGCAAATATTTTTTTAAAATAAACTTATCCTATGCAACTCAACTCTTCTCCAAAGGGAACATAAAACAAATTGGCTGGGATATGTGATAATAAAAAAGCAACACCATTTACCAATTTTATATGAGTTGCCCACCACCCAGGAGATTGCTTGGAAGGGAAGAGCATGCCTGGATTTCACCTACACTGCCACAGGCACAAAGTGAGAGAACCTAAACAAGCACATCCTGAAGGGAGAAAAAATGCCTGCAGCAACAAATGACCTACTACATACCTCGCTCTCAGTTTTTTTGATGTTATAATTTGTTAATTTCAGGGAAAAAAAGGCAATTACCCACAGTTTTAGTTTGTTCTAGCAGAATTATTAAACTTTCTAAAGTTTTTGATCAAAAGTGACATATATCATTTCAAAGATCTGTGTATTTTCCAAAGATTACAATCCTGAGCATATTTGCATGACAAAGTCTCTGCCACATCTACTTCCCTATTACCTGAAGCAGCAATGAGCATTATGATTATTCTATGATTATTGTAACAGCACTAAACTATTTAAGAATGAAGCGTATCAGATTTTTATTTGAATTCCTATGCATTAAAGTTAATATTTTCCAGTTCAATACACAGTAAGCAAAAGATAATTTTATTCAAATATGCATTTCATGGTATGAATAAGGAAGTGTTCATCTCCCCATTGAATTGGCAAGTCTTTTAAGTAATGATTCATTTGAAAAATCAACAGGGTATTGTCAATTTAGTGTAATATTAAATACATGTGTATATCACACCTATACTGGCACGTATCTAATATCACTTCTTTGAGATAAATATATTGTAGAGAAGATAATTTACACATTGTAATATATTAATATTATTTAGATGATGGCTTAATCACCTGCACAGCTAATAAGTAAGACAAAAGATAATTTAAATATATTTAAATGGGCATTAATTTTTTTAAAATGTTATTGAGCTAACTTCTTTAAAAGCTATAAAAGACCTGCATGCCTCTTATTCCTGCATTAACTCGCTCTTGAACGAACAGAACAATGTTGTCAGTTACTTCTCTTTTTTAATAAAACATAACACATCTCAGTACATTAATATGACAATTAGTACATCAACTAATGAAAAACTAGTGGTTCAGCCCATCCCATATATAAAAGCAATTTAATTAAGATTATCCCTTTTAAAATTAAATTTAATGAGGGATGAAAAAACGCATGTGTGCTCATCTCTATTACTTAGCACGGTGCCACTCCTAAACCTAAAAGCCTATAGTGACACAAATGTTGTTTAAATCACTGCAAAAAAGAAAGTTCCTACAAAACAAATGAAAGTTGTTTTAAAACCTTTGTGCCATGATCAGATCAGCATACTTGTAAGAGAAGTGTAGTTCATTGCATACACACATGAGAAACCACCCTATAAAGTTCCCATCCCAAACTGCATCACACAGTGAAGGCACTAGTATCTTGTGTGACCCTATCACAGGTTCACTGGACCATCTCTTCAAAATGTAAGATATGGCTGCTCTACAGCACTTTAGATGAAATTAAGTGCCACTCCAATACAAATACAACCAACCACAAAGCCACAACACTTCCAAAACGCCAAATTCTTTGAATCAAAACAAATTAATTTTCTTCTAACCATGATTCTTACTAAGTGGCCTGCATGGCGCAGAACCCAAGCCACAAAAAAGCACTGTATTCTCAAGTTGAATCATATTAGCACATTTTTACCCATTTCCCGTTCAAATGACACACACATCACTAATTCAAAATAAACAATATACTGAAAATCCTTGCAACAACAGAAAGAGCTTCATCAAAATTTCCAGAGAATCAGATCACTGTGATTCCAAAGCCAGCTTCCCACAGGCAGAATCTCAAAACTTCTCCACAAAGTATGAGCAGTACATTGTTGAATTTAGGCTGGCCAAGATGTTATTGCTGAAAGTTTTGTTCAACTCTGCATGTAGAATATTCCCCATCAAATAAACTCATACAACCCATCAGAAAACACAATGCTGTTCTTAAAAAAAAATTTGCTAAAGTCTTGTCTGTTCACCTTTCAGAGGGCTGCCAGGGATTTTAATTTTGTTTAAGAAAACTGGAAAGTGCCAATAAACAAATAATTAATAAAGGGTAAGAATCATTTATTCCAAAGCCATTCATGCATTATTTATCAGTATTTCATATGTTACACATACACTACGTTGTGTATTAAAAATACCATACCTAGTTGGGTTTTATAGTCCAAAATAGGTGCTTTAACAAAAATCATGACACAAGAAAATCAGAAAAACAATAAATGAATCCTGAAATAGTGAAACAATGCAAAGCAAGAATAATTTAATTACATAATAAAACTGTTAATCTCTATAAAAATCAATTACCTGATGTTAATTTAATGCTATTTACATCTAAGATTTAAAATCAAGTTCATTCATATTATGTGTTAAGCCTATATTTTGAGTTTCAGCCTTGCAAACATTTTCTCTTAGTTAAAATGACTATCTGCAGAATAGGTGTGTGGGTAGGAAAAAGAAAAATAGCAAATCTAAAGTTATATTTTTACAGAGAATTTAGTCTCCATTCTTACAATTATGAAAACACTCAGACAATAAAACAGTACAAAACTAATGTACTAGTTGAAGTCAATGACATTATTTTTGAAGCATGATTTTGTAATCCTGCGTACATTTAAACAAATGCTCATGGTTTAAAAAACAAAAGGGAGAGAAAATAGAATAGGAAGGCAAACCTGACCTATCTCTAATCTTTTCTTTTCAAACCTAGGCTACTCAAGAATCTTCAACTAATTATTCCATTTTATTGATGGCATTTTTCCCAAGGGAAGTTATTTAAAAAGTTTAACCCCTGAGCAAGTCACGGCTTCCCCTGCCTTTGAAAGTGTCAAGTGCATTGATTATAACTGCAGGAAGTGTTACCTTCTACCCAGAGAATCTCACCCTGCACAATCTTAAACACTGTCTCTCTCCCAAAATGGCTTTGATTCAGCAATTCAGACCGCTTCAGCTGATATTAAAGGCAGAAGCACCACAGAAAAGGGATCAGCAGTTAAAACGAAATACAAAGAGGAAAAAACCCCCAGATCTTGGATACAGTACCACAAAGCTTGAGAGAAAAGCAGATTTGAAAAAGACATCAGAGCGACTAAAAAAAGAACAACATGACAGAAATTAAACAAGATTTTTATGTTCGCCTTCTATGCATTTAAACTCATCTCAACCTCTATTGAAATTCCGATCATGACCAAACCCCAAGGCTTTTGACATACTTTCAAAACTCTACACCCCCTCTTACTCTTTTCTAAAGTCTCTGGAGTCACTGCTAGGTATCCAACAAGTTGAAGGCAGGAGGGCACGGGGGAGGGGAAATAAGAAAGGACCCTAATATGCATACGATAAGAAGGTCATTTCTAGCACATTAAGCTAGGTATCTAAAATGATGGTGATTATTTTAAATATTCAGAGTATGTTCTTAACCCATATCTAGCCAGCGAAATGAATGCTCAAATGGGTTCTTCTGGGAAAAAAAATAGTATTTTTAAGCCACAATTAGCTAAACACCTAGAACAGTAATTTTGTTTGGTCATTAACAAAGTAAGAGCACAGTAACACAAGGTGCTACAGGGTTGAAAAACATGACAGCCAGCAGAATTACGGAAGACAAAGCAATTGGTAAATATCTCTCAATTATCAAATTACCACAGAGGACTCCCAAGGATGTGAAGAAGTATAACACGCATCTTGGAAAGGGTGCACCAAATTCCAAGGAGTAATTGCATTTTCAGAACTGTGAGTGGGGCTTTTTCCATTTTTCAGTCATGACAGGGCTAGAAGGTAATGATACATCTGCCATGATGCAACAAGCAGACCTGTCTTCTGTCAAGACTTGAAATCATAAAGGAATAAGCTGTCGTTAGCAGCCTCTCTCCAAACAGTAGAGCTGTCATCTCATTGTTTTCCTAGGCTGGCATGGGGGCTGGTGTGGGCTTACATACCCTGTCAGTTCAATATTAGTCTAAGCATTTAACCTTTTCTTGAATTTCTGACTTAGTAATTATAACCTCCTATAGAGATGATGTTGTTATTACTGAATTAGTATTATCATTGTTTTGGTTGTTGTTATTGTTGTTGTTGTAATTGTTACCATTGTTGTTCTTTTTTATAGCCACCATTGTTGTTGTTGCTATTATTAAAATTAAATTGGGTGATCAATGAATACTGCTTTCAACTAATTATGCAACTTTTCCATCCCGCTGCTTGGCAATCAGTATTTCAAATCGATATTTTGAGAGATTATTCCTTCCTTATAAACTGTTCCAGACAGGATTAAATACATTGCTTTTAAAATTTTCTTTCCAGAGCATGATGTATTTTAAGGCAATTACACATAGAAAATTACTTGCTCATACAATAACCTGTGATTTTAGAATGATCTAAAGAATCTGTGATCACTCAACCAGCTCTGCAACTCAAGTTTTCTCAAAATTATGCCCACAAAAAAAGGAGCTGTATGATTTCTCTATTAAGAAGTGTTTTACAGGCAATGTTGTTTTTATGGTCTAACACAATGAATAAAAGCAAATAAATTTGCCAGAGTCAGAAAATTAATACTTGAAAGAAAACAATACAGCATACTATTGTCCATTTTAGTGAAATTTTACTTCCAGTAAACAAATGTAGTATTAACATCATTACACTTAGGGCACTGAAAAGGTACATAAATATTAGTATTCTGTGAAAGAACCGCAACTGCAGTGAAACGTCAGCTCTGCTTTTTTCCCCAGAAAGTGCCACATACTGATCTTACTAAAATAATGCTGGGCATGTATAAACTATAAGATAAAAATTTAAATCATAGTGCCTTAAAATATCACCACTATTATCACAGAGATGTTGTCCAACAAAATATTCTGTGCTTAAAAGTGAGATATAGAAGTTTTCCATCAAGAATCCTTGTTAGTGGAGTTTCCACAAAGCATAATTTCTTGACAACAATGTGTAAACATCCACTTCTGAAACTGGCTGATTTTTACAAAATGGAAAGACTGAAATGAGTTACATTCCTGTTACTAACCGGTAAACAAATTGAGTAAATAATATAAAAGTTTTGTTGTGTAAGTTTACTGCTGTTTTATTGAATAACTTCATAGTTCCATTCAACTCAAGTTACAAAACTAATGACATCTCACTGCATGCTGAAGAAAGTAATCACCTCAGCAATTCTCAGTAAATATTAGCAACCCAACAGTTTTATAAAAATAAATAATACTAATGTAAGCAATTAAATCCTATTTTGTAACCAAAAATAATCTTAACTACAGACACTGTTAACAAAATGCAGTAAGAAGAGTAGGATAAACACAAGAGTAAAAAGTGAAACTGAACACCATGCGTCATCAGTGCTTAAAGATAGATTTCTGCCATCTATTGACAGCCATCTCAAAGCAAAACTTTTTTTCTCATTTACTCCTGTAAAGTCCAATTTTTTTGTGTGCTGCTGTGTTTCTTCTGAAATACTTGTACAGACTTTTTTGAATAAGGTCTTTTTCTGGTTCTATTACTCTTATATAAATTACTAATTCTCCTTTAAATAATGAAAATATCTAAGCCATTTTAAAGTCTGCTTAATTTGAAACCAGGCAACAATTCTTGCCTCATTTTTTAAAAAAATAAGTATTTTAAAAATAAATTTAAACAACTGACATTTGGTGTGGCTGTGACCACAGCTATCTCAGGGAACAAACGTATTGAATTTTCAAAGGCACAGAAAGCATCGAACAGTTTCTCTGTTCTCATGCAGCGAGCCGTTGCCCTCTTTATTCCCTAGAGGGAAGGTAACAGAGACAAGAGTACTCCAAAATTCTCCATGTCAAAAATCAGGACAAGCTGAGCTCCCATTTCCCCAGGGAAAACTTCTTCTGTAAGTAGATCAACTTCAGCTTCTCCGTTCTAAAACTCAAGAGGATTTTAAAGCACAGAATCCACTTCTCCAACCTCTAGAGAAGGAATGATATTCCACAAAGCAGTACCCAATTTTTGCCATTACAGGTTGACCTCACAATCCAACCTTTAGATTACCACCCATCTGGTTACCCACTCAGTGGCAAATCAAAGAAGTGTACCTCCTTACAACCTCTTTCTCCTCCTAAACTGCCTGGTGACCAAAGTTCTCAGGGAACACTGGAGCCCTTGAACTAACTAAATCAAACCAGGATAATAAATCCTTGATTTTTGACACCACAAGTAAATGCCCTGACCACTGAATGATCAGAATTCTGTCTTTCACCCTCTTATCTTGGTGCTGCTTCAGTCATTGTACACATGACAAAATAATAACTTACCTCACTGAACATATGACCAAATAACTGATCTGAAATGAGCTTGACTATGCACATTGAATGAGCCATTGACAAAAAATGCAGAAGATTGAACTTCCTCTTCTGACCTATGTTTATTTATTTCTATCATTTATTTAGATTTATAAAAATTGGAGTAGCTCCAATGCAGTATTATCATTAAAAATGAACAGTTGCTCATTCCCAGAGGAGGGACTTCAATTTCAGTCTCTCACACATTAGACGGCTGCTTCTGTCAAAAATCAGAATTCCCCACTGCAGAAAGTTTCAGTAGAAACGTTCTGCTTTAACAACAGAACATAACAACACAATATTTATTTCATACCATATTCATAGTAAAGTGCCATCCTTCACATTTGAAAGATCGTTATAGTATGTATTTGTCGTAATTTCAATTAAGCTTGTTGTACTGCCTTACAGCTCTATATTATCACATTTGCATTTTTTTGTATTTGTTTTTATAAAATAGATTTTTTTCCTACCTTGTTCTTATGTATGTTCTTACACATATCTGTCTCTCACGTTGTATACACTTTTCTCCCTCCTCCTTTTCATACAATCTGTTCTGTATCTTGTAGTTTGATTTTTCCTTCATGCATCAAAATCTCTTTTACATGATCAGGCTCAAATTTCTGAGTTAACGGATTAATCTTACCTCTTACATAAAACCTTGTAAACTACTCCCAACACCTGTAACACAAAGGTGTTTATGCAAAAGAATTTGATATGAAAATTGGAAGGAGAAGGACTACCTACTGGAACAACCCAGTTTAAAAGAAAATGCATATTCCTAGCTACTCATATCAGTTTATTCCTTTTCAATGTGTATCAGCCCAGAGACACCAGAAGCACAATAAATTATAAGCATTGACATTGCTCCCTTATTTCACACAAGCTTTAAGATAGAAGTTTTTTTACTTTTTTATTTTCTTAACAGTGTCATACAAAAAGAAACAGTTTATCTTCTTCCCTTAACTACCTGGTTCAGAGAGTAGTATTAATTTATCCTGTTCACTGATAACTACAGCTTTTGAACTCCTGCTTTCAATTTATCCAAGAAATGCACGGCAACTTGTTCGTGGCAGTCTCATCATCAGAGGGAAAAACAGTAGAGAAAAGCATAGGGTTTTGATCTATGCAGAGATGGGCTTTTTTGTTTGTCTGGTATTGTTTTAAGGAATGCAGAGATGACACTTCTGAAGCACTTCTTCCACAAAAGACATATAAGCCCTACTTTTTACAATTTTTTTTTGTTTAATTTAAAACCTAGTCTCCCCAAATATTGTAAACTACCTGTATATATTTCCCACTCACAACAGATCAATGGAACTTTTAAATCCTAGATTCTATTATCTACTTTATTAGGAAAAAATAAAATTAAAAAAAGTATGTTCTGTCATCAGCACTGTAATCTTATACTTTGATAAGGTCTGGTGGTTTCATTCAAGGTTGAGACCTCTTTATAGAAGAAACACTGGATGATCAAGGAAAACAATTCCCCATTTCAAAGTGGCAACATTGTGAGGAGTTACCATAATTTTCATTCAGACCATTTATCATCCAGACTAGTCATTTTCATTTCACAAAAGGCAGAAATCAACTAGCAAAAAAGAACACCAGAAAGCCCAAATGCAATTTTTATTATCATTAACCAAAATGGGAATACTCATACTCAACTCTCCCACAATTTCCTGCATTTGGAAGAGTAATTCATATAAAGGAGACATCACATCAGCATGTAACTGCCTGCATTCTCATTTTTGTCACAATGTAATGATTCCAAATACCTTTAGAGGGGTTTGCCTTCCATAAATTACTGCTTTATCTAATCAGATATACATCTCATTCCCACTATGGTGATTACAGGATACAAAAACTCACAAGGCATTTTTAATCTTCATTTTGCATGAAAAAAATAAATTGAAAATAATATGTTTTCTAAACATGTAGCACATATACCAAAATTTTAAGATTCACAAAAAGGAGGAGAGGGTTCTACAGGAAAGGGAATTACTCAGCTAAAGAGTAAATTTAAATTTTAAAACTACAGTAATAAAGAAGTAATTCAAACTGCAAGAGGACAGAGTCACATGTCCCAATAATTACATTTTGTTACATTCTCTCATCAAACTCTTGGGATTTTTCTCAGTGTTTTTTAAAGGAGCATTCAAAATACAGGAATGCATAATCTGATTTTAAGGATAATAACCATTTGAGGGAACAGGAGGTCATTATTATGATGGCATAAGTCACTGCAAAAAAACCATGAAGAAGAATAACTCTACTTTACTAGAATTACTCTCCTTAAGATTATCTGTTGAGGATTGTATCCCCATTTTTAAATGCTCAGCCTCTTATATTGGCCAAGACAGCATTACTACTTGATCACAAAGATCACAGTTTAGCTGTGAGGATGCTGTGGGAGACAGTGTCAGATGCTTTGATGAAATCAAGATAGACCACATCCACAGTTTTACCATCATCTACCCACTTGGTTATGTGTTCAAAGAAGGTTATCATGTTGGTAAAGAATGACTTTCCCTTGGTGAATCCATGTGAAATACTATATTAGAATAGAGCAAGCACTACTTCACGAAACTAGGCTTTTTTTTCATACAAAGTGCAGTCTGGTACTTACTAAGTGGATTCTACAAAACAAAAACAACTGAATGGCCCCATATTCAATTATATTTCCTTTTTTTGCTTTATTAAAAATAAAACCATGTTTGTAAGGGAGCCATTTCCTATACCAGGTACTTTAAAGGAAACTGCTAAAAAATTATTTAATTTACCAAAATACATAATTATCAGTGGCAACGTTGATATTTAGAGTAGAATATTTGCTTAGCTCGGTAAATATAATAGAAATACTGAGTCTTAAACAGGTTTTTTTCTAATGTTTATTACAGCAAGTTTCATTTACGTAGTAAGATGCAAGAGATAAATTACACCTACAAAGTCTGTACATTGTCTCTCACATAGATGTAACAAAATAGTGTCCATAAAATGTAAATGTTCTTTTCTGTCAAGTACTGATAGGTAAATCAGAATGAATCAGTATTCAGTGCAAAACCAGAAAAACGACTCTGCCTTTAATAAATTCAACCAAGCCTAGCGCAGAAAAGCCTGCTGTTATCATGAAAGCTCATGTTATCATGAGATTACAACAGACATTGAGTGAGAATATGTACAAATTTAATGAAATGTAAAAGAAAACACTTCAAATCATAACAAATTTCCATAGAGCCTTCTATTGCATCTCATTGCCTGCTAAGGGCTCTTGTCACGTTAGCTGCCATATTAAACTACATGGCAGTGCCGCCACAACAACATGACATACAACTAAAATTCCTGTTAGGTTCCATTAGAAAAATGTAGTGAAAAAAAACAAGACAGCAATTCCATCATAAACAAAATGATCCTGTGGATCTCTAGAACACTGTTTAACAAACTGGAACAGTACAGACTTAAGAGATCTTCACACACGTGGTGCACACAACCACATATACATGCATATTTACTAACCTCAATGGCTCTCTTTATATATGGTATCTGTGTTCCACTGTCCAGATCTTCATTAATTATAAGTCTTCTGGACCACTGGCCTGCTCTGACAACACCTTTTCCATGAATTAGGACCAGCAGCTTGTCAGGATTTGTTAATGCGTCTTCAGTCATAAATATAAAGCTCTTTGGTTCACTCTCACTTGCATCAACCTGCAATTACAGACAACATGCTCCTCTATGTATCAATATTTCAAAAGAACATCAGTAGCTACAAAGTTAGCCACCAAACTGATACAGAAACCTGCATCGTTTGCATGCATATTATAAGGACTAATGTGTGTCCAGTACTAAATAAGAATTAAAGCAAAAGATAATATCTGCACAGTTTAACTTTGAAAACTAAAAATATACCATAGTTTAGAACATCCAAAGGAAAATGAAATTAAAAAAATGAGGTAAAGAGTATGTTAAAGTTATGAAACATCAATGTACTGGCAAAAAAGAAAGTCCATAAAAGAACTGCCCGTGGGAAAAACCCCCAAAAATAATGTACTTTGCCGCCTCTGATCTGCCTGAAGCAACAATAAAGTCTTATATAACATGAATAAAATCCCAGAGATTTTAATCTCAGCCACCTCAACAGGAGCACCTGATAAACTACATATGAACCAGTAAAATTCATCTACTGATTTAACAGGAAACACCTAATAAAATACTGCAGTCCAATCTGGCTTTGTTAAGAGTCCTGCACCTGGGACAATGCTCAGTCAGTTTTCCTCAGGAACAGATCAATAACCACCTTCAATATTCAGAAAAACATGGTCTAAATCCAAGCTTTGCCGTTACTGAAGAGAGTAAAGTCGTACCTTTTGTTCACCCACAAAACGCTTGTTTTAAATGGAAAAGGAGAGCAGACAAACAAACAAACCACAAGGAGATGAGGAAGAAGAGCGTGGCCTTCTGAAGACAGGCTGAATGAGTTTGGCTTGTTCAACCTGAAGAATACAAGGTTCAGGGGGGAACTCAGAGCAGCTTCTCAGTACCTGAAGGGGGTTACTGAAAAGCTGGGGTAGGGCTTTTGAACAGGGTCCAGGATGGGAGGACTAGAAGAAACGGATGCAAATTGGAAAAGGGGAGATTTAGGCTGGAGAGAAGAAAGAAGTCCTTGACTGTGAGGGTGGTGAGACACTGGAACAGGTTGCCTGGAGAGGTTGTGGATGCCCTCTCAACCCCTGGAGGTGTTTAAGGCCAGGCTGAATGATGCAGAGCAACCTGATCTATTGGCAGGTGTCCCTGCCCAGGGCAGGGAAGTTGGAACTAGATGATCTTGATGGTCCTTTCCAACCCAAACCTACAATTCTACACTTGATGAGGCAAGCCTGGCTCAAGGAAGAAGAACTTTGCTGGTGTCAATGTTCTGAGGACAGAAAAACACAACCAGACCTCCTTGTCTACTTGTTCTTCCCCCAGCAACAGCACTGATAGTTTAAAATTCAACATGGCTTAGGTAAAAAGTCAGACATTAAACCTCAGGTAGCTCTTGGCCAGTAAGATAAAATACTGTATTGCAAAGGTAGACCTTAAGTTTTATCATCTACACACTGATTTTTGTCTAATATTTAGAAAATACCAGCACTTAGTAAATATGCACATTAGAACGCATAACTAGTTAACGCTTCTGCAAATGTGTTAATTAAAAAAAAGTTAAAAATACCTATCAAGATCATAAAAAAATAACTCTTCATTCTCTTCCTCAAACTAACCACATCTAGAAAATTTTCAAGTTAGTTCATCTTCAAACAATAGTAACTGATTAGACCAAGCTTGCATTAAGAATGCACACAAAGTTCACTTCTGTGCACAACTTAGATGATCTTATAGAACACCATTTAGTGTTCCATAAAATAATTTATACTTCTTAACCACTTTTCCTTCTGGGGTGACTCATGAACACTTATTTCTGATCCCTCATTTAAACACGAATCAAATAAATTCAGTAAAAGGTCGCACTTCAATTAGTTTAATTTTACGATTTGATTCAACAGTGTAATTCACAGGCAATAGCAACCTTACAATAATATGTCACTAAGAATCTCATACTAGTCTAAATCCTGCAGATAATTTACTGTTTAAAAGTATGATTTAAAGTTTAATTTCCCTTTTCTCAAATACATTTTTCAAATGCACAGCTATACCTTAACATTAATGAAAAAAAACCAGTTATGGTGATGCTCTGACTATACTCTGTATACAGTATGGCATCCTTAAGGTTTTCAAGCAGTGAATTAATTTTTCCATATAATTTCTGTCTCAAATAATACCAGTCTATGGAATATTTCACCAGTATATTAGTATTCTGCACAGTTGCTAATAATAGAGTAAGACTGAACTACACTTGATAATCTAATCTGAAATGATGTTTATTACTAAATTGACACTTTAACTCCATTTCCAGTCTTTAGCTATTACCAAGTCAAGATGCACAAGACCTGAGTAGGCTCTAGGGGTTTTGTACTTTCTATATTGTAAGCTTTAAAGTTTAATTTAACTGAACTGTAGACAATAACTTAAATGAGCGTGAAATTTTTAAGGGGAAAAAAAATCCACTCATTTTTCTCATTCCACTTAAGAAAAACAATAAAAAATATGAGCCTCTAGCCTACATAACCTGTGATTGGAAGAAAGAATGGGGCAAATAAAGGGAACTGAAACTAAAAAGGCTCAAAAAGATTGTGAGAACTATGAGCAGCAGTTGAAGATTCATTTCCTTTGCAATATAAGGGAAGTCTTCTTTTACAGGGTTCTACATAAAGCTTGCTAACTGTCCTACGTCATGGCCTCCACAATGTTGAATATACCCATTTGTAATTTTTCACTCAAAACCATAAAAAATTTGAAATTGCTGATCTACCGCCATCTAATAGCATTCTGTGACTACCATAATTAACTTAATGCATCTAAAACTAGTGGAATTATTACTAAATCAGTATCAAGTAGATTAAGGTAACAAAACAGCCAAAAGGAATATATGCAATGGAGACTGGAGAACCATCATTTCTAAAAAAAATAGCTTTGGCTGTCTAGTAGCTCAAGAGAACAATAGGATGTTGTTTTACCTATTGAAGTGGAAGAGCAAAGCATTGATATGTTAGAAGATTCTGCAAAGTGAGACCTTTCAGTGCCATTGTCAATAAAATATGTTAGTAATTAATTAAACTTTCATCTCAGACCTTCCCAGAAGCTTTTAAAGATGCATTTAATTCAGAAGCACCCTCTATTTGTCCTCAACAGCTAAAGAACAGCAAAGATCAATCACTGATTATGCCATTAAAACTAGAGAAATGCAGGACTTCATCTGGATAAAAAAATTGCAGTCTTCTTTACATTCATAATACAACCTTCAGTGGAGCACAAACTGAGAAACTGAAAGAAATAATTGAAGGCTTCTCCTTGAATATGAGACACTATTTTAAATTTTCAAGTCCACTAATATGAGCTGAACATTAAGACAACTACAATACTTCACATTAACAATAATGCATCTGAGCCTCCCTCAATAGGAAAAAATGTTCAGGTTTATCTTTTGCCTGAAATGCTGACATAATGGGAGAGATTTCCCAGTTTCCAAATTGCTCTTATTTTTGTATCTGAAAAGATATTTTCAAACAGTTGTGCCAAAAACTGAAGCTGCCATGTGTGAAAGCAAAATAAAGACACGTTGGACTTATCAAGAGGTTGAAATCAAGAAAGATGAAAGCACATTAAATGCTTTCATCCTAAATAGTTGAAGCATAACATTTGCTTACATTAATAAAATCATGCTGAAAAAAGAGCTTCTCTTGACAGAAGCACATTTCATATATTTAAACACCATTACACTGTGATTATACACTAAAAGACAAAGGAAGGCCAATTCACCAACTTTCTGATCACCTGTGCTGATGTTCAGAAAAAGATATGTTTTCATATACATCTCTAAAACATTCATACGGTAAGGACATTCTCATAAGAGCAACCATCCTGGTCAGATAAAGGTCCATGGGTCCCCTTAACAGGCAGATTGTTTAGGGGTACGATACAAGAACAGTGTGGACAAGGTTTTTCCTGCTTTTCTGGCAGCCAGTAACATTGGAGCTACTTCAATCAGAGTTCACAACTGGACAAGCACGTACAATAATTCAATGCATTTATCCCACCTTCGTATCGTCAGACGAGTTTTTTGAATGCATTTATACCTTTCTCCTAGACAGTACTCCATGGCAATAAGTTCCACAATATAATTGGGACATATATAAAATAGTGCTGCCTCTCTCTCAGTAGTGATCTCCTGCCTGATAATTTAAACTTGATGCCCCTTAGCTTCTCTATTATGAAAAAAGCAAAAAACCATTCCCTATTCATCTTCTCTACACCTTTCATGATTTTATAGATTTATCATATTCCTTCCTCAGCTATCTATTTTCCAAGCTGAAGAATCTTTGTCTAATCTTTCTTTGTCTGAAAAGCATTTCATGCCTGTGATCATCCTTGTAACCCTCCTCTGTACTTTTTAAAAAAAAATTCTTCATATCATTTTTGATATCATGTCCGGGCTCCATGCAGTGTTCAAGATGGGTGCCCACATAATGAGTGGAATGATGATGTTTTTCTGTTTTGTTCTCAACACCTTATAATTCCTAACATTCTATTTGCTTTGAGGGTTTTTGACTGCTATTCAGTTCTCACTGACTCTCTCAGAGAACTATTCACAATCAATCCAAGCTCTTTCCTGCGTTGTAATAGCCCATTTAGAGGCCACCATTGTGTTTACAGGGTGAGTTATTTTCACCATAATTTCATATTTACTAGAACTGAACCTCCAATTATTCAGCATCATGAAGTAATTCCCCCCACTCATTACAATCAGCAGTAGGTTCAAGTACTCTAAATAATGCTAGAAAAAAAACCCCCAAGTAAGTTTCTTAGCTTCTATTAATTCCTTTTTAACCTTTATTCCCAACAATGTCAGTGCAGGCCTTAATAATGGTGCACAGGTAACAACATTTAATATGCAAAATATGAACACAGATTTTATCTTTTAACCAATAATTAACTCATAAGTGGACTCGTTCCTCATACTTAAGAAAGGCTGTCTTTTTTAAAAGCTTTTGGTAAGATTGTTGACATATCATACAAAATTAACCTTTGCTCTTACAAGCAAGATCCCTCTTTTTCATGTGATCCCTTAACTCCTTCAAGGAATTCCAGTAGGTTTTATGAAAAGAAACTTCACCACCTTTTCCCCCACTATCTGATTTCCTGCTGGTACACAGTAATCACTGTGAATCACTTTTGGCGGCCTTTCAAAGACTATCACACTTACTCTTTCTCCATTCCTCCAATGGAATTAGGTAATGTCAGCAGTAAGCTACATGCTAGTTGTTTCATTTGCCTTCATACAGAACCTTCGTATGAGCTTAAAAAAGCACATCTTCCTGGAATGTGATTGTTGTTTGACCCAAGATCTCCTCTACCCATATGTCAAATTTCAGGCAGTACCTCTGAAATTTTTTTAAAAAAATAAATTAAAATGGATTAAAAAATATGGGAAATAACTTCATCAATTTTTCTCATTTGAGAGTAGTGTTCATTTTCCATGAAGCTTATTTATATGCCTCACCAATTCTCTTTTATTGTTAGCCTTTACAGATGTAATGAGCTTTCACATTCAGTTTTGGGTATCTTACTGGCTTTTTACTGGCTTTAAATGTAACTTTTCATCATTTATACTCCTTTTTCCTCCTCTTAAACAAGACTTACTCTAGCTGCCTTATCACTTCCATTAGTCTCCTTTAATAGATAAAGCTAGGCTTCTTTGTGTTCTTACTTAGAAATTTGTCAGTGAATAGATAGCCTTCTAACAGAATTTTTTACCTTCTACACACATTGTTTCATTTCCGTATTCCTCTTTATAACCTATTTTGACTGCAACAAGGGCCTCCTACATGTAATAGTCATTAAGAAAGAATGGTGATCATACCTTGCGCCAAATTTTCCACAAGGCTCAAAACTAAACAGCTGCATGCATTTTGCAAGTTCTTACTTTGCTCCAAAATGCAATTAAATTATGAGACTTTACAGCAGAAGCTGAAGTAGTACATTTAAGAATAACTTAAATGCACTACTGTACATCAGTAATTACTGCATCATTTATAAGTAGGAGAAAACATGGCTTAATTCAACAGTGGGAGGCAGACAGGGTCATTACTCTCCCAACCCAGGCACTCAAACCTCATATCTCACCTCAGATGATGGAGGTGTTGGAATACTTATTCCAAGTTAGTTCAGCCTGATATTTCAAAGCTAACAGATCAGCATTAGTACTGTGTTACTTACAGGTGTATTGCTTTTTACAAAGGACATTCAAAGAACAGGTGTACAGTCTCAAAATTCAGGCACTTGTTATAACCTATACCATCTTCCTGGTTTGACAGAGCTGCGGTGACGTGGCCTGGGGAAGTCATTTGGCACATCCCCTGTGTGGAATACCAAAGTACTCTGTAGACAGAAACTTGCCCAACAAAGCAGTGCAGAGAGACCACCAGAATGCCTCAGGCAGACTACCACCATGAACCCAATTCCTCCTTTTTCTATACAGGGAATTCTGAAGTATGGGAATGCCTCAGAAACATAGACTGTATTGAGCTGGCCATCTGGTCCAACCCCTCTGCAGTAAGCTGGGATACCCTGCCCTAGATCAGGTTGCTCAGAGGCTCATTCAAGCCTGGCCTTTTGAAAAGTTCTGGTAAGGCAAGAAAAGCTCAGCTGGATAAACCAAGTACACAAGAAGAACAGGAGACTCAGATCTTCAGGTGGACACACACACTGCATGCACAGGAAGCACCTCTTCTTTATCTGAAAACTGGGCTTCAGACAGGCTCTGCTTTTTGCAGATCTGAACAAAACCTCCTTGAGGGAAAAAGAGAAAAAATATACTTACTGGGAGAGTTACTTTCTTCAGGTGGTAATCGTTTTCCAGTAGTTCATAAACATATTTAGTAATGATCTGGAAGGAAAAAGATAGAAAAGAATTGCAAACTGACGTCAAACCACTTACAGTTAACAATATATCCAGCCAGATGACATAAAGGCTAGTTAGTTGACCTTCTAAGTGCTTGTACATGTTTTCCCACCTATCTGAATTCTTTAATACATGAATAAGACTACTTGGAACTCTACATAAAAAGGTGTTCTTCATCCCTCAGAAAAGGCTGCTTGCTAATGCAGAGACTGTAACTGTACCTGTGAACCTCTCATGTGCTGCTTTGTGAATAATTATGTGCCTCAAAACTACGGATTACAATCAATTAATATATACTCAGAGGTACAAGAAAGGCTCTCATTTGCAAAGAAATACTCTAAAAGCACTTTATTCCATAAGCTGGACTCCTCAAACCCTTTCCCCTGCAGGTTCACTCCATGAGCCACATGGAGAGCAGGTGTTAAATCACAAGTTGCCTCCCCATTTCTATTCGAGGAACAGGGAGGGATGAGTCAAAGGTTTCTAAACAGTAGAAAAAACCTGACTGACTCCCCTATATGTGGGAATTAAAGTCTCTTGTCTCTATGCAGAAATAAAATAGAAATTTTAGACCTGAAACAAAAGGAATTATTTCAAAGAGCAAACAAAACCCAAACCTTGTTGCAGCAAAAGACTCCTTGTCTTAAATGTAGCAAAGTTCACACTTCAAAGGCTTGCCTACTACCTAGGGAAATTTTTTTTCACATGTATATATTCTGGGAAAAATGGAGCTGCAAATGTAAGAACTTCTAACTATTATTAATTTGGAAATTAAGCTGAGCAACAAACTAAAGTGCTTTGTCCACGCTTCATCCATACAGGACTGTAAAACTGGTTTGCAAATAACCACCTGGATTTCCTTGGCAAAAAAATAAAAAAAAAGGCAAATTAAGAGTAAAAAAGTGCTCATTAAAAGCCTCAAATGGTGATTGCCTTCCTTCTAAAACTTGGGGAATTATGTTTAAATTCCAGATAGGACAAGATCTAAGTTCCAAATTATTAATCTAAGAAGATCCGGATACAAACCTCAGTGTACCTTAGTCCAACCCCTCAAAACCTTCAATTAACAGCCACCTGAACCTACAGCACATTATGCTGCAGCAAAGACATTGCTGTAATAAAATTTTCAAGTGAAGGCATCTTAACAACACACCATGAACTAAGCAAATAGGAGACAAGATATTGTAAACTTCAGTTTAAATTTTCTAAATGCACAACTGCCCAATAAAGTTTCAATGAAATCTGAAAGTTTTCATTATGTTTACATGAACAAACGCAATATATAAAGGTTTGGAATACACTTGAACAAATCAGAAATACTGGTGAAAGTTGATAAAAAGTGTCAGCATGTGCCACTCAATTCCTTTCACAGGACCCCAAATCCTTCACTGCCCTGCTCAAATACGTTTATTGATAGAATTGGGTTCAAAACAATGGTTTAATAAAAAATCAGCCTTACTGAACTTACTATCTACTGGGAAACTGCATTTGGAGAAGGAATTTAGCTGTCAGCGATGAGTTGATTTAAGACATGTTTATCCCGAAAGCAGCATGTTACGAACAAGCATACAATGAAATTTTACCTTCAGGGACAAACTTCAGTGTAATGCCAACATGTAAAACAGTTAAGTTCCTGCAACCTCAGATCTTGTACAGACATTAAAAATAAGTGTAATGATAATATGGCCTTGAACACAGAAAGATTTTAACTCTAAACCCAAGCATCTATGTAACATCAAAAACACTACAAGAATGCTTGGAAAAAACTGCTATGAAGACACCACTTGCAGAAATATTCCCTTTCCTCCACCCCCCTTTTCTAAGTGTTTTCATCAATTTCTTCTATTTTCTCTCATCTTTGTAGACCGTGGTGTCTTCAGGGCAGTAGTAAACTTTTACTTATTTTTTTCCACAGCCTGCCTCAGTGGGACTCTGATCCTAACTGGCTCTTTAGGCACTACTCTTAACATATGAAGTGAAGATACTAGCCTTAAAAATGAGACTATTTAAATCAGTAGAGCTCTCTGGAATAGAATTACAGAATCATAGAATGTTTTGAGTTCTTAGGGACATTTAAAGGGCCAGCTAGTCCAGCCAGCCTGCAGTGAGCAGGGACATCTTGCTCTACATCATCTTGCTCAAATCCTCATCAAGCCTAGCCTTTAATATCTCCAGAGGGGCCCTCACCATCTCTCTAGGCAACCTGAGCCAATGTCTCACCACCCTCATGAAGAATTTCTTCCTGATGTCTAATCTAATCCTTCCCTGCTCTAGTTTAAAACTACCACCCCTCATTCTACTGCTCCATATCATTGCCAACAGCCCCTCCCCATCTTTCCTGTAGGCCCCTTCAGTTACTGGGAGGCCACTAAAATGTCTTCCTGTAGCCTTCTTTTCTTCAGGCTGAACAGCCCCAACTCCCTCAGCCTGTCCTCATAGGAGAGGTGTTCGAGCCCTGTGGTCCTTCTCATGTCCACAGAGTCCACATCCTCCTTGTTTTGAGGGCTCCAGAGAGGGATGCAATACTCCACAGCAAATAATTTACCTAATGAATGCATTTAATAAATGTAAACATGAAGACAGATAGAGTAAGTTGTTATCTTATGTGCCAAGTGTGTGATTATGATTCTTGAGCAGCTCAGCACCTGGATGGTCTCCATGCTCCAGACAGACTTCAGCAAAAACTACCTTTAACTGATCCAACATTTAAAATACTGAAAAGCACTGAAGCTTTCTGTTAGCAGCATAATTTCTAAAGTCTTTGCAATCCTGAAATTACATGATCAAAAGATAAGTACCTGCACACAAC
This sequence comes from Turnix velox, assembly GCA_013400935.1. Classification (NCBI taxonomy): domain Eukaryota; kingdom Metazoa; phylum Chordata; class Aves; order Charadriiformes; family Turnicidae; genus Turnix; species Turnix velox. The sequence goes on along the minus strand of VZTY01018233.1, from coordinate 286,444 downwards.
TACTAGAGAAATTCAAGACTAAGAGCTATTGAGACTGACATGTTTCAAGTTACAAAGAACGCACTGGAGCCAAAATACATGCTGACAAATACCAAAGACACTCTTCAATACACTAGGTATTGAAGGTCTTTGAAACAGTAAAAATCTGGAAAACAACCAAAAGAATGCCTACAAAGTGAGAAGGCAAATCCAACATAACTCAATTTAAAACACTATACTCCCATTACTAGTCTGTAAGGGACTGAAAGAAGCCTTGTAACATAGATCAAAACTGTCAAAAGCTATACCAGCATGTGAGAGGAAGAGCAGAACCACAGATGAACCAGTAAAACTTTTTCCAAACAGGGATAGCCAGGTAAAGAGATAACAGATCACTTATTTCCTAACACCTACATCCAGAGGAGCTGCTTCAGGATGTATCACATCAAAAACCATGCTAGGATGCAATGAAGTACACTGACCCTTGCTAATCAAGCCCCCCCTCCCACTGTGCTTCACAACCCAAGTCCTCTGAATTTTGTTTGAGAGTGCTCACAGCTTCAAAATCAACCACAGGTAACTCTACCCATTGTCAGATTATGTATGCAAAGAGGAATCAAAGAGAGGGGGAAAAAAAAAGGAAAGGGCAATCTACTCAAACTTGCAAAATGTTTCTCAAGAGTGAATTCTCTGCTACAGAAATGGAAGAGGTAATTGATTTGTGGCCTTTTACATCTGAATCTGTACCTAGCAGAAGTCACTGGAAATCATCATTATGCAACACATGCTCATGGATACACGACAGATGTGAGGAACTCTTCAGTTAGTGCAAACCACAAAGTCCCTCTCATGACAATCGAACCAGATGTGCAGCCCTCATGACTACAAGGCCAACAAACTCTTCAAATGGCTGGCATATGGTTAACACATGATCAAGAATAAAGCACATGTGACATGACAAAGGACAAAGTCCATGCAAGAGGTTGACATTATCACCTCACACATGATGGAGGACAGACTCCAAGACCTCAGAGAAAGGATAGGGGAGAACAAGCTATTAACCCAAGCTGTCCACAAACACCATTCCATGCTTCTACACACATCTAACATATTTCTGGGGAAAAAAAAAAAGGAAACAGAGAAAATCACAGGTTAAATACATTCTTCTAGTGGACCAGATCCAACTGGGTGGATCTGAGATGTCCCACAGAGCAGCTATATGAACTACATATGACACTCACTCAATAGATTGGAGGCTTCTGCCTATGAAAACACGAACTTGAGAAACAACATTCCTTAAACACCTGATCAGATCACTTGTTTCTAGAAACTTCTGGACAACTTTCAAAGTACATGGAATTGCAGGAAGAAAGAGAATCTAATGGCAGTGATTTTGCTTGTAGGTTTTTATGAGCAGCCAGATTTTTTAGAATAATATAGATATTACATTTAACATTAAGGATATTGTAGCAAATAAAACACAAGTGCAATGATGCTCTCCTTCTTGCCTGACCTCCTGGGTTTCCAGAGTCATATCATAAAATGGGTTAGCACATTACTGGTGTCATTAGTAGTTCATTATAACCCTACTAACCTTACGAGTTAACTACACTTGTGCCTCAGATGAATGTCTTACATAAACTTGTTACAGAAGACTATTAAAAGTACTATAGAAAAAGAAGCCACTGAAGTCTGACCATCTTTACCTTCTCCACTAACTTGCTTACATATGATTAGCTGTGTTTTGATTCAAAGTAAAGAAAAAAGAGACAATTCAACCACAGGTACACTTACCAGTTCCCATTCTGTGTCAGAGCTGCACTTAAAATAAATACCTGTTGAACACTACCAGTTCACTTATCAAATCCACACACCTAACAAAATCAACATACTGTGCTCTTTTCTTCCTAAATTAGTATTCTCCCCAGACCTTTAAACACTTTCAACCATCAGGCTAGATACAAGAAAGAAATTCTTTACAGTTAGAGTAGTGAAACACTGGAACAGGCTGCCGAGAGACGTTGTGGATGCCCCCTCTCTGGAGGTGTTTAAGGCCAGGCTGGACAAGGCACTGAGCAGCCTGATCTAGTGAGATGTGGCTCTGCCTATGGCAGGGGGGTTGGAACTTGATGATCTTTAAGGTCCTGTCCAACCCAAACAACTCTGTGATTCTATGTTCAATTTAGACTTTCAGAATTTTGATGCAGCAAACATAGGATGGAGGTCTTATAACAGGTCTTAAAAAGAAACATGTATAAACCACTAGAAGCATTGCCACTATGGATTTTCTTGTTTTGTAAGACTTTTCTTCTCATTGGAAGTGCACTTTAGCACAAAAAAGAGAAAATGTGCATGGGAAGGAAGTAATCCACCACCCTACCCACACCTTTTTTCTCTTTGGAGCATAAGATCCGCAACATTCAGCAAAACAAATGAGAAATTAATTCCAACTGACTGCCCTGAGGCACATCTCATGTGGTGGGACTGACCAGAGGCTTGCTGCTGTGGCAGCCATAGTTTAGGTTGAATGTGCTTTACTTTGACCCTCAAGTGATAAGCCTGCCACTAGGTAACAATGAGCGATGCGAAGAAACTTTTTAATGTACTGCTCTTGGATACAGATGTACCTAAAAACTGGGACAAACAAAAAAATCACCCCATCATCTCCACGCTAGAACAAAAAAAAAAAAAAAGAACAACCCTAAAAGCTGAATGGGCTTTCTAAAAGGCTCTGTTCACTGCAACCTCACAAAAAAGAAAAGAGGGGGGAAGGAGAGGGTGCACAGGATGGGGGGAAGATAAAAAAAAAATCAATGGCATTTTAAAAATCCACAAAAGACCTCACTTGGATTACAGTGTGGGTGAACAATTCATTAAGATGGAATTGACATTACCTCTAAGGGATTTCCTGTGTCTGATACTCAAAGCAATTCAATTCAATCTAACACATGGGTGTGATATTCTGGATTCAGAGTTGACTGATCGCAAATAGGATCTCAAGATCTTTTGAGGGAATTAAATGAAAAACAACTGGGATTTGTCACAAATGCGGCACACACTGTTGATGTGATTTGACCCAATGTTTTGTTACATGGTCTTTGCTGACACCTGTTGGTTTATTTTTTGTTTTTCTTTCTTCTTTAAGAGAAGCATCTACAAATTTAGAAATCGCTTGACAGTTATTTGGCATTAGAAATGGCTTAACTGCAAAGCCTATCTTAAGAAAATTATAAATTCTTTTAAAATATACATATACATATATGCATGTATTAGTACTAAGCAGCAGCTTCAATCAAGCATCTTGAGCTAGGAGCAATTAAAGAAGCACAACCTCTCTCCCCAAGCTGAGATAAAAAGCAAAAAAGCAAAAAGGTGTCCAAACCAAGAAGGAAACTAAAAAAGCCCAAAAGAGTAACAGAGGAGCAAATAAAAATGAGGCTTATAAACAAGTTTTTATAATATTTTAATGTATGACGTAATACTTAGGATTGCTATCTCTAAGGCTTATGTTAGGGATAAATTATGAAAAGGGATATGGAGGAAAGAGCATTGGCGAAAAAAAACCCAGTAGTTTAGGTACAGAGGTGGTGCTATGTAATTTGGATAGGTTAAAAATCCATGCCAAACCCAACTGACATACCAGATTAACACAGTTAAAGCAGACCAGCCTTTATAGTCACAGACAAAAAAGTCAGTGATGTGTCAAGCATCTCATTTTGCCACCTTTGATTCCTCAGCAGAAATGACCAGATAAATATTCACAGATGGACTGAAGGCTTAATTTTATGTAAATCCAGAGGAGAACCCAAATTAACACGTTCTGTCCATAGCAACATGTCTTAACCATTTTGCCACTGCGCTCCAGAACAGTAGTGAGTCAAAATAAATTGGATTTACATAAATTTCGCTGAAATGGGCTGTGGTGCTGACTGTTTGTAGCTCCTCTTTCTTTCTTTTTTTTTTTTTTTGTTTTTTAATTTTCTTTTTCTTTGGACAGATAGAAATTGATATCCTGAGGAATGTAAATCACAAAAATATTTAGTTTCACCATAACATAATAATACTTACACCTTATTTTAGCAGGTCAGGTTAACCAAACTAATTGCATCAGGATCAATTTAATGCATATTAAGAGAGAAAACCTGAACACTCATTTACTTTGAGTAACTGACGAAAGTCAGCAGTTTTAAAAGAACTTTCTTCCCATTTTCCTAATGTATGGTTACAATATTTACTCCTCTAAGAGAAACTTCTCCTTAAGGAGAGAAAAACCTGCACTGATGGCAATGTCTCTTCAGGGGTATCAAACTGAAAGTTAAGAAAACACCTTGGATACCAATAAATCTTTTTCTACTCTTTTTCCCCATGGTTTCTCAAAAAAAAAGGTTTACTTCTTCTTTGCTGTGACTAAGCCTTATCTTCTGCAAGCAAACTCAAAGAAGGACTACAAAAAAATCCAGGTATGGCAAATGTCAGAAGAGATTTCCACCAAGTAGGGAAAATTTCTTCATATGTGACAAGTAAAACTCTGTCACTTGCACTCCTGAATAAAATACAGCACCACTCAGTTTAACAGTGTCTTCACTTAATCTAAAGTGTCTTCACTAAATGAGTTTTGGAAAGGTAGATCTATGCGCTTTTTCTGCTTCATTTTTAAAATAATCCTGTGATGAAATATTGATGGTAACTGAGGTTCATAAAATAAACTTCACAGCTCATACAACTTCCCCTATATTAAGAGGACTCTTTGTTGGTCATGATGATGTCCAAAAGGTATGGAAGATCCTCTCTTCCTATGAAATCAAATAGCCAAACATGCATCAGCACATGTTCAGAGACATCAGTATAGTACTTCTCAGTACATTATGTAGGCACAAGTATGAGGAAAAGAGGAGGAAAAAGAGAATAGGAAGACTCTACACACTATAATTTATGGTGTTTTGATGAATTTTACCTATATGTTTTGAGAAAGAATCACGTATATCTCTGACTGAGTACCAAAACATAGTCAAATTGCTTGAAATAACAGTGACTAAGAAGTCACAAAACAATTAATGACTTTATACAAACTTGACATATCACCTTGTGTTTCTGACCTTCTATTGAAAAAATCCAATAAGAAGAAATGCTTTTCCATTTCTTTTTGGAAAATGGAATATTTAGCAAGCTGTAGTGAAAATTTTGCATTAAAACAGTGCAACACTGAGCATGTCCAACTAATTAAGCCGTTTTTAGTATAAAAGTCTGTGAAGCTGTGAAACAATACAACTCAGAAAATACTGTATAAAAGCCTGATTTGATGCTGTATTTCATTAGACAGGTAGTTCAATACAGGCAGTTATCTCTAACAAATGTAACAAGTAGGAAGTAATGACAATTCCTACCGAACAATGAGATGAAACATCACAATGAAGGAAATTCATCACTAACATCTAGTTTCAGTAATTTTTATGGTACTTTATAGAAACATTAAGTAGACAATTTTATCACCTAGACATAAGTAAAGGAAATGGACATTCACAACAGTGAGCAGCGTGCTTGCATGCAATTTGTAATTATACTGCAGTCGCCAGCCTGAAGAGCTCTGTGCAGAATTCTGTGCTTAGTGAATGGGTTTTATAAAACAGAAAGACACATGAAAGACATTTTAAATCAGATAAAATAAAGTGAACACAACAATCAGGAGAATAAAATTAAAAGGTGCAATTAGGAATCAGACAGATTTTTGCCTAAAAGCAAGTTGTTCTACGACAAGAGAATTCGGTACAATTATCTTGATGCCATGAGAAGAGCAAAGACAATGTTTGTTGAGGATGACTCGCTTTCCATCAAACAAAAACTTGTATTAATTGCTCTATACAACATGGAGTCCTGAAGGGATCTTATCCATGCATTCAAATACTGAAAGGGTGGGTATCAGTAGGATGGGGCCAGTCTTTTTCCAGTGGTGCCCAGTGAAAGGACAAGAGGCACTGGGTACTTCAACACAGAAAGTTCCACCTAAACATGAGGGAGAATTTCTTCCCTTTGAGGATGACAGAGCCCTGGTGCCTAGAGAGGTGGGAGTCTCTGTCTCTGGAGACTTTCCAAACCCACCTGGATATGTTTCCATCTCCATGACCCTGTTCTGGCAGGGGGGCTTTGGAATAGGAGATTTGTAGAGGTCCCATCCAACCCCTGTCACTCTGAAATCCTAAGACCATATACTGACAGAGTGTCTTCACGGACTCTGCTACTGTCCATCAATAATCTGGCCAATGGGAACACAGGCTGATGGGTTCTCCCTCTTTGTTCTGCTCAAGGCCACTTCCAGACAAAAGAGGCAGGAGGAGACCGTCATGTCCCCACATAGTTTGGCAGAAAGCAGGCTGACAAGTGACCAGTCATCTCATTATCATCTACAGCTTCCTGACCTGTTTCCCTCACATCTTCTTTTCAGATTCTCTCTTCTGCAAACTCAAGACTAAGTTACAAACCCAGGACCAACTTCTGGCCAGAGTTCACAAGGTGGGTCTAATCTGTTTCAGTTCCTGGGCACTTCATCACACACAACAGAAGATCTTGCAAAATTCACAACCCAGGCTTGGGAAGCTGCTCTTCCAGGAGAAGCACAGCCTGCAAAAGACAAGCAGATACTGCAGGCACACCAGAAGCTACAAGAAGGGCCCACAACTGCCCATGGGCAACCACAAGCCACAAGCAGACAGCAATAAATTACCATGAGAATTCCATTTCTGTCCCCTAATAGACAGTAGAGAGCAAGTCCTTTCTTAAGTTAGTGAAATGAAAGATTTGGGTTTTTTTTTTTAAACATCAAAATGCCTCCACTAATACTGGAAACAATCACTGATGCTCCTTTTTATAGTCAGCCAAATAATTTGTTTTTTGGCTGGGTTGAGGGGAAATGAATATTGTGGCTTCTCCTGCTATTTGCACTGATGGCTAACATGCCTTATTTTCCCAACATAATTTTCCTAAAATTATGAGTTGTAATGAAAGATCAAGAACACAGGCATTTGTGAATACTGGAACTTAGCCCTAAACTATGTTACTACAACCTAAGGTAGGGCCCTTTCCATTACTGAATGTATGCTGTCCAAAAATTAGCTAGAAACATGCATCAGCTTTCACTTCTCACTTGTATTCACCTCATGAGTTACTTAATTTCTGTTCACTTTATCCACATTGTCTCTGAGTGACAGGGTATTTTTATGTCACAAATTTTGAGTAGGCCATTTAATATTGCAGCCAAATCAATTCTGCTTTCTAATGCACCTGACAGCATCATTAATTGGTTTCCTGTGAAAGTGGAAAGGTATGCCTAAGAAACTAATAAACATAGGAATACAGTGAGCATTTCACCAAATATTCTAACATTATGAAAGACAGTGGAAGAAAAGATATTTTTAAATTCTTAGGCAGACTGAGAACTGAAATCAGATTTGTCTCACAGAAAGATCAACACAACTCATCTTACAGATTTTCTTGGCAATTATCCAATCACACTGTATCTGCATCAAGAAAAATTTGTTCCAGAAGGAAGTATTAATGGTATGTTTTATTCCTTTGCAGCTTTAGCTTACTGATGTAGAACTGATCAAACCTGAAGCCACATACTTGCACATCAATATGCACCTTGATCATTTCCACAAGCTGATTTCAACTTATCTGCTGTGAAAACTATTTGAATTTTATCTACCTACAACCATACACATCTGGAAATATTTTTGCATACTAGACACCACTGTGACCAGGAGCATGGAATTATGTTGACATCTGCAAGAGCTGATCAGACCTCTCACTTCATGATTAATCCTTACATGGTCCCTGGCAAAGCAGCCTCCAGTGCTCTCTGACATTCTCAAAATGCTTAAGTGAGAAGAGGTATAATGCTGTAAACCAAATAAAAGAATGAAACCAAGGAAAAATGGAAAAATGAGAGCTCTGTTCCTGCCTGACTGCTATGTGTACAAGCTCCTGTTATCAAACAAGCTGTTTTCTTTTCTGTTGTAAATTGGTCTCGAGCTACATACTCTTTTAAAAGTCCACCTTAGCCAAACACAACAGAATTGAGCACCAGCTTATACTTCTCCAAGTGCATCCTGATATGTGTCTTTACAAATGAGTTGATGGGAGGCAATATGCACTGTGAAACTAAAACCTTGAATAATAGAATAATCTAGGAGCAAGTGGTGGAATCTGCACTAACAGCAGCACTTGACCAAACCATAGCTTTGAGGAGGCAAGCGACAATTACGTCTTCCTTGAGCATATGCCACATTCTAACCCCAACAGTCTGACTCTCAATGCTGCTTGTGAACAACTGCTTCAACGGTTACTGAAGAGTTATGATGTTTTTATAAAGTCTTCGTATTTGTCCTGGTACTTAATAAAACTTCAGTTGATCTTGTTGATTTTGAGAGTAGTTGCCTTCATGGATATAGAATGACTTGTATACATAGCTGTTTGGATGTAGGACACAGGAGCTCATTCTGCACATCTTCAGTGCTGAGTACACTATTTTCCAGTGAACAGTTTGATTCCCATGGAATGTACAGCCTTTCTGCAAAAACAAGAAAAGTCAAATCCCTTCCTCAATAAAAGACCTGTGAAGGTGTAAACTGAAAAAAAATAACAAACCTGCAAAGAGCTGGTGCAACGACCAGCACTGCATTTTGTCCTGACATCTCTGCCACAACAGAAACAATTCTATCTTAGGCTTCCATCATTTCTATTTGACTTCAGCATTATTCTCCACTTTCACTGCTACCTGCAGCTTCATACAGGGTTTTTTTTTCAACTAATATACAGAATGTTTGTTCTAAAATTCAGAAGTTAAAAAGTTTGACTAGTTTGAATGCTGGTTTGCTTGAAAGGTAAAACAGCCATGGGGTTAACAAACAGATCTCTGCATCATCTCCTTGCAACGATTCATGTAAAGTTATTTGATACACTAGTGCTTAACTTGCCTACTGTTTTGTTTAATTTATTTGT
>VZTY01018233.1:235528-275713 GCA_013400935.1 Turnix velox | reverse complement strand
TATTTGATACTATAGTGCTTAACTTGCCTACTGTTTTGTTTAATTTATTTGTACCTTGTCTCTTTGAGCAGTGGTTCAAAGGCTCTTTTGCAGTGCTGGGTTTAATTGTGATCTATTTTGTGCTGGAATTTATTGGTTTTCTGCCCAAATATCTCAGGAGTTTCATGGTGGAGTCCATTTACAGTTACACTAATAAGACTTTGAATGCTTTGAACTTGGGAATGTTTGCTTCTTTCTTTACTGCTTATGCCAATGTATCAGCACCAGATAAGGGGGATGAGTCTAGTGCAGAGTGTGTGAATGACTGTAGCTTTTCAACAATCATGTTGGTAGTGCCAGGTTTTGTGAATGCCTTGCAGGGGTGGTTTGAAATCACAGCACTGAGACTCTAAATGCTGAGTCCAAATTGTCTCAAGTGACCTTAAGGAGAAAGATGAGGTCAGCTAGTTCTTCTGTCCCTTCTGATAAAGAGCAAGTGAAGCCAGAGAGCAAGAGGGAGGACTCCTCTGATGAAGATCCAGGAGAAGTTCCTGCCCCTCCTAAAGATAAGGGCAGGCTTCTGCACCAGCACAGGGTGACTCAGATATGGAGGTGATCATTAAATCCTTCTCTACAAAGGATTTACAAAACATGAGAGAGAATTTTGTCCATAATGATGGTGAGAGTATTGTCTCTGTTGCTCCAGTGCTGGGATACCAGAGCTGACAGCATGGATTTAGATTGGGGAGAGGCGAAGCAGCTGGGAAACCTGGCAAGAGAAGGTGGTATAGATAAAGCTCTTGGGAAAATGTCAAAAATTCAGGGTCTCTGGAAACATCTTATATCAGCCATAAAGGGCAGATATCCCTTTATGGATGATATTGAGTGTCTCCCAAGTAAGTGGAACAGCATAGAGAAGGACATTAAATATCTGAGGGAGAGTGCAGTGAAAGATTTATGATCTATGGTGACTGGAATGTGCCTGTAGATCCTGATGAGCTGCCATGTAGACAACCAATGCTAAGGAAGTTTGTACAGAGTGCACACCCAATGTATTCCCATACTTAATCAGTGCTGTTTGCCCAGGAGGGGATGATGATTCAATAACTGCAAATGATGTAGCTGAGAAAAGGTGACAGTATGAAGACAGTCTCTCTTGTCCCCTCACTGTAGCACCTGTGAAAAAAATGACTGATAAAATGACTGAGAACAATGAGAAAATGTTTCAGAAAATGGAAAAACTGTTTGATAAACTATTTAGGATGGAGGATAGATCCTGCTCTTGTCCTGCATGGCCCTATGTTGCAGCTATTCAGAGGAGACACCCTTCTTGTACCAACAGTATCCAAAACCAGAACACTTATCCTCCACAGAATCACACAGAATCACAGAATGACCCGGGTTGGAAGGGACCCCAAGGATCATGTAACTCCAACCCCCCCTGTCTAGCAGGGCCACCTAACAAACACATTTACTAGATCAGGTTGCCCAGGGCCCCATCCAACCTGGCCTTGAACACCTCCAAGGACGGGGCATCCACAACCTCCCTCGGCAGCCTGTTCCAGGACCTAACCACTCTCCTAGTAAAGAACTTCCCCCTAATATCCAACCTAAATCTTCCCTCCTTCAACTTGGATCCATTTCCCCTAGTCCTGCTATTGTCAGCCCTTTCAAAGAGTTTACTTCCTTCCTGGGTGTAGGTTCCCTTCAGGTATTGAAAGGCTGCAATGAGGTCACCCCGCAGCCTTCTCTTCTCCAGGCTGAACAAGCCCAACTCCCTCAGCCTGTCCTCATAGGGGAGGTGCTCCAGCCCCCTGATCATTTTTGTGGCCCTCCTCTGGACACTTTCCAAAGTCTCTATGTCTTTTTTGTACTGAGGGCTCCACACCTGGACTCCACCCTTCATTAAAATTTATATCTTTCGTATTTCTCCATTCAGTTGTAAGGAAATAAAAGTACACAAAATATCCAAAAAGGTGTCTCACCTAAAACTGCAGCTTAAGCAAATACCCCTTTTTTCTTATATTTATTGTTTTCGCATCTTGCTTAAATATCAGCTATAAGGTCCATGGCACCAAAATTCTTAATCAGTACATGACCAAGATAAATATCTAATGAACAGAAAGTAATTGTGTCTAAAATTAAGTTCAGGTTAGAGAATCAAAGAAAATAACTTTTAAATAAATTTCATACTTTGATTTGTACTTTCATGTGAAACTGTCACATACATTATGATTGAAATGGATAAACATCAGATTTTGCCTTTAAAAAATACACTCAAAATAGAGCTACATATGTAGTGAAAATGAGGATAGAAACTGAATTACTGAAACTGGAAATTAAAAGCAATGTATAAAAAATTAATTTCAGAAATTAACCAATATAATACATCTAAGAAATTAACCACTACATCTATTCTTTTTTGTTAAGCTTATTTATTTTTTAGATACTTTCCTAATTCTACATTACGAGGCATCAGGTCTAAAATGAAATAAGAGAAAGCATAACATCTGTGTAAGTTACACTGCTGGAAAGAAGGCAAAAACATAAGCACTGCACTCTCTGTTAATTCTGTGAAAAGCAAACAATTCTTATTTTTCTTTCAAAGATCTTTCACATCTTATAACCAACAACATACTCATGGAATAGCTCAAGAGAAGAACTCAAGTATTTGATATTCTGTAAAGTGTTGAGGTGAAACTACTCAAACGTGGAAACCCTGAAACCCTGAATGTGAGAAGGAATTGATGCTATTTGTGGAGGAAAACAAGGTTTTCCTGAATCATTACGGGCAGAACAGTTCATGAGATAAGATAAATAGCCAAGCATTAAGTCTTTTAAAATCATAAGGAACCATCCTGTTGAACTGATGGACCCTAATAGACATAGCTGCACTGAACACATTCAGTCACTCTAACCGAGTATCTCTGGTGCAGGGATCAAGAGAGAATAACAGATAACCAAAATTCTGTTGTGACTCAATGAATTGAGCAGCTGGAGCATCTTAAAGTAATTTTAGGTTGTTTGCATATACAGAAATACAACACTATTGATTTATAATTGAATTTTTTTCCTTTCAAATTACTCCTTTAAAGACCAACACAGCTGATACGGCTTTATTAAAATATATCACTATTCTGCTGAATTTATACAAAAATATTCCCATAAATCTGAAAGATATAGATATCTTGTTAAAAATGCAGAAAGTGTTAAATTCTTTGGAAAAGTAGTGAAAGAGAACAAACTCTTCTAGAGTTCTGCAACTGCAGTAAAATAAACATATTTTAAAAGAGCTGCTTGATGAAGGCAGTAATCTACATATGTCTGATTTTCAAAAAACTCCTGTTGAAACAGCAGGAAAATATTTTGCCTGACATAGAAACTTTTAATATTACTGATGGAAGTGAGAATGGAACGTTTGCAAGACAAAGGTGAACCAACTGGTTTTATCACATATGCTCATTATTATTCTGCCTACATACCATTTAAATATCTTTTTTTCTAGTCATCTAATTGGCAAACCCCTGTTTTTCCACCACTCTTTAAAAAAAAAACCCAAAAATCAGAGAGAGAAGTATATCCCATCCCACTTCCCCCTCTGTGACCTCTCTGTTAATTTTGGAGTTCACAATCTTATTAGTTGTTTTTACCAGGAAATTATTAATAAGATCAATGATATATTGATTTTGTCCAATCTTTCAGTAAATCTCACTTTTCTCCTAAGAAGATATGTTTAGATAAAAGGTGGACTCCCTGCATTTTTCATTTCAGCTACATGAAAATGGTTGGTACAAAAGTTTATTGAGAACTGAGAGTCTAAACTTTTGCATATAAACCCAGGATAGCAAGAATGGTTCTAATTGAACTAAAGCTGCTGAAGGTTTTATTTTTAAAAAGCTCATGATTAACTCATTGAAACACTCCCCCTACTCCAATTTTTGCCTTCTTTTTAACAATTAGTAACATTCTTTGAATTGCAGCAACTTGCAAGTGCTTTATAAACAACCATCTGCCTTATTGTATCTTCTCTTCTTTTCACTGTTTATCAATTTAAAAATGTAAAACACATTTATCAACACATTTATCAACAATGTAACAAATTCCCATCTGGGTTTATGAGATGCTCATCATTTCTTTCAAGAATCATGCTAACAATAATTATGAAACTATCTCTGAACCTTTCGAGTACTGTCATGTTACTGTGATGAACCAACCTACTGCCAATTGCTGCCTACAAAACTAGAAGAGTTCACTGAAGCACATCTGACATAATCATTTCCAGTAAAAAGTCTTCATAAACAGCAGATTTTTGAAAGCAGATTTAGCATATGCAAATGAATATATTGCATGCAGCAAAGATTCATATTTAAATTTAAATTTCCTTAGGTACTACTAAGGACTCTTCAATCTTTGCTATCAGTCTATCTACCTCACTCACCAAAAAGCAGTGTCAAAGAAAGAAAGATAAAAGCTGAAATGTTTCTAAAATTCTGCAGACAGTACACATCCAAAATTTAGGTTATTTTTCTTTTGCTGCCCCCACTAGCATTTTCTTTCTGTTACCAAAGGCATTGGTACAAAAATGAATGGAGTAAAACGACTGGAACCTTGTGGAAATGTATTATTTATGGTTTAGATACTACTGTTGGAGAGAAATTCAATATCCTGACAATTCTTAGATTTTAATGTAGTTTGCTTAAAGTCATCCTCATTGTGTTTCTGTCTCACACTAAACTATCTACAAATCAGGTATCATCAGGTTAGTATGAAAAAAACCTGTAACCCATGATGGATTCCTTATAATTGTCCATGGTGCCCAAAAATGTTATTTAAGTTCCTCCCTCAGCTGGTACACTCATCTTTATTCCATGTGGATTATTCCATGTAGATACTTCTCTATACTAATAAAAAATTAAATCAAAGTTTAACACATTTTAAAGATCTTGCCCAATCTCTCTCTTCTGCTCAGTACTACTTTTCTGCACTATTTTTGTACAGAGAATACAATGCTATTTTTTTGGTGACATTTATAACACTGTGAAAATTTGCTAAAGCAAAAATAATCCACAACAATCATTAGTAGATGGGGCACAACATGCACCCAAATGGCACTACCAAATTGCTTGCAAAGGAGACCACTCAAAATGGGATGTGACCACTTTCAAAAACAAGGATGGGGCAAATAATTGAACTACAGGGCTTTACCTCCTCAGCAGGGCACAAAGCTAGGAAGATTTTGTTAGGTACTCAATGAGGATTTTTACTATGTCCATGGAAGTTTACTGTTCCTTGACTGCAATACAAGACACATCTCATCTTGTTGAACAGAACCAGCTCCTCAACAGTCCTAGCCAAGAAAGCATCCCATGGAAATAAATGTTTGGGAACCCACCTTTACAGTACGTCTCTATCAATTTATTTTGTCCTCTGAGAAAACCAATTTTTTCTAAATGCCAAACAGCAAAGTCGTAGTAATAAATTGAGATAGGTAAATAAGCATACTTTTGCTTAATTAATGGTGTGCAGCACATAATTTATCACATAAAAGTCTCACTAGCCAGAGAGAATCGGGACTGCTTAATGATAAACTGTCTGTGCAAAGAAATTGAAACTATGGTGTAAGGATTTCTACTAATCATCTGCAAATTTTATTTGGAACTTGATCCTGCAGCCCTTATTCACAAGATCAGACCTATTGAGTTTATTCACATGAGCTTCGGCTGCAAGATTGGACCTTAAGTACTATCAGGTGCACGTGCAGCCTATCATCAGATTTCGGGTTATTCATGTAAGAAGCTACCCTTTCAAATGCAGACTACTTAATGCTTCCTTCTTCATTAACTTACATGTCCTCTTCTGCTGCTCTGTGCTTTCATTTGTGCTATGTAAATAGCTTCTTTCTCTCAGTGATCTAAACAAATAATGCTCTTTACAACCATGGAGGAAATTAGTAGCAGGTGAACGCTTATTTTTTAAATTATGTTGGTACCGAGCTGTTCTTTAACTTACAGAAGATCTGGGGAAAAAAAATACCCCATTTTACTACTCAGCAATCTTAATTATGGGTTGTCATTGTTATAGTTCTACATACTTAATTTCACCCCCACAAACACTAACCTTGATGGTTTATGATGAGCTGGACCTATAGTGCAAGTACTTCAAAGCAGGTCATTTAATGGGACAAGACTTTTCGAAGAATGTGCAATTACCAGTGTCTTATCATACATGAAACATTCAAGGAATTTCTGATTAAGATGTTCTGCTTCTTTGCCTCCCTCATCTGTTCAAGACAAATATAAAATATGTTCTTGCACTGTGACATGATTACCCTAAGAAACAACCACAATATCTCTGTTACTTGCTTAAAGGTCAGCCAGGCTGCAGTTACAAGAGACAGCACGCACTCATCCCTGACAGGACCAGAGCAGAGGCCTTCACATCACAGTCCACGTAAGAATCCACAAGTTTTCAAAATCCTGTTTGACTTATTTAAAGACATGGGTAGCCAAGCAAACTCTCTAAAAGACTCTACACAACACCATCTGTAAATATCAAGCCACCAAATTATAATTACCCGGTGGTAAAGCTGCAAGAGACATGCAGAAGACAGACAATAATTGATGCTGGGGATACTCTGCTTAGTCTAAGACTATGTAAGAATGTCAACATAACCTTTTTCCTATGAAATCACATTATTGACACAGCCTATGTTAACTGGCAAAATTCAAGGTAAAATTCTAGCATTAATTATTTCTTTATCATTCCAGTTCATTTCAACATCATGATGAAGTGGGGGATGAAGCTGACTGTTGTCAATTTCCATACTTATAGTATTAACTTTAGGTATGGTATAAACAATGCACACAGTTATCTACTTAAAATGCAAGGAGACAGACATCATGTGAACCTAATCTGGAGTTTAACAAAAACTACAACCTCTCCATAGCTCCCAGACAGAAAAAAAACCCAAAATAAAAAAATTAAATAATTCAACCTTGAACAGAAACGGTACGTCTGCAACAACTGAAATGTTGTCACAAAGTTGTCCTCAATCGTATTTCAAACTTGACACATAGATTAATCAGCAGTTAGAAGCAGCTGCAACACGATGTTCTGTGTACTTCTGTTGCCATTTTAATTTTTAAAAAGCAAATGGAGAGGCTCTCCACAAAATTGAATGTCACAATAGCAATGACTGAACCAGAATCACAAGATTATGAACAGTTCGCTAAATTGTCTATTAGGAGCACATATCAAGAAGCTGCAGAACAAACTGTGCGCCTGAAACAACAGATCAATGAATAAAGAATAAAGAGATATAAGAAGTGGAGATGTTGACGAACCATTGTAATTTCTGAAGAATCAATTTCCATACAGCCAGAGTAATGGCAGAACATCACAGACGGTGAATTCATGACTTTTAACAGCAAAAAATCATGGATCCAACGAGTGGAAATTTATTGTTGCTCCAAGAAATGTAGAATGATACTGTAACATAAGGCCAGGAATAGCACTCACTTCTTAAAAAACAGTAAAATGCTACAAAAGCTACCCAAAATATATTAAAAAAATCTATAAACAAAAAAATGTCCTGGGCAGGATGGGCATATCTTTCAAAATTTAGAAAAACAGTAGACAAAAACTGAGCTAATGATGGTAACAGTGAATACAGAAAACACTTCTGTCTGATGATAAAAGTCAAGATAATTTAACATCTTGCTGCATGTCCAGACACATAAATGTTCTTTTCACAAATATATAAAGCCAACTCTTAAATTTAAAGGACGATATTTGAAAGTAAAGGTGATTTCACTATCACCTTAAAAATTATATGAGCTGCTGCTTCTTAAGACATCAGTCTGTTAAATCCCAGATTACAAATGGCTAGTAAGTGGACAATATCCCACTCTTGGACTATTGAATACCTGCACCAGTTACCCACTAATCTATGCAGAAAATTTTTCATCTATGTGAACAAGTGCCAAGAGTCTTACTGGCTTGTGTCCTCTGCCTTCTCAGATAATTAGATTAACACTTATATTGCTAAAACAGACCATTTATAAATTCGTGGATTGGTGGAAGAACTGTGTAGGCAACAGAGTGAAACAGACGAGTTGCTTTATCTACTGAAAAACACAATAAAAACTTAGAAAAATTCACCCTGGCAGAATAGTAACCTCAAAGATTACTTCCCTTTTACCTACCCTTACAAACAAAGCACATTCTCAGACAACTCCAGCCTGAACAAGGATGATGACTATAGCTAAGGCAAAATACACAGGTGTAAGGCATCCCCTCTGTGAACACACACCACCTCACAGTCTGCTCAGTTGGGAGAGCATCGCACTCCTAATCTGACGGTCAGGGGTTCGAGTCCCCGTCCAGGTATGAGGATTGTCAGAGTTGGGCTGATGGTTGGACTAGATGATCTGAAAGGTCCCTTCCAACCTAGATGACTATGACTAATTATGACTATTTGATGAATATATATATATATTTTCTTTAAGTCAAGGCTCTGATTCCTAAAGCATTACAACAGACATAGTACTGAAATGAAAGTAATTTTCATTTGGGAAAAGGAACCACAGTCAATCGCTTCTATATAGTATGCCTGCAACATCATTACAAAAAGCCTGAGAAGTATAACTAGCATCCAAATATCTACTATACAAATAAACATTTAAAAAATTCATCATCAGATCTTTATTTAATCAATCTAGTGGCTTCTGTTATCTCCTGGTAACATGAGAAAAACAGCCAATGGTTCAGCTAGGAGGTAAAATGCAACAGGTTTTTTAACCCAGTGCTTCACCTTGAGGAGAAGAAACTTAAATAAAATATAATCCAGATTATATTCTATTTTTCAACACATCCTGAAATCAAATTATAGCCTAAATTAGATCTTAGTATATAAAGAAAATAAATGAAAAATATTAAGAGCAGTAAACACACAAAAAATTCAGAAATACCTTTTTGCTAAATGACTTCCTAAGTTACTTCTACACAAGAAAAACCAGGGCACATCAATATATGTATATACATACATACAAATATATCCACATACAGAACTTATATACCTCTCCAAGAGCTTCATAGCGCTTTTGGTTCCATCTGTGCAAATCTTCACGATAATTGAAAACAAAAAGCTCCCCGGTTTTTATGTGTCTTAACTGCCCCACTGTAAAAGAAACAAAACAATTACATTTTAATATCCTTCTTTAACAAGACACATTTAATTGCCGAAAAATTGAAAAACTGGGCTATTATTAATCCACTCTCGTTTTTAGTTACTGCATTTTTGAAGGAAAATAATTGTAACCTAACAACAAAGTGCATTCCCCCTGAGTACTGGATAAAGCTAAACGTAAGTGATGACAGAGAAATGACACATAGTTATCACACACTGAACTGCTTAGAAACAAATATGTATGTCTCAACTGCTATGGATTAACAGTGAAATATAAAGACAAGCAGTTCATATTTGATTGGCAGTGTCAATTAGGTGATCAAATAGTACCTACAAATTCCCTATTTCAAAATCAACTGTATTTATGAAGAAATGTTAAGTAGGAAACAGGCTGGAAGGAAACATTAATTTTCAATATTAACAATCTTCTAAAATAATCTAAAACAAAGCATACCAACAGTTGAGGTGAGTAGGCACAGTGCAAACAATAGTTATTAGATTCAGGGCACACTGAGATTGTGACAGCAGAATAAAGCAGAATCCTTGAACAGAACAAAATCAGTGTTAATTTCCAGTGTAACTTTCTGTATTTGGCCTTTTGTTTGTCACAAAAGTTTAGTAGTATACCAAACCACCGAGGAAGACATGAACTAAGTTGAAACCAGGATAGTAAAAAACAGGCAACCAAGAGGAATCAAACAGCAGAAAACAGGTATCCAATTAGTAACGTTTCAGCTCATTGGACAAAAGAGAAGATATGATTATAGACAATCTTAAAACTGCAGTAAATTAACAAGTATTAAAAACAGAGATATGTACAAACATCTCTGAACGCAGAAATGACTGCAGGACAAAAAGAAGATTTCTCAGCATAACGTTCCCTCTTGAGTAGTTAGGCATTGATAACTTAGTTCACATCTTTTCAATACCTTCTCAATTTCATTTTGTTGCTCTTAATTAAATATTTAATACCTGGTTTCTCTAACAGTTATGCCAATCTGCTTATTTGACTTTTTTTTTTTTCCCAGACCTATCTTACCTTAAGTAGAAAACACTAGGGAGCTATTTCTCCCCAACTTCATGTCCCTAGACAAATATTCTCCTTCTCACAATTTCATAATAACTCTACCTTCAGCTGTTTCTTCTGAGTTTCTGTTACTCTTCAAGCATGCCTTTCAATAGTACACGAAGCTGCTCTCTCAACAAGTAAAGTAATGCAATTCTGGGGGATATTTTTTCTTTGGCTTTCTGGAACATATGTCTTTCTCAGATTCTTTAATTTTCTGATAAAAATCTTCCTTACCTTTCCATCATAAAAATTAAGCATTATTATTACATGATGACTGAACAGCTAAATTTAATGTACAACAGCAAAATGGAGACCTATTTGCTTTGAAGACTGGTAGCACACTTAATAGGTTCTTCTGCATTCTATGGAAATTACTCAGGCTGCAAGGTTAGGGATCGAATATTCAATAACATCATTCTAAAATATCATCCCCAAAAATTTCAAATTTCAACCCTTTTTATCAACCACATATGAACCATTAGCTCTGAAGTCAGTGAGGAAGACAGTAGACACTGTGCAGATCTAAAAATAAGGAGCTGAACAGTGACAGAGCTGAACCCCTCCCATCAAAGAAAGAGCATCACTTTCATGACACTTTTAGTCTCTAAGTACCTTCCTGTGAAAGCCATCAGGGTATTAAAAAGCTAAGTGTTGCATAAATGACTATCATTTAAAGGAAAGCTCTTCTTTTTCTTTAAAAGTTGAAGATGTAAGACAGGCAGATTTAGAAACTAAAGTTCCTCTGTTCACAGAACAGCCACTGCAAAGAAACAGAACTGTAAACGTTCCCATTCGTCCTACAGGTTTCAAACAATCCCGAAAGAGCCATTTACTTTAGCTCAGAGGCTTATTTCTCAGCTGGATTTTAAAATGTATGCACTGGAAACTATAAATATTACAAAGTCATTTAACACAGATTCAGATGGCTGGAAATAATTGTACTTATCACACACTTAGATGAAACACAAAACTGAGACCCACAGCATAAGAGCTTATCCCTCTATCAGTACAATAAACGAATGTTTTCCTATAGGTAAATAGCGAGGATAAATCATTACCTCAGTAGCTTCCTTTTTATCCATAAAAAGGACTCAGTAAATATAGCATTTTTAAAGTGATTTATTTTTTAATGCTAATACTACAGAAGTGGCTTTTGGAATTTCAGAATCAACACTTCTGTCAGAGAAAAGAGGAAGACATGAAGTATGTGCAACACAAACATGCAACATTGTATAAAATGAGGGACTTCTGTGATGATTTTATGAAATTTAAAAAAAATTACTTAACTAGATTTACAAGTCTGTTAACTCCAAGGCTCAAAATTTCATTCTTAACTGAAAAGTGTGAAATTCTAATAGGGACTTGTAAGATACAATTAAGGTTTTGATAACCTCTCAACATTATTCTAAGCATAGCCTTTGCAAAGCATATATGACTTACTTTCATTAAAGAAGTACTCAAATCCTTCCAGAGTATCAGGAAATTCAAGTGGTGGCTCATCTTTTTTCATTAGTTCATCCAAGTCTATTCTAGACAATAAATCTAAAAAAAGAAAAGATAAATCACATAATACATGCTATGTCTTTTTTATTTCACTGTTATCACTGATAAAATGTGGGGGTTTTAAGAAATGTAGAACATCCTACATGCGACTTAACATAGGACTTCCTTATGGGAAACCTCATTCCAGATTCAAAAGCTGTGCCTCACTGTCAGTAATCTTATTTATGTCTTTATTTACCAGTGTCTAATGTTGATAAAAAAATGTCCATGGATAGAGAAGTTACCAAAAACATAGTGATTTGGTATTAAAACAGGCTGGCTGGTGTGCATCATGGCTTTATCATGAATTTATCCAGCTCTAATGTTGAGTCATCAATACACTCTTGTCTGCCTTCTTGAAGAACTCAGAGTATCAAACACACATCACCTCACAGGCATTTACCTGCTCTGTGATCACAGATAACCTCCATTTTGACGGACAAATAGACTGAGTTATTTGAATCTCTCAACCACTCTCCTTTAGTCACTCTTAAGGCAGTGAAAATTGCCACTTGTTTTGTAGCAAGCCATGACACACAGATCTTTTTCAGAACAGGATGGCAGAGCCAAGTATAGTCTGCATTCACTGATGCAACTACTCTATCAAATAGATAAACAAGTATATAAGCTGGATTCTTTACCCTAGATTTAAGGATTTATATTTAACTAGTGGCAAGCATAAAGGGTATCTTTCTGGTTACATGTAACTATTGAACAAATACTGCATAAACAGATAATCATAGAATAGAATCACAGAATAGAATCATAGAATAGTTTGGGTCAGAAGGGACATTCAAGATCATCTAGTTCCAAACCCCCTGCCATAGACAGGGGCACCTCCCACTAGACCAGGCTGCTCAGTGCCTCGTACAGCCTGGCCTTAAACACCTCTTGAGAGGGGGCATCCATAACCTCTCTGGGCAACCTCTTCCAGCATCTCACCACTCTCACAGGAAAGAACTTCTTTCTCATCTCCAGCCTAAATCTCCCCTCTTCCAATTTACATGCATTACTCCTAGTCCTGCCATCCTGGACCATATTTAAAAGTCCTACCCCAGCCTTTCTGTAGCCCCCTTCAGATATTGAGAAGTCACTATGAGGTCCCCCCTGAACCTTCTCCTCTCCAGGATGAATAATCCCAACTCCCTCAGCCTGTCCTCAGAAGGGAGGTGTTCCAGCACTTTCATAATTTTTGTGGCCTCCTCTGGGCCCACTCTAGAGGGAGCAGGAGAGAAGGTAGATTTTGCTAGTTTAGTAATTAGTAGTTTCAGGTTTTTTCTCTGTTGAGGAATCAGTCACAGAGACCTGAATGACCACAACGTTCTTATAGACTCCAGTCCTTCTTCTCTGGACATGGAGCTGAGATAATGGTATATAATAAGATATGGTATATAATCATCTCTCCTCTACTCGCTGCTCATCTCCCACAAAACTGAATGCCATAATTTTAGCATAGTTTCTGTTTATTAATAAAAGTAAATGCTAACAAATTATATTTATAATAATTTTTAAAATTATTAATTTTTAAAAATCAAGAAATTATTCATTAGGATTCCACTGAAATGCATTCTCTTATTTTCTCCCAGATGAATCTGAAGACCACACAATCATTTGGTTTATGAGACACACTGACTTTTTACTACTATTGTTTCATAAACCAAGATTCCACAGATTACCAACAAAATGTGTTAAGTAGTATTTTATTACCTTTATCACCCAAAGGTGTAGCTCAAGGAAAAGAAAACTGTAGAGATTAATTTTCTATAAATGTGCTTTGTTTGATATTAACTACACCTTTCATCCTTCTCATTATATGAAATCATTATTTGAATAGCTTTTCTATCACTGTTTTTATTTAGTCTTGTCACTAGTGACAAGCCCCTCAGTTACTCATGTTACCTAAGCTTAGTATAGGTACATTAACCCTTGGACTTTTCTACAGAGTTTAAAACGTATTGAAATTAGCTTCACCATTCTTGAGATTTCCTTGGCCTGCTCTTTTATCATTCTTCAGGCTCACCTTGATTTCCAGTGTCCACATGATTTTCTCCAGCTCTTCCTTCTCTAAGTGATTTTACTGGGTGAGTCTGGAGGACCAAAGACCATCTTGTATGGCTGCTGAAATTCAACATCTCTACAACTCCTGCTATGGTGTCTGAAGACTGCTAAATATTGCTTTTTCAACTAAAACCCATTTATATATCAAATCTGTTTAATAGCAAGTTCTTTGATATTCAACCTTACTCCTGCTCTTGTGCTCCTCTCCAAATCATCAGGAAACTGATCTGGTCCTCAATCAAATGACAAGAGAAAGAAAAGTCTGTCAAACAAGTTTTTCACAGCAGGATGTAAACATATCTTCCTCCATACTTCCAAAGTGGTAGCAAAAGTTTTTAGCAAGTTTTCTCTTCATGAAGAGACTTGAATCACATCACATTTCTAGAATTTAATTTCAGAGAGTTTTCATGTCTTCTTACTGTGATCTATTTAGAATGGTGTTTCACAGAACTGTCAGTTATTACATGATAAAACACCCATCTTGTCATGATGTACAGCCTTCCATCAGAGCTACTCAGGAAGAGTGCCAACTACTCTGTTCTCCAAACATGGACACACTACTTTCCTCCTGTACAATTTTTCAAACTGAAGTTAGCTGAATTGGTCTTACAATTTAAAAATTCTTCCAAGACCTCAACCACCATTCTTGACTATGATCTGGGACTATACTGCTCAATTAAAGACTAGCTCAAGGCAGTCCAGAATTGAATGACTGATCTGCAGGAGACCTTCACCCCAGCTCAATGGCTGCTCACTAGATCACAAAGAAAACAACATTCTCACAGAAAGTTTTCATGAAGTGGAGTATTTTTCAGACAACAATCCTTAATAAAGACCATGAAAGTGTCAATTATAAAACACATTTTTTATAATCTCCTCAAAATATGCTGATTTGACAGAATTAGTACAAGGTTTGAAAATGCACCACATAAAGCACCAAACATTTCACAAAAAGACACTTCACAGAATATGAGGGATTGGAAGGGACCTCAAGAGATTATGTAGTCCAATCCCCCTGCCAGAGCAGGAACATCTAAACTTGGTCACACAGGAAGGC
The DNA here is from genome assembly GCA_013400935.1 of Turnix velox. Classification (NCBI taxonomy): domain Eukaryota; kingdom Metazoa; phylum Chordata; class Aves; order Charadriiformes; family Turnicidae; genus Turnix; species Turnix velox. Next base: position 260,821 of record VZTY01018233.1, on the reverse strand, counting down.
ATCTAGAGATGTATTGAATGTGTCCAGAGAAAGAGAAGAAACATCATCTTCCACTACAGCAAAACAGAACACATCTTCCTAACAATACTTCATTAGAAATCCAATTTTTATACTAGACTTGCAAGGCATATTCTTTTTTCCTTTTTGAAAGACAACTCAGAGACCAAATTCGTTACACAAACATTTTAATTCCAGTGTTTGGTTAGCTTACTAGTAGGTCTAATCAACTGCATTTACTTTTTTCCTCAATAAAATAATTCTGCCAAGTCACTTAGATCCACTTATTTTTTAAAAATATACAATACAAAGAATAGTAATCAATGTGCTGTAAATGTTTTTTAAAAGCTGTAATACAGTTGTGTAATTATAAAATGTAAGTGGCATAAAAATTAAACGATAACTCCCAGAAACCAAGAACACAAAAGCACCAGTCAACTTTCTCAAAGCATTATTATGAAATTAGAAATATTAATTGATGTCTTATTCTGTTACTCCTTACCACAGATAATTTCTTTTTATATCATCTTATGAAAATACCGATAATGGAGACATGATCAGACAAAAAGCATTAGCACAGATGGACTAAAGGTCTCTTCCAGCCGTTTTCCATTCCTTAGTAATAGTTTCTGAATTGGCAATATATGTAAAAAGAAGACAAAAATAGTCATACCCTTTAATGCAGTAGTCTTCTCTTTTTCATCAGGACCTCCTTGCTGTAGCTGAGCCATCACTCCCCAAATTGTCAACAGATGTAAAATATTGGGGTAGTTGTACATTAACCTCTGAAGGATGATCTGAAAATCAACAACAGTAGGAAATGAGCAAATTTACTGACTTCTACAACTACTTACATAAAAAAAATTGAGAAATTATTCAGAGAGGAGAACTTCCCTGAATATTATAAATCCTATAGATATGTATAGTAAAATTAAAATTAATTATTTTCTCTCCTTCACGCCTTGCACTGGACACTGTATAGTCTTATCACATTACCCGGGATTAAGACAATTAAGACAATTTACACCAACGTGTGATAAAGTATCAAGTTTGGTCCAAGGTTCAAGTTCACAAGAATTAAACTGACTTCTACATAACCCTAAAAGAACAACTATCTAACTGATATCTAACTATCTAACTTCTAGTGATTCTAATCTAACATCAGTAAATGAGATCTTTGGAGAAGCACCATGCCTCTGAGGCTAAAGCAGAAGATACAAGGAAAAACAAAATATAACTGACAAGTCCCACAGCATTTAAGAATTTTCTTCAGTTAATTCCACTTAATTGTTCTCACCGTACTATGCAGTTTGGTTTTAGTAGAACTACACTTTGATTTCTGCAATACATTACTGGCACTGAAATGTATAAAGTAAATGTCCAGCTAAGGAATAAACTTCAACAAACTGAGTGTGAGGACTTACATGTAAAGCTTTTTACTAAATCTCCTGTTGCACAGACAGCAATGCAGACATTCAACTCTGCAATCCTTTCATCTGAATCTGATACCACAGGAGCAAACTACCACAGCACTATCAACACTTCTTCCTTCTCAAGAACACAAAGAGAAAAGAAAGACTTCTTTCCTTCTTCGCTTTTTTTTTTGTTCCCTGTTCTATCTGCCAATTTGTTTCACTGACAAATTGTTTCATTCTCCTCCCCAACACACCTTAATGTGGATGAGTTTGCATCAACTGTAAATTTGTAGCAACAATCTCTGGTTCCCTAAAACTTACACCTGTAAGAAAGAGCCCTGAAATGGTTTAGTTTAACTCACAGCAGTTCACTGTAAGGGCAGTAGAAAAAAAAAGTTTTAAATCAATACAGCTTAGTAAAAGACTATTTTTCTATTGTCTTTAGAGAAAACCTATTACTTGAAACATTTTCTTGTAGCTTAAGGAAAAACACAGCAATTTAAGGGAGTTCTTCCTAACTAAGAGGGTTGGGGGACTGTTGGTTAGTTGGTTGTTTAAGCTGGGGTTCAAGAAAATCCAATAATCCATACATCAAATTGGACCTATGGAAGATTTTGACACCTTCCCTGGGAGAATGCTTTTCAGATTAAGCTGATGGGAAATGTCAACACACTGCACAAAGTCTTTTAAAGATGCAACTCCACTGGAAAGCTATGATTAGATACTTTTAAAATTGTGATGCAACTCTAAATAATATACATCTTTTGGATAACACTTTGATCATGTCAGGGCTCATAAAAAAGTAAAAAAAATAAGGCTATCAAAAGAGACCTTTTTCTGTATATTTTCTAACCTATAATGTAATCCATGTAAATATTAAAATTACTGAAATTTCAATTCAGGTATGTTGGAGGGTATTGAGGACCCAGCTGCTTCTACTGACAAAGAATTATCAAATAATTGTCCACCATCAGTTTGTACCTGTGCAGCACAAAATTGTGTACATTCTAGTAAAATATTTAGAAAATAAAATAAGCAGGTTCTAGTTACCAGAAGTACTAGAAAAACAACAGTGATACTGTTTTGTGATAGCCTAGATACAAACTGTTGTCATACAAATTGGGTACTCCTTCCTTCGTGACACTTGAAAACTCATCATTGGGTACATGTGAATTTATGAAGCTACAAAATAGATACGTGTGCTCAAAGAAGAAATATAAAAATTATCTGAACAGATCTACCTTGATAAACTAACTTCCAGCCCCTATCAGGCAAATCAATGCAGTGACTGAGAATCCCTGGCATTCTTGCCTCTACAATGGATACCCTTCACCTCCCTTCAACAGATGTAGACCCAGCCAGTGAGGAAAAAGTAGGTAACTTAACAGCTTCAAGCAAATAAATCTGAATTTAGCTTCGAGAGAGATGATTTCCAGTTCTTTCTGACAAAGTAAAAAACTGTTACAGCAGCCACTGGAGGGAGGACTTGATATTGGAATGAGGATGAAGCAAGCACACAGTAATTCATGCATTGTTTGTGTGAACACAGCAGTTTGTTGAATCCCTCAATGATATTTGTTTAAATGACAAATAGAAGAAATTAGATGAGAGGGTTGGATTTCCTCCTTTGACAGACAGATGTCGAATCAACCACAGTTTGACGGTGCAGAAATGAACAGTGGGAAAATTATAAAGCTCCTTGAATAGTTGCTTACAGATAAATGCAGGAATTTCAGTTTATTCTAGGCATCAATTTTGAGCCCCAGTGATATTCAACTGCACGCACTGACCATTCCACATAACTCACAAATGTCATAATCAAGTCCCTCCTTAATAAATACACATTATCTTAAATATATTAATGTACCTATTACATAGATGATTCTTTTTCTGTGGTTTTTTTTTTTTTTGCATTAGCTACAGTGAGCAGACTTCCTAAAAACCCAAGTTACTGTTTCACATGAAGAAATTTACCTGACTGAACTAGTTATTGCCAAGAGAATGTTTATTTATTTTAGTATCTTGCTTTCCCAGGATAGCTTAAGTGATACACAAAATCTAATGCATATTCTGTGTGTCTTCAACCCAATGCCAAACAATATTTAAAATAAGAAAGCAGAAATACTCTGGTTTCATGATTTTACATGAGCCAACAAGGCTTTATTTCATCATAGCCCTAATAATGCAGCCTTAAAAGCGATGGCTTTACAAACAAACATTCATTAATTTAAAAATAAACCACAAAAACAAACATAAAACACAAACAAACCCTACAGACACTTCAGGGAATGCACATACATATTTCATGCTCTTGTTTGTAAAGTGGTACTGGAAGTTTGGACAAGTGATCTTGTGACTGTAATCTTAAAATAGAACTAGATACCATTTCATATATTCAGACTCTGAAACAAATACACAGATTTCTACAGACTTCATTTCTTCTGCATCTGTAAATGCAGACAGAAATGTGGCAATAAAGCTGTAATTGTAGTGCTCGCCCACCACAAGTGAGATGCAAGAGAAAAACACACAAATATTTTAAAATAGCACAAATCCATCGAGTTTATCTGGGCATAATGTGAGCAGAAGTCCTCAGAATGCTTCTTGCATTGCACAGCTTTATTGACATATAGCCGAATAAGTGCCTTGCACTCTGTAAACTGACATCCCCATCAAGCTAGAGAAAAGGACAGATTTGTAACTCATTACTGAGACCCAGGTTTTCTTCAAAGACATGGCCGTGTGACAGTTTGGCTCAAGTCCCTTTTCTGTAGCAGTTCAAAAAGGTAAAAAATACTTCAATCTTAATAGTATTTTCCATCTAATTTTATCTTTTCCAAATAGATTTTATCTATTCCTGCTTTTAGGGCACTACAGATGACATCAGTAACAACTGCTTCCATTAAGATTGGACTTCACTTGCACAACCCTATAGGTCTTGCATTACAGGTTTTACAAACTTCATTTCTGAAAGCCAATTAGTTCCAGTCTGCTTTGGACTATAAATAGTTTTGAAAAAGTTCTGCTAAAATATCTACCTGCTGCATAGGAACAAGGTTCAGAGACAATATCTTCTGCTCACTTCTGCTGATGTTAATGAGCAGCTGCAGCATCTCCACATTACAGAGATCACAAATTTAGCCAGAAGATCAGCTTAGCAGTGTGTGCCTCTTGCCATTATCCTTAAAGCCTGCCCAGATCTGCTCAAGTAAAAATTGTTTTTCATGCTCTCTTAATATAGACTTATTAAGACTTATCAGAATTTCCAGAAAATTTACCTATTTGCCTACAGCATGCTCCATACAGCTGCAGAAAGCCAGAGGAGAGATGCACAGGAGGGAAGTAATAAATGCTAGAAGAGCAGGATCTTTAACCACCAGCATACAAAGAATCTGGCAAAGATCCCAAAGTCCCTGAATCTCAGCACATCTTCGCTTTCTACCAAACAGTGGTGGTACTTGCTGATAAAGTACACAACTGCAGCTGACACTAAGAGTTGATTTATTTGCACAGCAGCTACCTGCCAGTGTTATTTACCCCATAAGCTCAAAAAGCAGAGGACTACAAGCTATATGCATTAGCATCCCAACCATGTCAGCTACTTGGTTGTTTATACAAGGCAGAGTCAACACAATTCACCTCCTGAAGCTTTAATTATTTCAGTTTAGCTGTCTTGAAATGCTGGAAATGACCTTCATAGACATCATGTAAGCATGATCAAATAAACATGTCAAAAGAGTACAAAGAGGCAGCACAACCTCAACACAGCCTCTGGGAGGTATGCAACATGATGGTCTTGTCAACCAAACACCAGGTTCACAATGATGATCAGCAATTCTGTAGTAGCTACAGCTTTGAACACATATACTGGTTTTGTCTGGGATAGAGTTGGTTTTCTTCACGGCAGCTTGTATGGGGCCATGTTTTGGATTTGTGGTGAAACCAGAGCAGAGAACAGAGATGAATTTGCTACTGCTGAGCAGTTCTCACACAGCTCCAAGGTCTCTTCTGCTCCTCAACCAGCTCCCCCAGTAAGCAGGCTTGGGGAGCTCAAGAAACTGGGAGTGGATTCTGTCAGGACAGCTGACTGAAGGGGTTTTCCATGCTATCTGGGGGAAAGAAGGAGAAAGAGGGTCATTCAGAGCTACTGTATTTGTCTTGTCAAGTCACCACTGGTATGCATGATGGAGTCCTGCTTTCCTGGAGACAGCTGAATACCTGCAACTCCTTATTTTACTTTGCTTCCAAATGTGGCTTTTGTTTTCCCTCTTAAACTGTCTTTATCTCAGGCATTTTTTCCACTTTCACCCTTCTGATTCTCTGCCCCATTCCACTGGGGGAAGAGCAATGGAGCGTCTGGGGAGTACTTGGCTGCCTACACGGGTTAAATCAAAATAACACATGATACAATGCTCTCTTAAATATGCATAATATAAATAATCAAGTTTATGGAGAACCCTGCAGAGACACAGTTATCTAATGGCTCAAGCAAGCAACTCTAGGGACAGAAAAAGTGATCCTGCAGTGAATACAGGAGAACACTGCCTGGAGTGAACCTTCACATGAACAATTTTCAGGTGTTAGAATCACAGAATAGAATCACAGAATGCTCTGAGTTGGAAGGCATCTGTGTAGGTCATCTAGTCCCACCCCCCTGCAGTGAGCCCAAATATTGAAGCAATAGAATTATTTGGCAAACCATTGTATGAAATGTTCTTCAATTAGAGAATCAAATTTTCTTGTGTGCATTGCAAGGGTAAGTCACAAGGATTTGGCACAAAATTCCTCTACAATAAACCTGAAATTGCCCTGTGATGGTTTATAAAACTGCTTTGGATGAGATTTTATGATGATTGGGTTATATTGCTTTTAACAGGATTCTAGCTGGAAAGATGGGGTGGAGAAGACTGACTTTCAATAGGTTCATCTCTATGTACTATGCAGTTACAGGACAAAGCCAGTATTTTAAATCTTTTTTTAATGTCATCTTCTGGTCATCCCATGGGTCAGCTGGGAGAGAAAAAGGCCTCTGCACACAGAAAAACTATTAAGAGAGCCCTCTCTTAGGAGAGACAACAAAGTAATTTGCAGGACCATCACAGAAGAAGAGAGAAACTAAAGCTTGAGGGAAATGATTTTTGCTTAGGCTACCATCAAAAGCTGCTAAAAAAATTTTAAATCACTTTTTTTCCTCTCCCTCTTTGCTCTTAAGTAATAGTGCAACTTTGAGAAGGGCTGTCAGCCATTAACCTCTGAAAAGAAGACAGGCAAAACATCTAGAAACATGCTGAATCCAGGTCTATAGTCCAGACTCTTAATTCACAGTGAGGCATTTCTAATTCTACTCCAGAATTTTGCCATACAGATTGATAGATTTTATTTGCCATGTTATTATCACAGAATCACAGAATGTGCTGAGTTGATAGGGACCTTTAAAAGGTCATCTAGTCCGTTCCTCTTGCAGTGAGCAGGGACATCTCACAATAGATCAGGATGCTCAGTGCCTTATCAAGTCTGGCCTTCAATGTCTCCAGGTACTGGGTCTCCACAACCTTCTATGGCAACCTCTTCACCTCACAGTGAAGCACTTCTTGCTGATGTCTAATCTAAATTTGCACTCCTCTAGTTTAAAACCATTGTCCTTCATCTTATTGCTACATGCCTTGTGAACAGTCCCCACACAGTTTTCTTGTAGATCCCCTCCAGGTGACGACAGACCTCTATGAGGCGTCTCCACAGCCTTCTCTTCTCTCAGCATGTCCTTGTAGCAGAGGTGCTCCAGTCCTCTGGTGCTCTGTCTTCCTCTAAGTCATTCACTATGACTTAGTTACTCCAGCACAGTCTTTGGCAAAATTCAATTTTTACCTGTCACGTGAACCACTTCACTAAGGTTTAACAGATGTATTGTATGGTTGGTTCAGCCTCAAGTCTAGAGACTCTGAGTAGCAGGGACTCCCATACAAGGGCTGAAGAAAGTTCACCAATCATTCTACACCAAATTTGGCGATTTCTTTGCAGAAAGCACTGCATTTCCTATCAGCTTCAATTAATCCCTTCCAAAGAGGAAAACTGTCTTAAACTTTAGGTGCAGAATGTGTAATACAGCACTGCCAAGTACCACCAAACTCAAAGGTAAAGGCAGCAGATGAGTAGGAAGAGACTGAGACATGCAACTTAGTTTGATAAAAAAAGCTTAACAATAAAATTAATTATTTTTGCCTAAAAGTTTTAGGCCAGATGTGCCCACAAAGATCAATGAGAATTCCTTTCTGCTTACCAGAGGCTTTTTATTTCCTTCATCTACCAACCTCTGAGACCAGCAACCTGTGCTTAGCTACAGCAGTTCTTCCAGAGAGGCATCCACTTGCAAATTTGAATTATTAAGAGCCAAAGACCCCATTCACTTGCTGTGATAGTCTGAAAGGCTAGTCAGTGTAATTTATTCATACTTTATTTACAGTTTCAATTACTCTGGCTTCAGTCCCTAGTTATTACTATGCTTTTTTATGTTAAGTTTTGTCTATTTTTCCCTTACTTGATCAGATGCTATAGTCAAGCCCTATCTCTTTCTTCTGATAAACTAAACTGGCTTAGCAGAGCCACCTTCTATGAAACTTCGATTCTAATGCAAAGTATTTTTTTCCATTTTGTCTGCCCCATTCTATTTTTTAAATCCCAATTGCCAGCATTGCGCATGCTAAGCTCCACAGGGCAAACACAGCAGCTTCCCAGGAAGTCCCACGTTTCAGACCTGGCCTGCTTTTTCTGTTCTGTTTTTCAGAATGTAGGCATAACTTACCAAATAAATTATCTACCATCATTTTATGAATGCTGGTTTTAGAACAAATGGTACTAGTAATGATTTAACATTATTATTTTTCCCTAGACAGTATTTAGGTAAGACTACTACTTCAGAAAATGCTTACTTATAATTTCTTCACAAAAATATTAAGGGTCTCTAGATCACCCTGCTCTTGGCACTGGGATTGGACTAGATCTTCATTGTTCCCTGCCAATGTCAAGCACTGTGCCATTCCATTAAGAAAATTAAAAGTGCATAACAAATGAATATGCAAAAGTGTGTGTATATTTACATATACTTTACACACTTAATATTAGTTAACATACTTAATGTTAGATATCTCCCACAATAGCAATGAACAGCTAATAAAAAGGAACGTGAGAATCACTATAAGCAGCACATTGCTGAGCAAGAATTAGAAGCTAGGGGTTTCAGTTTTGTGTTGTTAGGCATTTCTAATTCTGATTCGTCAATTTGCATGAAACAGACAAAAGTTTTTGTCATGAAACTGTCAAAACCATCAGGGCAGCAGCCAAGACAAATTTGTGAAAGCTGACAACACTGGATATTACTCATCCTATTGGCAACCATTCTTTCAAATGCATTAAAACACCTTCAAGCTGGTTAAAATCATCATGCAGATGAGAAAAACATCTTAAAAAGTGTCTACATTGTGTTTCCATATAGCAGAACTTAGTGTTTCTTCTTTATCCAAAGATACTACTAAAACATTTTCAAGTCTACAAATACCAGGAAACACAAAAATTAAATTTCATGGAGCAAACTTAGTTCAGCATCCATGCCCTAAATAGAGTCTTATTCAAAAAACAATGAGGAGAAATAAAACTGAGAAGTAAAGATGTTACCTCATTCTCTCCTACTTCTCCAAGTTAGCATCATCTGTATCTAAGTTTCTATCCAATGTGGTCGTGCCTGAATTCTTCTACAAAAATACTTATAATGAATACTCCAATATTTCCCTAGTGTTCTTAGCTCAGTTTACATTTGAACCCAATCTTACACCCCAAAGAGACATCCTAATGGTCGGGCCTCTTCTCCTTTTATTCTGCTTTCCCCCAGCTGTGGCTGACAGTTGCAAGGAATGGAAGGCAAGGGAAAACATCCCCCATCAAAAGCCACATTCTCCTCTCCATGCAAGGAGGACACTCTCCAGCTACTACAGAGAAACCACATCCCCCAGTTCTACTGTGAATCCCATTTGACATATTATGAGTGTTTTGGCTTTAGAGGGAAATCTATTTCAATGTCAAACTACTCATTTCAGCAGAGTATTTTTCCTAACTTTGGCCTTTGCCTTGTGACACTTAGAAAGTTCATTCCCTTTCTCTTCATAGCATCCCTTCCTGGAGACTGCTTTCATGGCTTTTATTAGTCTCCTCTATACTGAGCAAACTACTATTTCTGCCTTTCCACATAGTTTTCTAGACTTGGGAAAATTCTTGTTACTTTCCCCTGGAAGACCGTCCCATGGTCTCAAACCTAAATGGGATGTGGAGTGGAGTGAAATTACCATGTGGCATTTTTAAAAATGTCTATTCTACCTATTCATCTTAAAAGAATGATTACCCTTATTACAACAGCATATTACTACTGATGCATGTTGAGATAATGATTCACCTAAATATCTGAGATTCTTTATTCAAGAACTATTCCTGGTTTGTGTTTATGCCTAATCTAATCACAGTACTTTGCACTTGCCCTTTTAAACAGCATTATTTATTTTACATCGTTTCTCTATTTTTTCTAAGCCATTTGAAAAATATAAATTTACTCTTCATTAAACTCAAACTCTCTCCCAACCCGCTAGTCTCTGTAAAATTAATAAATGTACTCTTTATGCCATCATGATCCAACTCATCAACAAAACAAAGGTATAATCACATTTGTTTTTTTCCACTCTACTTCTGCCTATGTCAACACACAGAATGAAAGTGCTCACTTGATAATCATAGAATCATAGAAGTTAAGGATAAGGAGCTATTCAGCTTTTTGTCTGACCTTCCTCTCTTAAGCTTCATGCATGACCTTAACGTTTCTTCCATCATCAGTTCCTCCTCTCCTAAATTTAAATACCTCTCAATAAACCTCTCTTATTTCCCCCACAAGCTCACAAGTCCACTTGGCCACATTTCAACGTGAGAGCCTCAAGCGCCATTCCTTTCCCTCCCCAAGCTGTTGGCACTCATCCTCCCATTCCAAGTGCATTCACAGAGACATTGCCAACTCAACACCTCATTCCAATCTTCCCCTTATCCACTCTACTCCAGTCTTCTGTTTTTGTTATTCATCATGTCCCTACAAAACAAGCATGGGAATAACAAAGCTATTGAACACTCAGAACATTCTCTCCACTGTCTGCTTCCACCTGCCACCCACAACACATCTCCAAAAGAGGAAGAGGCAAGCTTATTGTTCTGTGGTGCTGGTGCATGTGTCTGAACACCAAAAAGGGCATGGAGTGTCTCATACAGGTAGAGTCACTGAAGAATTTTACATAGTAAACCTGAAGCTGATATATAACACAAAAGCTCTTATCCATAACACAGAATCATCACATCACAGCCTCACTTATACCCAAAGGGACCTTTGGAGGTCAACTTGTCCAGCCTCCTGAAAACATGGGTCTTACCAGAACACGCATTAGGCATTTGTCCAGTCAATTTCAGAACAAGCTCAGTGATGGTGATTCAGCAACTTCTCAGGGCCCCGCTTCCATGTTTGATCACCCTCACAGAAAATGTACATCTACCAGCATTTCACACAAAGTAAAACAATAAAATATATAAATCCTATTTATCTACCCTATCCTATTTTAATAGGATATGTAATGTAAGGATGTAAAGTGGAAGAGGGGAGATTCGGGCTGGAGATAAGAAAAAAGTTCTTTATGGTTGAGGGTGGTGAGACACTGGGACAAGCTGTCCAGAGAGGTTGTGGATACCCCCTCTCTGGAGGTGTTTAAGGCCAAGCTGGATGAGGCACTGAGCAACCTGACCTATTGGGAGGTGTCCCTGCCCATGGCAGGGGAGTTGGAACTAGATGATCTTTAAGGTCCCTTCCAACCCAAACCATTCTATGATTCTGTCCTATACCGCTATAAGACAATGGATAAATGTAATTCAGAACAAGAAAACAAATTAAAAATACTGTATTATCTACACGAAGCTCTCTTTTCTGCAAAGCTAGACAGTTCAACACCACCACATTTATAAAGGTTTCTGATATTCCTGTTAGTAGTACTCCCTAAAGACTGCTGTTCTCAGGGAATTTCAAACACTGTTCTTCTCAAACACTGTACTTCTACCTGTTTCCTCTGGACAACACTGGGCTGGCAGATCTGGGCTTCTCAAAGAAATAAGGTCTGCTCTCTCATTCTAAGAAAATTCAGGTAGGATTTGGTACCATTAAGAAAAATGGATTTCCCATCTCAACAGATTTCCATTCCTCCCCTCTTCCCCAATTGGACTAACATCTTCACACAGGAAGGAATTCAGACTTCTGCTTATCTTGTGGTTGTCTCAAAATTTCTCCTTAGGGACTGACCCAATTTTATTGTGACTCCTTAAATACTGACCGGAAAGAAAGGCAAGGAGAACAGAAACAACAGAACAAAGAAACAAAAGACAAAAACTTTAAAAAATCTTTGATGTCCACAGAATGATGTTGGGAAGATAACAAACAAAAACTTAAGGCACTCTTGCTGAAAAATACATCCAGCCTATCTGATGTTACTGAAGTTAAGCTGGTGAGATGATCCACATGAATGTAATGCTAGAAATCAATAGATGTAACCTATACAGAAAGAGTAACAATGGAAAACAGACGTCACCATGTGCCAAAAGTATAATTGTCTGCTTCTGAGTCACTGACAACAGAACATCACATCTTAAGAAACAAAGTACAAGTCAGGACACTAGCTGGGGTTTGCTACAGACAGGAAATCTCACACAGCATGGTGGGTAAGCATCTATTGCATCTTGTTGGAAATAAAAGTTTCATTATCAGAGTGGAGATAACATGAGGTGAGACAACCTGAACTTTGATGCTGCCATTGTCGGAACACACTTGAAAAGTCTAAAAATTGAGGACAATTTCTTATGCTGAGAAATGTTAAATCCAACCCAAGGGAAAGCTGTGTTTGACTTCATCCAGACAGATAACAAGTACCCCACTGTGTCACAAAGTACAAATAAAGAACAAAGTCCGTTCCTGCCCCCAGGTCTTAGAATCAAAGGACATTTTCCCAAACACATCTTTGCAGTATGACTTAAGTAGGTACCACACTCCCCCCCTCAACTGTACTCACAGAACCCACTGTAGCAACACAAAACAGTCAGGAAATCAGACCTGAGTAAAACCAAAATGAGGACCTGACCTGAGTTAAAATCATTTTCCTTTCTTCACCACCTACACTTCCCATATTTATGTTTTTCCTAGAGTATACTTTTATAAATTTGCTTCATTATTAAGTGCTATCGAGGTGATAAGAGTGAGGAAGGAACATACAGCTGCTGCCTTTTTAGTCTGCTTTGTAAACACTGGCAAGATAGACAAAGCAAAAGGAGGACTAGGGAAGCAATCATCATGATAGGCAACAGTTTATTTCCAACTGTGGTATTCCAAAATACAAATATTCAACATTTAACCATTTAACACAAAGTATCAAGCAACCTTCACTACTCATTGACTAATTGTCTAGCACATCTCAAAATGAGTTTGCATTTATAATAGCTTTGTTGATTTTTATGGCTCTGCTTGCACTGAAACATTTCCCCTTAGCTTGGAGAGGAGAAGATATGTCACCACAGTCTTGCAGCTTGGGAGTTATCAGTATACAGACACATAATTCCCCAGCATTCAGATATTATTTCACAAGATTTAATCGTATGCTTCAGTGGGGAGATACTCTTTTCAGTACATGGACTATTATTCTTCAAGAGAGATAAAGATCGTGTGCATGAACATATTCTATTTATCCCTCATTTCACCGTATTTCCATAATGCCTCTATATAATAGCTCTTCCACTACTAAGTCTTCTGTTAACATCTTACTCCTTTGAAAATACTTCCAGTTTTGTTTTGACTGTGGTGTGCCTGTTTTTATGACAATCTAGTCCACAACATCTTACTTCTTGATACAGGTTTACACCAAACATGTGCTGCAAAAGAAATTACATGCTCATTTGTTAGGAAAAATCTAGATGCTTTTCAGACTACTTAGCTGTCCTCTCTCTAGTGCTTAGGACAAGAAAGAACAAAGAAAAGAAAGAATACAGTTCAGCAACTTCTTCAGTTAAACAAGCAGAATGAGATTTGCATATATTAAACTCTAATGGATGGCAGGGACCTTTCAGATCATCAGGTTTGACCATCAACCCAACTCTGACAAGAATCATCACTAAACAAATATCTCTAAGCAAGCTTTATGAAGACTGGCTTGCAGAACTTTATATAACCATTACACCATCTGTCTGGCAGGCTCAGTCTTTCATGCAACATTCAAGGCAATATAAGGTATATCTGGCATGCATACAGGATGAATCAGAACAACCTTATCCACCTTCTCAGACAAGCAGTTATTGGTCTAAAAATCAAGACAGTTGAGCACAGAGGTATACAATGTCTACAAAGTAGCACTGAGCTAATTCCTGGCATATTGTAGAAATAAAAGAAAAATTAGGTACACTATCCCTGTTTCTAAGCCAAAACATACTTCAGTTCAGTGATTATGAGAAAGAGGAGAGCCCATTTTCCCAAGCAGGAGCTTCTGTCATGCACACTGTACAAAGCTGACACCATAAGGAAAGCTCAGTCGGCCAGCAAAGTATTATATACATTGCTGCTGAAGTATCCAGAGAATTCGAAACAAATATCTCAAAAGATTTAATTGCAAATGGAAAATGGCAACTTTATGAAGCTTATAATTTGGACAAATCCAGACTGGCTGTCCTGGGAAATATAGTTCACAATTTCTAAAGCTGTCTTCCTATTAAATTCCAATTTCTTATCTACATCCTGGGGATGCCTGGGGGTACTTAAGTGTAATCAAGAACATTTTCGAATACAATAAAAAACATTTTTCATTATGTTTCTCTCACAAAAAAAAAAAAATTAGCTTAAACTTTGACTTCAAATTGGCAGTAAATTTGAAAACTCCCTTATTAACAACTAAACTACCAAAAAATGCAGAAATTTGAACAATGTAGTACGATGGACCTGTTTTTAAATGCACAAGCATCAAGAAACATAAACACTAATACTTGTTCTCACTGGTGCTTCAGATGTGGACCTACTTCCAGTGGAAAACAGGACAGGCTAATTTGCAGTGCAATTTACAATGTGTACAGATAACACTTATTTTAACCATAAACTCTTTCTAGACATATAAAAAAGAGCATTTTCTTTCATTTGCCTGCCTGAGAAAAAAACCCTATTTGCTGACAGAAGAGTTTCATAAATTCACTACCACAGTAAATATATAGATTCAGCTAATACTACAGTTGTTAATACGATATTATTTCAGGTGAGTAATAAAAATCAATGCATCCAAGACTCAAATGGCTGTGTAGCAGTCTTGCACAGACTAGTTCCCTTCAGTTTCTGCTGGGCAATAGGAAGCTGGAAAAGCACAGAAACTAGAAACTGAAAAGCAGAAACACCTAAAATAAGCTCAATAAACCCCTCACATTCTTTTCTCTATGGATACTGGGTCAGTTGTATATAAACTGCAGTACCAGAGGGGTTTCTATCAAGTATCAAGTTCCATCCTCCACAAGAGAGTAACAGAAATTAAAGCAGTTACATGAGCACTTCACTAGCCCATAGAGCAGGACACCATCCTCACCAGCATCATCACCATTAATTAACCCACAGAAACAGAATGCCCAGGAAACCAATGCAGAGGCTTTCTTAATAATCAGTTCAAGTACAAGGTGCCTCATGCTGTGAATATGTGATGTGCTGAAGCAGATACTCAGCCCTTTTCCACACTTTCCTAATCACAGTCCCATTCCAGTCTTATTTTCAAAAACAAAAAAAAGGGTATGTGTATATATATATAAAATGCACATTCCAGTCTCAGCACAACATCCATGAAAAAGAACCACTGCACACCCAATCTGTACTTCAGGAATTCCACTCAGTGCAACTCTGTGCAACTGACCCACCAGCTGACTACATGTAGTACAACCACACAAAGAGAAAGAAATGTCCCTCCTAAAGCAAGAAAAAAATTCATAGGGCAGGATTAAATTTCATAAGCAGATGTTTTCATGCCCACTGTTAACCAATTTGTTTCAGAAAGTGAGTGGAAAAAAATAAAAAACGATACCCATTCATTCTTTGTATATATGATTTACTTCAAAGAATTCCAAGAATCTATTGTAAAAACTCCTCAGCCACCACAGCATATTGTTCTCCAATGGAACAGCAGGTCACATTCAAAGTACCAGCAATAGAGTTGCATTCACAACTTTTTCTATTGAGCCCAGAATGGACAAAACCTCCAAAGTCATCATTGAGTCTTCAGGGGGGGAAAAAAACCGAAGGTTGTGAACTAAAAAGAAAGGAGACCAACAGATAAATTCCCACTGAGTAATTATAAGGAGAAGCACTCCCAAACATTAGCTAACTAAGCCATGAAAAGCAATTCAGTGAAACCATGTTCAAGTCAACTAGAAGATTAACATGCGGTCATAATTGAAAAAGCAATACGATGACAACTGACAAAATCCTACTACTGGTGAAAAACCTCCAATAATTAAAAGGCTTTTCAAAAAGACAGCACTATGCTTCTGAAATGATGATGCCCTTTCCACCTCCAGCTACTCAGTACTGTTGAACTGCTCGAAGTTTTCATCTCATTCTTATGCCTACCAGCGTCTGCTAACCAACTTCAGACAAAATAAGTGAGGTCAGCTTAAACTCTATAAATGTTACATCTGTCTTAACCCAGCATGTTCAGACTGAGGCAAGCTGGGGAGTGCCCAGACAAACACCAAGGGTAGCACACCAGGCCTTCCAGCAGACAGGCAGGCAGGCTGCAAGTAATGGCAGAGACTTCAGTGACAGGCAGAGCCATCACCTGGGGCTTCTGTCTAGAGCAACCCTCTGGAAAGAATTGTTATTATCTTTTTTGAAAGAACACCAGATCTGCTCAATTCCAAATCTGGAGGTGCACAAAAAGCACATGCTTCCCCTTACATCAGTATTGCTGTGTAAAAGTGATTAGGCATTAAGTACTTTCATTTGCTAAGATTTTAGTTTTCACTGCACAAGAGCATTTTTACTTTTTTCTACAAAACCACAAAATATCTAATTTTAACATTCCGCAGGTGTTCTCTAAACAATAAACTACCATCAAGCAACATTACCATGGGTCGCATAACACATTGCCACCTTTTTTCACCCACATTCTCATTAACGATTTCAATAAAATACTAGTGTTTACTAAAAGGATCCCACCTTTCTGCTGTACTGGTGGCATTTATACTCCTTAAAAAATAAATACTGCCACCACCTTGTGTCACCAAATCACTGTGCACTTAAGATCAAAGATACACAGATAAATTTTAAATTGCCACTGTCATAGTTTGGGGTAGCCTGGCCACTAAATTAACAGCACATGTCTTGTTTTACCTCTCCTCCCCTTTAGAGAAGGGAGAGCATCTCCCTTCAGAGTACAAGAGAGAAAATGAGCAACTAAGGAGCTGATAAGAAACTAAACTACTTTAATGAAATAAGAAAAATAGGATGAGAATACACTGTTGGTCACTTTTGGGTCCCCTGTCCCATAGGCTTCTCCTTGCAGGTGTGACCTTCTTGGGCTTCTTTGATGCTGACCCACAAGATGGTGTCTAACAGTTAGCTGACCAAGGCTGTTATACAATTAAGTGTAAGAAAGAGCATCTCTGCATACACTTAATATAAACATTGGTCTTACCACTCTTGAGATTGAACAGTTTTTCAGCACAACATGCTGTTAATTTCAGAGAGTTAGAAAAGACTTAGCTGTAGGAAGTAAAACTACTGAACAGAAAAATGCTAAACCTCAAACCAAGAGAGCTGTTTATTATCTAAGACCTCTTTTGACAATGATTGTAACCCAATTTGTTACCTGCTTACTGAAAGTTACTACATTAGATAAAAAGTTCATGCAGAAATATAATAAACTGGATGCTGCAGCTAGTAAAGTTTCTTTTTGTCGGCCTACACCTGCATGGATGTATCCCTGTGTGTAACCTGATCTAGGTGTTCCTGCTCCAGCTGGGGGATTGAACTAGATGTTCTGTCAAGGACCCTTCCAATCCCTGCATTCCATAATAATCTAGACCCTAAAATTATAACCCTGTACCACTCGAAAATAAAAAATATTTCACAGAATCCTAGAGTTGGAAGAGAGGTCATGTTGTCCAAATCCCTGCTGTGAGCAAGGACATCTTGTACTACAACAGCTTGCTCAAAGACACAAGTCTGGCCTTGCATGTCTCCAGGGATGGGGACTCCACCACCTCCCTGTCTACTGCTTCACTCCCAACAGGACCTCCACAATCTGTCCCACTGTCTCACCACTCTCATGCTGAAGTTTTTCCTCTTAATGTCTAATGTAAACCTGCCCTGCTTTAGTTTAAAACCTTGTCCTGTTGCTACATGCTTTTAAAGCTGCCCAATCAAATATAAGAACGTTGCTCCCTAAGGACATTTTCAATTGCAGGTAACTACAAAAAGGAAAACTCTGAGTAAGAATTACCACTTGGGCCCAGCTGCACCAGAATTATGCCTACACAGAAACTTTTTGACACTGATGGCTGTAGGGAAAGCTCAGGTGACGGGAACAACCAGCAAGTCTCATTCTCTGACAGCACAAGAAAGCTGCAACAATGACTGTGAGCACACGCATCAGGGGGAGAAAAATAAAAGGCAACCTTAAACGATGTAGAAAAAATAGAAATTATTACTGTTATCCCCTACTTCTGGCCTGCCCCTCATCTCTTCATAAGGAGAGCAGCTCACACACATGGAGGGATGGCCAGTCTGGGGCGAAAGGAACACTTCAGATCACATACTCCCCCATTCCTTTTCCTTTTTTCTTTTCCCTTTCCCTATCCCTTTCAATATCCCTGTCCCTGTCTCTATCCCTGCCCCTATCCCAATCCCTGTCCCTATCCCTTTCTCTATTCCTATCCCTGTCACTATCCCCTCCTTAACAGTTAACAAGGATGTTATCTACTTTTAAACCTCCGTCCCGTGGCACGGAGGCCTGAAGAGACAAAGGCCAAGCGCCTTGTCCCACGGCAGGGCTGTGACAGGATGGCGGTCGCCCCCACATTCGCACCCGACCCAGGCCACCCTCTCCCGTCCACCGCCGCCTCCGTTGGATCCGGACCCAGACCCGCTGCCGCTCCTCACGCCCCCCCTTTCCTCCGCCGCAGGCCCGTGTGTGTGGAGCTGGGTCGGCAGCACGTACCTGACGCCCAGGACCGGCAGGGCGTGGGCACGGCAACGGTGGAAAGTAGGGGTGGAAAAGGGGACACGCGTGGAGCCACCACCAGTCCCCACGGCCGCCCGCCCGCCGGCTCCACTTCCGGGGTCCGCGTCTGCTGACGTCATCGGGCTGCGGCGCGGCAGGGCAGCGGGAAGTGGAGAGGCATGGGTGGCCGTGGCTTTTTTGTCGCCTCTTCTTTTCCCCCTCCGTCCATTCCTGTCTCCCCCTCGACCCCTCATCCTCCTCCATTTACTTCGTCCCCCTCTGTCCTCGGCTTTCCCCAAGGAGGTGGGATTGTAAGAACAATGTCGTGCGCTGGGGAGGCGACGGCCGGCGCCGGGCCCCGCTGTCAGGCTTAGGACGGGGGGATGCTGCTCCGCGGGAGCGAAGGGAGGTGGCGTTTCCAGTAACCCTCGAGTCGAAACTAGGAGGGAACAGGTCAAAACAAAAAGATATTTGCGGTGCTGGTTGAGATGCTGGGCATGAGGCGACAGCGTGTGCTGGCAGCCCAGAAGGCCGACCATGTCCTGGGCTGCATCGGAAGAGCTATGGCCAGCAGGTGATTCTGCCCCTTTGCTCTGCTCTGGTGTGACCAGAGCTCTGGTGCCTTCAGCACAAGAAGGACATGGACCTATTGGAGAGGGTCCAAAGGAGGGCCGTGAGGATGACTGGGGGCTGGAGCACCTGTCCTGTAAGAGCAGGCTGATAAAGAGTGTGTCTGTTCAGCCTGGACATTGAGCTGTTGGAGTGGGTCCAGAGGAGGGCCACTGAAATGATCAAAGGGCTGGAGCAACTGCCTTATGAAGGCAGGCTGAAGGAGTTGAGGTTGTTCAGCTTGGTGAAGAGAAGGTTCAGGGGGACCTCATAGTGGCTTATTAATACCTGAAGGGGGCCTATAGAAAGGCAGGGGTAGGACTTTTTAATAAGGTATGTGATGAGAGGGCTAGAAATAATGGATGTAAATTGCAAGGGGGTACATTCAGGCTAGATATAAGAAAGAAATTCTTTATGGTGAGAGTAGTGAAATACTGGAACAGGTTACCCAGAGAGATTGAGGATCCCCCCTCACTGGAGGTGTTTTAAGGCCAGGCTAGACAAGGCACTGAGCAGCCTGATCTAATGAGAGGTGTCCCTGCCTGTGGCAGGGGGTTGGAACTCCATGATCTTTAAGGTCCCTTCCAACCTGAACTATTCTATTATTCTATGAGCTTATAGCAGCCTACCAGTATGGGGGGCAACAGGAAAGCTGGGGAGTGTACATTTATCAGAGCATGTAGCAGCAGGACAGGGGTAATGGTTTAAAAAGGGGGCAGGGCAGGTTTAGATTAGACATTAGGAGGAAATTCTTCAGCGTGACAGTGGAACAGGTTGCCCAGAGAGGTTGTGGAGCCACCATTCCTGAAGACATTCAAGGCCAAGCTTGGTGAGGCTCTGAGCAATGTGGAAGATGTCTGTTCTGACTGCAGGGAGTTTGGACTAGATGGTCTTTGAAGTTCCCCTCCAACTTTATGATTCTGTGAAAATTAGCCATTGCAGGTATTTTGGGCTTGTTCAGGAAGTTGATTAGGATGGCATTGAGAGAGCCTGCACTGAAAAACCAACTGACACCATCAGTTCCTTGCTCTGGCAACACAGAAAATGTGACAACATCTCGTGTTTTTCTCCCTTGGAAAACTTCACAGATTTGGTCAACTGACTGCAGAAAGCAGGTGTGCTGCAGAAGATATGTTGAGGTTATCCACCTCTCTTGCCTGTGTGGGAAGGTTGTAAGCAGCTTCTGCCTCAAGGATGACCCACATGTGCTGTGTAGCTGAAATTTGTTACCACCTTATGAGGTGGACCTATTGCTCCCAGCCATCACTGTTGGCCACAGCCACTGAACCACACCCATGGACAGATCTGCATGGGAGAAGAGGAAACATTGCTCATTGAGTTTGCCTGCTTATTTAGGGATGATGTTAGAAAGGACAAGGTGTGGCTGTAGCCTATCTTGGCAAAGGATGTTGACAACAAGAAGGGCTTCTATAGATTTAGGTTAGAAATTAGGCAAAAGTTTTTCACCATGAGAGTGGTGTGGCACTGTCACAGGTTGCCCAAAGATTTGGTGGAGCCCCTATCCCTGTAGACATTCAGAGCTAGGCTTGATGAGGCTCTGAGCAATGTGTTCTAGTCCAGAGTGTCCCTTCTTACTGCAGGGGAGTTGAACTGGATGGCCCTTGAAAGTCCCTTCCAGCCCTGTGATCCTATGATTCCAGATCTGGATTTAGGAGTACTTGGATTGGGATCAAAAGCAGATGAACAGAGAGGGTCTTCACTGGACGTTGGCCATGGTAGAAAGAGGGTTGACCTCTGATCCCTCAGCCTTTATACTGAGCATGGAGCAGATGGGATGGAAAAGTCCTGTGAGTTGGTTTTGGGTCCCACATCCTGTCTGCTCCTCTCTGCAGGTGGGACCCCTCTAAGTCTTCCCACTTCCAATGACCCCAGCAGGACAAGTAATGAGATTAGCAGTCCTTGGTTGTTACAGCAACGGGTATAAGCAGGGGTCTCTTAGCATGCCATTCCTTAGTATAATCACTTCTTTTTACTTTGAGAGCAAATAGTTTCTGAAAAATATGCTGTTGATTCCTGAGTTTAGTCAGAAGAGGCACAGATAAAAACATGAAGCGACAGACCAGAAAATTTGATCTCTTTTCCCTCAAACCAGGACAGCTCTCCACAGCTTTCTGCAACACTCAAAGAAGGAATAAGTCAAATATTTTTCTTCCTCAATGCAAAATATACCGTAGTGTCTTGGAGTTGTCTGTTTGTGGTATTTCGAGTTGAGCCACTTGCACTGAGAGTTTGTCCCTGTATTTATCCCCGTAGGATAGAAGTGGAACTCAATTGTTTGTCTTTTGTTGAGATGTGGCATGCTGTACAAGACTGCAGTGCACAAGATCTAGTCAACACTTACTATTAACTATAGCAGAACCAAAGAGCTCAGGGTTGAGGGAGGAAAAGTGCAAGGACATAGACCCGTTGGAGAGGATCCTGAAATGGCCATGGGGATGGTGCAAGGGCTGGAGCACCTCTCCTCTGAGGACAGGCTGAGAGTTGGGACTATTCAGCCTGGAGAAGGCTTTGGGAAGACCTCACAGCAGCCTCCAGTACCTGAAGAGGCCTTCAGGAAAACTGGGGAGGGACTGTTAATCAAAGCATGTACAATCAGGGCAAGAGCAATGGTTTTAAACAAGAGCAGGGAAGGTTTAGATTAGACATTAGGAAAAAATTCTTCACTGTGGGGTTGTGAAGCACTGGAAGAGGTTGCAAAGAGAGGTGGTGGAGGCTCCATTTTTAGAGACATTCAGTACCAGGCTTGATGAGGCTCTGAGCAACCTCATGTAGTACAGGATGTACCTGCTCACTGCAGGGGAGTTAGACTGGATGGCCATTGAAGGTCCCTTCCAACTCTGATTCTATGATTCTATTCTGTGATCTTTGCTTATTCAAGATGCAGGAGAACATCAGGTGTGTCAAAAGTCAGGTCCATGTTATTTTTGGTTGGGCATCCAAAATTATTTTAATTCTTTTGCTTTAGTTTCAGTGCCTAATTTAAGCAGAACCATCCTTTACTTGTGTGGATTATGTGCAGGAAATTAAAGTTGAAAACACTCAGAAATTTGCTCCTGGAAACATCTTCAAAAACTAGGGGATTCCCTGTAATTTGGTAAATGGAGCTGCATTTCAAAGTACAGAAAGCAAAGCACTGAACTAATGGTTATCACATTAGCACTGTTGATCTTATGTAGTGTATGAAACAACAGTCCCCTGCAAAAAGAGCATGTAGTCATACAACATTTTTGAACTGCATGCTGTTTATGACTGACAGAGTGTCCTGAGTCTGTAGGAGGTTACAGACATAGATAAATAGGTGGTTGGATTCAGCATTTGTTACATTGTCCTTCAGTTCTCGATAGAAGGAATAGGAAGAAATCAAAACTGCAGAGAAAACCCAACCTTTTTGTGTAAATTCTTTCCAAATAAGCTTTATTGCATGGCTACATCATAGACAGCATGGATGACTACCCTTGGACTGCCTGCTTACTCAATACTATGCAGAGTTAGACCAAATTTTGACATATTTGTGAATATAGGTGCAAATGGAAAGTCTGCTCTATTGCAATGTAATGCTACCCAGTGTGCAGATTATATCATTCCAATATGACCATTATGTCATTCACAGAAGTAAATCAACACTCTGATGTGTTTAAACTGAAGTGAAGGAGCTAATTTGCCACAGGGCTGTTCCTGAAGGTGGGGATGATAATAATTTAGACCAAAATTACCTGCTAAGGTGGACATGGAGTGGCTAAGAAGGAGACAACTAAAGCCTAAACTGAAAAGCAGTTACCACGTAGGAGGTGAACAACCAGGAACACTCTCTGAACATAATGTGCAAAATAGTCATTAATGAGAGTCATTAATGATACAGATATATGAATTTGATGTGCATACATGAAATTTGTAGATGACAGGAAGCTGAGGGGATGAGTAATGATTTTCTTGACAAAAGTGAAAAAAAGTGATGAAATTTAACAGCATGCAGTTAAAAGTCAGGCTCTGAAAGAACAGGAGGCTTTTGGCATGAACTCTTTAGTTGGGGTAAGTGAGGATGAAAGAGGTCTCTTTGAAGGACATTAAGGTTTTTTGAAGACTCTTTGAGAGCTGACTTTCAGTGTATTAGCTCCATAGTTAAGCTAGTCAGATGGCCATGATCTGCAGGAGACTGGCATTTCTTCTAGTGTGAACTAGACATCTATCATGTGTTTGCCTGGACCTGATCCCTAAAGGAGTCCTTGTTGTTACCATGCCTTTATTTTTTTCCCCTCACAAAAATATAAATAATAAAACAAAGGCCAGGCACTGTGTTTCTTTCCCATGAAACAATTAGGAAATTGAATTTGAAAGAGAGGGAGTTTCAAAGAGAAAAAACTGTCAACTGCAAGTCATGTGAAATAGCGGTAAGGACACATTGAAGACAGCACAGAGGGGGGCAAAAAAAAATTCCAACTTGGAAACCAGACCTGGAGACTTTCAAAAAAGCCACTAAACTAATAACACCTTGGAAGGAAGGGGCTTAGGATGTCCTGGGAATGTGTGATAACCAGACCAGCCAACAGTGGAGAAGGCACTGAGCCGTGTGAGTGGCTTGGCCAGTGTCAGTCAGCAGCATGGAGACAAGAAAAGCTGCTCTCAGCAAGAGCTGCTGTCAGCATGGCAGAGCGTGAGATTTTCAGTGCTGACAGTATGAAAAAAACTATTTTTTTTTTTTTAATTTAGAGGCAAAAAAATACAGTTCAAAAGAACCGTACTGAACATGGGAGAAGTTATTTTTAGACTTCATCATCATATCTAAAGAGGTGCACACCAGGGGAACCAAATATTTGTCGTGTTGATGACAAGTGATCATGGTCTGAAGACAGTTCTTATTACTGTAACATAAATACTGCTTTAACTGCTTTGAGGCTTATTTCAAATGGCTGGAAAAAATGTCAAGTCTCATCAGCTCAAAAAATTGAACAGAAAAGCTGAATGGAAATATTATGAATGGAACCACAATGAACCCCAAAATGTGAGCTGCTATTTAATACCACAACTTAGTGGAAACAGGGAAGAAGTTCTTAAGGACATAAATATAAATGCAACATAAGCAGACAAATAGGACATTTGGTAATTGATACCATGGAAACTAGAAATTATTTGAAACTTGGTTGAGAAAAGAGTCAAAACTTAAATGGAAAATCACAGCAAAATAATTTTTTTTTTTAATCCTCATTTTTGTGATGTGCTTATTCTCATCCTAAGTTTTATTTGTTTCAGTTGATTTTATTTGTAATTTTTTTTGTCTCTTTTAAAAGCTGCCTGCTAAACTTCAACTGGCATAAAGGCACAAAAACAGAAAGCAAGATAGGACAAAAAATTCGGAATGACAGAAGGCGCCTTGTCTCTCTTTTTTTTTTTTTGTCTTTTTTCTTCTTTATACCACCCGCTCACAATTAAAACTTTATCTCCTCCAGATGACACACAGAAGGTGGGCAGGATTTTAGAAGCGGCTGATAGATGATTGTAGCAAGTAGGTTGTCTGATTTTAATAGCTATCCTGCAATGTGACTTTCATAAGTGGTTGTTAAACCCTCCTGTGGTTCAGTGCTGGTGGAACACCACACAGCCCTTTCCTCAGAAGTACCTGCCTTTCTGCTTTCAGCACCTGACAACGTGAGGAGGCATTAACATCTTCAGTTCTCAGTCAGATTGCTAACAGTTAAGAGCACACTAAACCTTGTGTATGCTGCTCGCAGCAGGGACCTCCAAGTAAGCTCAAACCTACCTCTTTTAATTCACATTTGCTGTAAATGCTGTCTGTTTATACCACTTGAGCTTTTTGTTGGCACCTGAAACTGAAGGATACAATGCAAAGTTTTTATCAGGGTGGAGAAGAATCATAAAATCATAGAATAGTTTGGGTTGGAAGGGACCTTAAAGATCATTGAGTTCCAACCCCCTGCCATAGGCAGGGACATTTTCCACTAGTA
>VZTY01018233.1:208284-235381 GCA_013400935.1 Turnix velox | reverse complement strand
GCTGAAAACCCATGGTTGTAAAAATTTCCAGTGGAGATAAGCTCTAATCTTCAGTTAAATCCAAAGGACTCTATTATGCTGAAATCTTTGGCAAATGGCATTTATTTCTGCTCCTTTTTTACCAGGACTGTGAGTGTCAATACACAGTTTAATATTATGACCTCTGGACATTATTTTCCACTAGTCTTCTGATTCTCCTGCTGCATTTTAACATGGTTTCTTGTGTGTTACCTAAAATGCAATTCAGAGGCTGTAGCACCAGTTGTGGCTGCAAGAACAGCACTGGGGCCAAGTACAACGTTTTCTAGCTGAACGCAAGTCAGTTTGGTGTATCTTGGAGCTGTAATCTAAATTAATTCTTTAGTGCACCTTACTTCTGCTCTGCCCTACTGACCATCTTAGGTCACCTACTCTATGTAAATCACAAGATATGATTTAATGCCTAAGAGTGTGTTAGCACAATAGAGGCTCTCTGCTCAGCAATTTCAATCCAGCTCTTGTCACACACAGATCTGGAAAACACATGATTTAAAAAAAAAAAAAGAAACAATTTTGTCAATGACAGCTGGTCTTTCTGGAGATTTCAAAAACAAAAACCAGAAAAACACCCCAAGACTTATAATCTAGTTACGTTTCAGAATTGCAATCCTTAGGATCTGTAGTACTTGGAAAAAGTTATCCAGTGTCTTTTGGGATACAAAAATTCCTTCTGTGTCTAAACCCAAAAGAAAATATAGTGGGAGAAAAAAAAAATCTCTTTAGAATTCTCTTTGTGTTTTCATTTGTTCTTTTGGCTTGACATCAATAGAAGATGTTTTTTTCCATACTGTATATGATGTGTAAATGCAGAGAATGTGTCTCATGAAAAAAAAAACAACTTCCCTGACAAAGGCAATTTGTTGCTTTTTGAGAAAAAAACTTTTCGCAACAGCTAAACTCATGAAAATCCAACCTTGTTCTGGAATACTTGCTGAAAAATCTCACTCGAAAGTTTTCTTTAATTCAGAATTCTTTATCCAGCTTGTTTATACCCCAAATATGTTTCTTCAGTCTTATTCCTGGATAATTTATTTTGGTTCCTGCTATTGGGCCAAAAGCATGATATACAAATATTCTCAAATTTTTGATGAAATGAGAACGTACATAAATCTGTTGTGACATTCAGTCTTATGCTTCATTATGTGTTCTCGAGAGTTTTTACAGTCTGCTATGTCTTTGTTTTTCACTTGCTGCTTTTGCACTTGCTATAGCAATTAAATACATACAATCTATAGTTCACGTTACCACTATTAATTCTTTTGCCCTGTATAGTTATTAAAAAAAAGAGTCAAACCAGGTATGAAAATTTTTTGTGGAATAAAACAACGATTGAAGGCAACACTATTGGCAGAACTTTATGATCCATATTCTGATACATGGGTTTCCATCATAAATCTTCTGAATTTATTTTGCTGCTGTTACATGGGCAAACAATTTAATTCTATTGAATTTTGAAATACTGAATCTCAATATATGATTGCATGATTTATATTTGCAAGAATGTATGTAGCATACCTATATTTTTTCTGTTCCAAACTATCAATCCCTCAACTCTGCAACTGATTGTTTGAATAAATAATGCATGCCAGAGCAGATGACTGCTCCAGGGTATATAAGTTTTAAAAAAATTTTTACAACGATCATTGAAACAATTTGTGTATACATAAAATGGAAAAGTGAATATATTAATTTTTCTGTTCCATATTTTAAGTGAAGCTTTTGGATCTTGAGTTGGAAAAATGAGATCCCTAAAAAGGTGCACACTTCTAATCATGGAAGGAATACTGTGATTATCAGTGAGAGACCTGACAAAGCTGAAATCATGTTTATGATAGACCTTTTTAGTAGAGAGATTTAGACAGAATTAAGTCCTACAGTGCCTATTGCCATTATAGATGTTTTTACTAAAGATAAATTTTCAAATTACTGATGATTTAAGCTACAGTGACACTGGGCATTTATCTATGCCCAAACTAGTTAAACAGATTGTTCCAATCATGTATTGACCAATCATCAGCCCAATGGAAAGAAACCAAAGCAGCAACAAAAACAACAGAATTATCATGGTGATATGTGATAAAAAAACAAACAGTCCCTTCCACTTTCTTTTCTCTCCTTTTAAACAAAACAGAAACTAACCTGCCAAGCTCCTAGACAGCAAGTAGTTATGGCTCACCTTGAAGCTTGTTAGATTGGAGGTCTGCCAAAATGACCAAGAACATGGGGTTAAAATGCAAAAGTGGATGCTGTTTGAGACAGTTAATTTTGTTGTATGTATTTAATACACTGCAGTGTGAGATGTGGTACCTCCTCTCCTGGAACAGGCAGGATTGATCATGTAATGGACAGACAGCTCAGGCAAAACTAGGGTGGAATCTGGTACAGTAAAGTCCAACAAAGCCTGGTAGAGATACAGTCTTGTTTGGTGACATTGATCAGGACCTTGTGTTGTTTTCAGAAATAAAGAACAGCTTACCATGTTCTGGTTAATTACTTGCTTGGAGATGGCAGACCAGATAACTAACACTATGCGTTTGCATTACATTAGTGCAAAAGCCTCCATCAATTCTGTCCATTAACAAAATGAGTGGACCTGCATGAAGTTTAGAAGCCTTAAGTAGAAACGGTTACTGTCAGGAGAGACCTAATCCATTTGCCTCTAAAGAAAATCTTCATAATGCATGTTCAGCTGTCTGTTTCCTGAAGCAAAAGCATACCTACAGGTAGGATTCCTGCCAAGCTTTATTTCATTCCCAAAGCCACATCTGGTTTACCATAGAAAGTAATCTTTCTGCTAGTCCATATGCCTGAACAAAAGCCACCTGCCATTTCAGATTCCTATCTCCTCAGTGCTTCTTCCATTATCTACAGGGAAAACACAATAATAAAACCCACTTACAACATTCATTATATACAAAGGAAAATACCATTAAAGAGTCCAGAACATAAGCGAACAACTAGAAGGTGCTGCTTCTGGAATTTGCAGAGTGGTGAAATTCCAAATGTGAACAACTACTGCACATCTTGAATGACAACTTTGCCAGGTGGTTGGCTTGAACGTTACATGTATTAAATTTTTGGCTCTCTAAAATTCCATGTCACATTTGAGAAAGCATAGGCTTTATTGATAAGAAAATAGGTGTCTAGGTTGTGTACATCAATGTGCTGTGGATTTACAAGGGTAAGTCAAAAGTTCAGAGAACTTAAAGGAAATAAAACCCGGGGCAAAATACATTGGTATAAGTAAACAGCATAAGTAACTCACAAACAGCAGTGCATACAAATAGCTTTCACTATCCCAGGTAACAGAGGTAACTTAGAACAATGGAAAAACACAGATACTACAAAATGCATGTGGAACATCAGGAGCAGAAGTGTCCAGACAACCCTAAACCTAAGATAGTTGCCCAGAGAGGACCTACAGTGCTTGAAGTCTGCATGACAGTTAGTCTAGAATATTAATTATTTACCCAGGTATAACTGAGTGTCTGCAATACCAACATACTATGTCGTAACAGATAGCAACTGCTAAGTTTTTCAAGGATGTCTGAAAACATCCTTGTGGAGGATGTGTGGAGGAAAACAAAACAGAATCAAGAAGACACATGTAGACCTACGTGATATTATTTCCTTATGAGGGCCAAATATCACAGAATCACAGAATGCCAGGGATTGGAAGGGACATAGAGAGATTATCACAAAATTTCTACATAGAAAACACAGATTATGGGACAAAAAATAAAGTGGTTTGATGTTAGCTATCTACGAATTTACCAGAGTTGCTTGTGCAATCATATTCTGTCCTCCAGTGAATTCATCTAGTGACAAAATTTGTATGAACATGCCAGGAACAGTTATTGTAAGGAACACACATGGGTTCAGGGGTTGTATGTTCTCTAGTGACTACTTTAATTTTCATCTATGTACTTACTTATTTGGAGTGCTGAAAATACATTATTTTTCTAAAAAGCTGTTCTGAAAAAAAAAATACAAAATTATATGCTCTTGCAGCAGGTCTCCTCCATGAACAAAGTTTGAAGCCTGAGTTTGAAGTGGCAGACTTGTTGCAATCTTTGGGTTGGTAAATGGAGAAGGCCATACCTGTTGAATGTGATCATCATTATGCAGCTATTTACCTCATTTCTTGACAGAGAATGGATGTGATTCCATGCTGTGTAGACACTGAAACTGCTCCCTGCTGGAGCTTGGAACGATTTGTTATGGAAAATGAATAAGGTATTTCAACATTAAACTGCTTTCTTTCAGCAGGAGATATTACGAGGAATCTCCTCAGATGTGGATGTAAGGAGTTTAATAGAACCACAGAATTGTCTAGATTGGAAAGGACCTTTGAGTCTGGTGAGTCCAACCACTTCCCCAGCACTGCCAAGTTCACCACTAACCCATGGCCTGCAGCACCATATTTGTCTTCTAAATACCTTCAGGGATGGTGACTTCACCACTGCCCCAGGCAGCCCACAACCTGTGGAATCATGCAGATCAGTGAATCATCACTGGTTCAGCAATTCTGACGTCCAGTAATCTGGACTTTACACCACCATTCTAGGACCCTACAAAGACACAAATGTCAATTTAAGCCATAATTTTTTCACAAGCCATGACTTGAGGGACTATTTTGAGCTTAGATATACATGTCTCCTAAATTTAGATGTACAATCTTAATTGAGATGATCATATCATTAGTACGTGGTAATTGCTAGTCCTTCCTGAGACACTTGCCATAGAATGGTTTTTTCCATTAAAAATTTGAATTTATTTTTGTTTGTCTGTGTGATTCCTTACTTTTAGAGTGTTTTTGTTTTTCTTTTAAACTCTGTATCAGTTTCATTTGCTACAATAACAGCCAGCAGTCTCTTCTCAAATTCACCATCCCTGGAATTATTTAGGAGATGAGCAGAACCAGTGTTCAGAGACATGGTTTAGTGATGGTTCTTCTCAGAGTTGGGTTCATGGTTGGACTGGGTGGTCTAAAAGGTCCCTTCCAACCTGTTGAATTCTGTAATTATGTGCTTCTGTTGCTAGAGAGGAATAATGTAGGTCCTTCATAATTTTTCTGATGAGCAATACAAGGCCCAATCTGTTAAAAACCTTGTATGCTTTTCTTATACTGGCTGCCAGGCAGTGTCAGTTGGTTTAGTCTGCTTCCTAGGTGAGTGGAAAAAGTCAGCTCAACCTTTGCCATTTCCTGGGCCTTACTCTTGAAATAATACTCATACCACTGTTTGCAGCATGGCTTTGCACCAGCCAAGACCTCTTCAAGATTTATATAAATCACTTAGAAATCTCCCTGTTGCCATCAGGTTGCTCTGTCATTTCATGCCTAATTTGGCATGGGTTGAATTCTTCAGTCTCGCAAGTGTTGCCTTGGAAGACTGAAATAGTGCCTGTCACTAAAAATGATTGCATGTATTTTTAAGGAGTTCCATAAGGTATTTCTGTACCAGTACATAATTGCAGATAAGGCTTGGTGTCATTTTGTGAAGACCTATCAGCTGAAAGGCAAATGGAGTATTTCTGCCAGAGGAAGCTAATTGGAAGAAGGCAGCCTCGTGCTTACCCCACAGCACTGAGAGAATGTAGAGATGAGTTAGAGAACATCCATTTGCTGCCATGCATATTTCCAGAACAAATAGTTTTGTTACCTGTGGCACTTACAAAAGCCCTCTCCTGGAACAAAGCAGCGTCTACAGGACACTCTTTGCCAGGACAGCAGTCACTAAGAGGCAGGGCTACGCCTTAATGCCTGTCTTTTCACAGAATTTCTCTCTCTTTTGTCTTTCTCCAGTTTCATTGCTCTTAATGCTTTCTCATATTTTCCCCTGCTTCTGTTTTTATTACCTGCCTTTTGAGATGTCAATATTTGGAGTACTTTGAACTGGATAGTAAATAGATGTAATTACAGGCATTCCATGCCATGAAGTCTCTTATTTGAGGCTGTTTTGTAAAAATGGCTAGGCACACTGAAATGTTAAATGAGAAATAGAAGTATTAGTGATAATGTGTAGTTACCTAGTTTCTGCAGTCTGATCCAATTAATTTATTTAAATATAATAATTTCCTCTTAAGCTAAAGAGGACAGATTTTGCCCATTCAGAAATGTGTGTTGTTCATAGCAGACTTTAATCCCCACTTGTTATTACCTTTCCAGGAGCGCTTAATATAGTCAGATTGCAGTAGTCAGGCAACTCAGAGCCCACACCTCAGTCAGCAAATTTGGCTCCTGCTGCCTTCATCCACTGGGGCTAAATGTAAAGTTTATTGGATCAGCAAGAAGTGATAAAGAGCCAGGATGTAAAATACACAGCCAAAATACTACAGCTTTATGGATGTATCTCTCTCTGAAATTAAAGCAGTCTTAAGTCAATTTTAGATTCAGTAGAAGTTTGTTAAGAATATGGAACTATTCTTCTATTTGGAAAAGCCAGAGAAAGCAGCAATCTATTTTGCAAGTATTCCTAATTTTAAACACCTTCGAATGTAAAAAAAATGATCAGCTCTTTCAAGTGTCATTCTTTTTTCTTCAATTAAGGGTTTAAGTATAAAGCAAGCAGCCTTGATAAATTAATGGTATGTTATTTAGCAATCTTAGTTATACAGTTCTCATTACTGTAATTTTAATGAACGAGCGTGGATGTTGCAAAAAGTTTCTATTTGGCTTGAGTGATGTTTGCCAGTGTGACATTTCTTTTATACCCTGAAGGTCAGTTAATAGGATCACAAAATTGCCAGCAAACTGAGCCCTGATGTTTCTCAGTAAGGACTGGGGGGCAAGTTCAATTTCAAGCAAACATTTAGGTTGCATTCAGATAAACTAAAAGTCATATATAGAGAGCATCTGGGTAAGAAAAACATCCAAATAAAATACTGTGTGAAATTTTGGCTTTTATTCAGGGTAATTGTTCAGTCTTGTCAGCTCCACATCAGTAATGGTTATGAATATACTCTTACTAAGGAAGACAAAATTGTCCTGGTGCTACCCATTGTGTTCCTGCTGAATTAATCTGGCTGGGAGTCCATAGAGGAAGGGTCAGAAAGAATTTATTTTTTTAACACAACTGTTTATAGATTATTCCAGAGCCAGGAGTTTGGTGAATGTAAAGGGTAATAACCAGCTTCCCCTATGGATATTCCCATTCCAGAGCAAGTGAGAGTTTTTATTCTGGGTTGGTTTATTTCACTTGCAAAGTTTATCCAGTTCAGAATAAGTGTTTCCCAGAAGGGGAGCTCTTCCACTTAAAGTTCTACCACATAAACCGAAATTCACCTTATGTAACTGTACAGAAAGTTGATTATGTACAGCATATTCTAAACTCCAGCTTTGAATTATTAGTATGACTCAGGGCATGTGCACCTCATTTCTCACTGTACCCTACTTGCCATCACAAGTAATTCCAGGACTAACAGCCAATCTACAAAGGTGAAATACAAAACAAAGAAAAAATTGGTTTTACAGTTCATAACTTTTTAAGTACTTGAATTGACTGTATCAGCAGCAGAGACAAAAGTACATTTTATTCTTTAAATAAAAATAGTATTTTTTGCATTTCTGAAGCACTAGTGCCTCACAGCCCTTTTGTGGATGCAGCTGTAACAAGATCTTTGGAGATGTGTAAGATGCAGCGGTTCTCCATGTTCATTATAAGTGGTCTGCTACTTTATACACTTGATATAAAAAAGAGGAATTAAGAGAAGAAAAAACTGCATTTCAGATTAAACCCTGCAGGAGATTTGATTGTTCAGGTGGTCCTTTGAATGCTGCCTGTGAGCAATTCTTTTTCAAAAAAAAAGATGCTTCTCAAAATTTTTAGAGCTGAGAACAAGTTTCTAAAATATCTATTAAGCCATAACATAGGCTGAATGTTAAGATGGAATTTACAAGGGCAATGAAGCTGATGGGAATAAAGGAGCAGGCTCATCCAGGAGCAGTTCAAAGGTGACTGCAGATCTATGGTCTATACCTGTCCTTCTTCCCACATTTTAGATGGCTTAATAGACACACCAAGGTTCTGAAAAGGTCCTTGGGCAGCACCATTGGGGCCAGGCTGAGCCTGGCTACAACACAGTTATTGGAGGCAGAGCACAGAGGTTTGGTCAGTATTTGTCCATAATCCTATCATTTTCAGAGTGAGTTTTAGACTTTTAAAACACACCTTGTTTTGCCATTCTGTTTTGTGCATATGCAATATTGAGATACACACTCCTTGTTTTGTGACACTGTCATTTCCAGTTGTCATTGCTGTCCTTATGCCTTTGTGAGCAATTTGCTTCCTGGATGGGGTAACTGGACAATAGCAAGGGAACATTTTTTCCTTTAAACTCCTACACAAAATACATATTCTTGAGCACTCTAGTCCTGTCAGTTAGAACTAAGCCATTAATTTAATCATGTTGAATTCAGAAAAAGGTGCTTCCTGAAACCTGTCAGAGTAATTATTCTTCTTTATCCTGTGAAGTAGGAGTGTGTGTCAAATAAACATTTCTTAAGTGTTCCACCATAACTTTCTCCTCTTCTTCAAGATCTGCACCTTCTCTCATCTCACACCTGAAAAAAAAAAGAACTTTTAGTTATTTTTTTTCCATGCTTTCAACTTGGTTCTTAAGTACAAGCAAGTCAATACAAAACTCACTGCTATCAATTAATTGCCCCTCAACAGGAGAGCACTCAACACCAGTTGAGATTATTGGACCATGCAAAATACAACACAAAATCTTGCTGCAAAATACCACAAAACTGACTGACTCAATTCTTTAACCATCAGGTACCCTACTAGACTAATAAATAAACAGCATCTTAGATTCCTCCCTCATTCCATATGAATACTCAATTGTACTTCACGATAGAGTTCTAATTAACATTAAAACTGAAAATTTGGAAGAGTATTAACATTTATTTTCTTCCATAGTTAATTATATAATTATTTGTAATTATTGTACTTCACAAGTCACACAGTATTCCCTTACAGAAAATCAGGATATTAAATGCAGATACCTAGTCAGTTAAATTTTGTATCACTCTCATTATGCCTACATAATACTTGGTAATGTGGCTCTATCTCTTTTACAAATTTTGAGGATATTTGAGAGTTTGATATCCCTTTAATATTAATCTCTTTCTGTTCCAAGCAGATAACAAAGCATAGGCACTCAGTTCAGACCAGCTGCATGAAAACCAAAGGTAAAGGGTGAATCCTGAATACAGAATTTGTGTTTTGAAGTCTTAAATCCAGTAGATTATAAGTGAGCCATAGGATGATCCTATAAAGTGGGAGATACACAGAGATGCAGCAGAACAAAGATGTTTAAGGAAACCACATCAGGAGCTATACTTTAGTCCTGTCCCCCTTGTTCTGACTGCAAAAAGCAGATGCTATATATTAGTTTGGAGCAGTGAATAAGTCAAATATACTACAGAATGGTGCGAAGAGCAAATCATGTTTGTAAAAAGTGGACCTGCTGAGAGATTTGGGATTGTCCAGCTTGGAGAAGGCTGTGGGTTGACCTCACAGCAGCCTACAAGTACCTGAAAGGACCTACAGGAAAACTGTGGAGGGACTGTTTGCTAGAACATGGAGTGATATATTTTAAGATAGAGCAAGGCAGGCTTAGATTAGACATCAGAAAGAAGTTCTTCCTCATGAAGGTGGCACAGGTTGCCCAGAGAGGTGGTGGAGGCCCCATCTGTGGAGGCATTCAAGGCCAGGTATGATGGGACTCTGATCTAGAGCAAGATGTCCCTGCTCACTGTAGGTGGTTAGACTAGATGGCCTTTTAAAGGTCCCTTCCAACTCAAGACACTCTATGATTTTGTGATTCTATGAAAATTGTTACAGGCAATAGAGCAAGGCATGCACTTTTGGGAGCTGTATTTAAGAGCTTACTGAAAACAGAGAAAGAACAAGTTCTCTGTAGTACAATTTGATCATTAAAATACAGTTAGGACAAATATATTCAATGAACATGTATAAATTAGCATATATCCATCATGCCTCTACTTTAGAAACTGAATCTGACAGCCCACATCAATGCCTGGAGTGAAGAAATATCAGAACAATCAAAAGAATACTATGAATAAAATTACAAACACTGTACGTCCATGATCAAAGTTTTGCAATAATTAACTTCCTGTTACTCCACTCGTATATGAATACTAGCATACTTAACCCTATTTGAATATTAACATTAGGTACAATTAATGTCTGTTATGTCTACTTCATTCTTTGGTTTCTGATGTGTTTATCAAATCTGTCTCTGTAGCCCCTCAGCACAGTTACATTTGCAAACATCTTTGCTGTTAAAGAGAGTGACTGCTTCCCTTTTTCCTTTCACTGACATACCAAGGAACCCCCTACAAACCTAGGGAGAAGTCATGCAAGCCTTAATTTGAATTTATGGTTCTCAGAGTCATTCCAAAACACCACTTTAGAAGCTGAATGGATTAATTTTAATTCATTTGATTTGTTGCATATTTTTAAGTGGAGGAGCTGTTTGCTTAGAAGGATGACAACTGAAAACACTAAATGGGATACACTGAAAACAGTAGTTACTGCTGGAGGCATAACATAGAAATCTAGCAGTCTTGGATAATGGAAGCTTAACAATAAATGAGCAGACTCCTTTTAAAGATAGTGACTTCATACTTGTCAGCACATTTCATTGAATCTTTAACATTAGTGTTTGTAGAAATCTTTAATGTCATCCAGTTTGGACATTCTTTAGTGTTCACTTCATAATGAGTTATTACTAATACATTACATTATCATTTTATCAAAAAGCAGTCTATTTTTAAAGCATTTAAGAAGGTCCAATGAGGATAAGAATGTCTTCTATGCATTTGCTTAACAGTATCCATGAATTAAAGATCTGTGAAATGAGCTTCACAAACACTTGGTCGCCCATCTAATTTAGAAATTTTTCTATACTTATGCTTGTATTGTTTTTTAAAACTGGACAGTAGGCAAGGAGGCCACAACATTTCTGCACTGCTTCAAATGGGATAAGAAATCAGGTGTTTGTGGTCCAAGCTGTGTGTTTACTGTTAAAAAAATTGTCCAAAATGGAAAATGTTTTTATGAGCATGTCTAAAATGTGTGACAATGGTTTGGCCAGTAGTAATTGGTAAAAATCCAATTAGCCAGTACAAATTGCTTTGAAAATGCAAGATTCATCAGCTGTGGTGTCAACATAAATCTTAAAGAAAACTTACAATATATAGGTGGCATATGTATATATTTTTTTACTTTATCTTAAAACATTAAGTAATATTTTAAGACTGGCATCACATCTCTATTTAAAGTTTGCTTAAACCTCATATCACAGAATCACAGAATGTCAGGGATTAGAAGGGACCTCAAGAGATCATCCAGTCCAATCCTCCTGCCAGAGCAGGAACATCCAGATCAGGTCACACAGGAAGGCATCCAGCCAAGTTTGGATGTCTCCACATCCAGAGATGGAGACTCCACATCCTCTCTGGACAGCCTGCCCCAGTGTTCTGTCACCCTCACTGTGAAGTAGTTTTTCTCATATTTATGTGGAACCTCCTGTGTTCCAGCTTGCATCCATTGCCCCTTGTCCTATCATTGGATGTCACTGGGAAGAGCCTGGCTGCATCCTCCTGCCACTCACCCTTGACATTGTTATAAACATAAATGAGATCACTCCTAAGTCTCCTCCAAGCTAAAGAGACCCATCTCCCTCAGCCTTTCATCATAAGAATAATAATTTTTGTGGCTCTGTGCTGGATTCTCTCAAGCTGTCCTTCTTGAATCATAAAAAGATTATTCCAATTCCAGAAGATTATTCCAGAAAGCTCAATTTTCAGTATAGTCTTCACATCTAAAAGAAATAATTTCTTTAGAATAGTATTTAAATTTAAACCTTTAAGTAATCATAGAATCATAGAATAGCTTGGGTTGGAAGGGACCTTAAAGATCATTGAGTTCCAACACCTCCCACTAGACCAGGCTGCCCAGTGCCCTGTCCAGCCTAGTCTTGAACCCCTCCAGAGAGGGGGGCATCCACAACCTCCCTGGGCAACCTGTTCCAGTATTTCACCAGCCTCACTGTAAAGAATTTCTTCCTTATGTCTAGTCTAAATCTATCCCCCTCTAGTTTATATCCATTGTTTCTAGTCCTCCCATCCGATATTATGTTACTACTTATTGTAGTAGTACTTGTACATTGTATTATGTACTTACAGAATAACATCTGAAATATGTTCTCAAAGTGTTCTGAAATATCAAACAATGTAGATGATATATTGTGTGCAACTTGCAGTATATTTCTCAGATGCATAAAGGAAAACACATCAGCACGCATAAATCACTGAAGACCTGGAATTTTATGCTGGTCAGACCAGACCTTGGATCATGAGGTGTCAAAGAGGATAACGAGCATCAAGAGGGCTTCTGTTTCACCTCATAAATACAAGGAGAGAGAAGAAGAAGCCTTTGCTTGCACATCCATAAGGTAATACCATGCAATGGGAGAAGCATTTGATGCCCATACCCAAAGTGGTTACTATGTACCACATTTAGATGCTTGTTACAGAGCAAAAGTAAGTACATGCAGTTTGATAAAGCAGTTGGATATGAACACAGAAATTAACTTCCCGAGGTAGTATATATAGGGAGTGGAAGACCCAGGAAACTGGAAGACTTGAGGAAGTACAGGAAGTACAAGCTGATCAGTCTCACCTCTGTGCCAAGCAAGATTTTCTGAAATGAGTGTTATTATTGCAATTAGGCTTACAAATTGTGTCAAGATGCCTGGCACAATTACAGCTCAGCTACTTTAAACTATAAAGTATCTTTAATTCTATAAAGACAAAGACCAGGTAATTCTGGCACTTCAAGTAGTTGGTCACAGTACCACCATGAAACACAAAAATGCCACATCTGTCCCACTTTCCTGTATCAAAGCCTACTCCTCTGAAACTGTTCTCACAATTATCTGCAGGTCTAAAATCAGAAAGTGATCATTAAGACAATAATTGTTGCCCCACTAGTCTGTGTTGTTCCCTGTCATTCACTAGATGCTTTTTACAACAGATCAAGTTAATTCCCTGATATTCCATCCTCCTTCATTGCATCATACCAATAGCAACCTACTCTTTTTAACTTAGTGCCTTGTCATTGAAAATTCTCATGTGCTGTTTAATTTTCTCTTGATGCTGCCAGAAGCAGCATTTTTTTAGCGTTATCTCAGTTATTTATGCATGCCAACATATCAAGCCACACACACGTGCAATAAATTACCATCAGATCTCTGCATAGAATCATAGAATAGTTTGGGTTGGAAGGGACCTTAAAGATCATCAAGTTCAAACCCCCCTGCCATAGACAGGGACACCTCCCACTAGATCAGGCTGCTCAGTGCCTTGTCCAGCCTGGCCTTGAACTCCTCCAGAGAGGGGACATCCCCAACCTCTCTGGGCAACCTGTTCCAGTGTTTCACCACCCTCCCTGTAAAGAATTTCTTTCTCATGTCGAGTCTGCAGCGTACAAGAGAGAATGCCAGTTAGGTGAAGATCCACATCTTGCAGCCCATCAAATTTGGTATTTAAGGACTACTGATTTCAATTGACTGCTTTTCTTATTGTTTGGGATCTAAATTGCCATGATGGTGTTCCTGAG
This sequence comes from Turnix velox, assembly GCA_013400935.1. Classification (NCBI taxonomy): domain Eukaryota; kingdom Metazoa; phylum Chordata; class Aves; order Charadriiformes; family Turnicidae; genus Turnix; species Turnix velox. The sequence goes on along the minus strand of VZTY01018233.1, from coordinate 221,687 downwards.
CGAGGTCAGTGCAGCCTAGGTGCAATGACTCTATGTCAAAGAAGAGATAATGATTTAAAGCAGAGATAAGGTCAAGAGAGGTGATTTTGCCCCTCTGTTCAGCTCTGGTGAGAATTCAGCTGGAGTTTCTGTGTTCAGTTCTGGAGCCCTGAACATAAGAAGTTGAGCTGTTGGAGTGTCCAGGTTGCCCAGAGAAGCTGTGGTTGCCTCATTCCTGGAAGGGTTCAAGGCCAGGTTGGATGGGAGTCCAGGACAGGGGGATGGGACTAGATGGGTTTTAAGATCTTTTCAAATCCAAACCATTCTTTGATTCTCTTAATACTAAATGTGATACAGATTTTACCTGTAGCAGATTGACAGATTTTAAGAAGCTTCAATAAGAAGTTTGTTTAATAAAGACTCATTTATAATCAACTGGAATAGAAAGGACCTTTCAGGTGATCCAGTCCAACTACCAAATCAGCTCTTGGCAAGCCTCATACCTGAATATGGAATTGAACCCTTGATCCCCAGACTGGAAGTCTGATGCTCTCCCACCTGAGCTACACACCCAGGTTTAATTAGGTAATGAATTTATTACAGGTCCTTAGTTGTAACAAGTGTGTAAAGATGGAAAGGAAAAATGCATAAGAAATTAAAGCAAGACTAAACAAACAGAATTTAAATAAAATTTAAGAATACTTACAGATGCATTTTTAATTTTGAAAAATCTCCTAGTTTGTATTATTTGAGAGACAAAAGATGCTTTTTTTTTTCTTAAGCTTATGTAAAGCAATGTCTAAAAAGTGGCCAGTTTACAAAAGGGATCACCAGAATACAGTATTTTATGTGTTGCTAATATTGCTCATGTATTATCTTGCTATCACCTTTCTAAATGCCTTGAAAAGTGTTACTTTGTATCTGACTTTCAGGAAGTAAGAAAAATAAACTAATGACATCATCATTATTATGGAAAAGCTAATATTGGCAAAAAATGGAACATTAAAGTACAGCTGTACAGTTTGTAGCTGAAAATATGCACTTTCACATTGAACAAAATAGTTAACAGTTGCTATGCATCAAAAGAATAGCAATATATTTGATACTTAGCAAAGAAGATGACATAATTCACACCTGATCTAAATCAGACACAGAGTGCCATTCAAACGTCCTAACATGAGTGAATATTCAGACTTCAAGCACCATGAGCTCTTAAACATCTATTTTTAATGTGGAAAATTACCACTGGAAAGCTTTACAGACACACTGTTTTCAAGTGCATTTTTGATAAGAAAAGTGAGCACAAATAGAGAAGATCTGTCTGTTTGCCAAGGATTACTTAAGAAGAAAAGAGTGGGGAAAGAACACAAAAAAGATGGTTAGACTTAACTTACATTCCCTTTTATCTCCATGTGATTTAAGAATTGTTTCATGTGATTTACATGAAAATATTTTCTACATATTCATCCTCAATTTCTCCCAGAAGCTGTTTTGCTGTAATTTTTAAACTTCCATCTCAATGCACTTATTTGTAAATAACACCATAAACGGAGGGAGGCAAAAGAAAACAATGGCTTGTGCACAAACAACTATTTGATGTAATTTTGCAAAATGGAGATGAAATTCATCCCATTGTTTAATAGGTGCAGATTTTCTGCACAGGACTTAATCCTAATATGGTCTGCCAGCTGTGTCCTATTCTTGTACTGCACGTGCTTGCAGCTGTGGACCCTTCTCTGTTCAGTTGGTCCTGGGATCCCTTCCTGTATGGAGACTAGTTTCCACATGAAAATGCTTCCTCTACTCTTGTAAACCTGTGCAGATGTGAAATGATTAGTTTTATTTTCTCCAGAAGTAGCCTCCGTACTTGTCCTTATGCTTTGTTCCTGGTAGGATAATTATGGTAAAAATTGTTAGTGGATTGATGGAGATGAGACTGACCATTTTTTTTGACAGTTGTTGTTAAAAGACCATGACAAAACAGGCATGAAGCAGAGGCAATTGCTTTGATGTTTTGATATTTTTTTTTTTGCCTCTTGGACCTCCACACCAAATACAAGCCATCATCACATGTCCTGTCCTCATAACTGTGCAGGACCTTTACTGAATTCAAGCACCTTTGGTTGAAACAAACATTATCCCTTTGTACTGGATTATACTGGTGTCTTTTCCAGGATGGAAAATGTGAGCTGAGCTTTGGAATTTTTGTATAGCTGTTGAAATTCTTTAAGACAATAAATTTAAATTGACATAAAAATATTTACTTTAATTAAAAATAACAATCTACAAATAAATTAGAATACTGCCAGTAAAGTCAGTTACTACACTGAGCAACAATGGGTAGAGAAATCATGCAGTTAAATAAAATACAGTATCTTGCTATCAACTTGTGGAGCATTTTAATGGATTAACTTTTTGCTACCTGAAGTTCATGGGACACATAGCTGTGGATTAAGCTTTTGCATGAAGCAAAACAATTGTTTTATTGATGTCTATCATGTTATACTTCACCACAAGACAAGAAACCTTAGAAACTGGAATGTTATTTGCCATTATTAAGTAATAGAAGAATATACATCTCAGTAAGTTTCACTTCATATTTCTTCTGTAAATGCTCTTTTTGTAACATCAGAAATCATAGAGCATGAAGTGGATTTTACATCAGTGTTAGTCACCCAAGTAAACCAAGTATTTGTCCATAATCTCAAGTACTGAAACATGTTACCATTTCTATGAGATTTTTAATCTCATGTATGTATCTAATAGTCATCCCAAATTAAAAGGAAAGTCTCTAGTAGTTTGTGCATTTGGTTAAAATATTTTATTGAACAATATGACAAAGATCTTAACTCCTTAAATCTGAACTGTTAAAAAAATGTTTGCTTTGTTTCAGTAATTTTTGCAGTAATCTCAGATGTTTCAATCTCTCTTTAATTCATCTGTTAAACACATTCTCCCCTGAAGGACACAAATAGACAGCTACTGTACTTATGAATAAGATCCAGTGGAACAATGTGATGCATGTAAAAGTTCTGGTAGAGCTATTCACCCAGAAATAATACCACCTGAGACAACATTGCTATCTATACCTAATGCAAAACAATTCACTCATCTTCCTTCATCCAAAATAAACAACCTTCCCATGCAGTGGAAAGTACTATTGCCTTCAGGACAATCTATGTGAAAATCGGTGTCTTTCATCATAATCAGAAATAAATCAAACCTGTAAATTTCAATGCAATTTTGCCAAATTCTTCTTATATTTGCACAAACACCATGAAAAATGGCCTCCTGGAATTTTCCCATCAATAAACAAGTTGATTAATTTCCTAGGGAAATTCCATGAGAATCATGGAATCTTAGAATGGTTTGAGATGGAAGGGACTTCAAAGATCATCTAGTTCCAACCCCCTGCCACTAGTAATTTTCCCATTAGATCAGGTTCCTCAGTGCCTTCTCCAGCCTCACCTTAAACACCTCCAGAGAGGGGACATCTACAACCTCTCTGGGAAACTCTTTCCAGTCTCTCACCACTCTCATCATAAGGAATTTCTTTTTTATAGATCTTCAAATAGTCTCTTTTTTTTCTTCTCATCTGTAGGCAACAAGAACACATGCCCAGGAGAAAAATAAGAAAAAAAAATTATAAAGAAGAAGACACAGCCAAAATATATCAACAGAGCAAACATAAAGAAGAGAGTGTATTTCAATGTACTGAAGAAATCAGTATCTGGGAAACATTTGTGAAAGTATGTCATGAGGAGAGAACAGAGCTCTGACTCACAGGTTAACCTGTCCCAGCTATGAAGTTAAGACATTAGAAGGATATTTAAGAAATTCTGAACTGAAATAGAAACTTCACAAGTGCTGGAATAAAATGATGAAAGGCCCCTTTTCCAGGACAAGAACACAGACATGAAGGATGTTGTCAAGGGCAGTGGAAGGCACACAGCAAAAAAATTCAGAAGCTTTGCAGCTGTAATAGGAAAGGAGAGGTAGCATTTACCCAGCCTCCCTGTTATTGGTATTTGCTGTCCCACATACTTGAAAAATGGTCAGACCCCACTGACAGTAAGCCATGAGTTGCAGAGTGGGAACATGCTGCTAATGGGATGAAGCTTTCTTTTAGGTTTTTATTTAATTTAACCTATTTCTTTTACATTTCTTAAACAGTAGAAAATAGGAAGGCTCTCTATCGTCAGCGCTTCAATTAGATCTTTTTGAAAAATCACTAAGGTAAATTTCCATTTGTCAGTGCAACCTTACTACTCCTTAGCTGCACAGCCAGAATAATTGACATTTTAGAGAATTAGGCTCATGTTGACCCAGCTTTGTTTAAGCTGTCACCATATCTTATTCTGAAGATAGTGCAGTTTGCTAGGTTTGTGAGGCAGCAGGATTTTTTTTAATTTCAGTTTTGTGAGATTTCTTATTTTTGTATGCTGCTTTTCTGAGTCTAACACCCTTTAAATAGAAAAAATATCAAAGTGCTCAAGAAATGGAATGATGCTCTTAATAAAAGTTTGGTAATTCAGTGAGAAAACATATATATATTTGTGTTTGCATATATATGCATACAGAAGTGCATATCTATATAGGTATGACACTTCTCATGAATTAGTGGTAATAATAAAGAAGTCATTCCAGTGAGTTAATGATAAAAATACAGACTGATTGAGAGAAAATGTATACTGAACAATTGATAGAAGACTAATTACAGACTTCTGAGAGTGGCAACTTGTCAGTAAATGAACACCAGAGAGAAATCACAGATTTCTAACAGGTTTTTTCCACACTGGTCTAATCCACTAATACTCCTCTTGGTTTAAGAGGATTCTCCTGAAGGTGCTTGTGTCTTAGACCTTGCCCTACTCACTTTCTGCACTCCATTGTCAGTCACAGAGCCCACGTTTCTTAAACAGAGACTTGTTATCACACATAAAGGAATTCTGTGGTGAATTACACACTGGAATCCAGAAAGAAAAAAATACCTACAAAAATATATATCAGCAGGATCCTTGAACTAAAATGCTTTGGCAATATGGAATGAACACTGTCACATTCCAAGAGCTGGCAGGTTTAGGGAAGGACCTACTGCTCTCTTTTTCATTCTAATAATTCTGGGGGTTTTAAATACTAATTTGAGAAAAATTTTGGGTGAAAAATCTTGAATGACAATGTAGACTATAAGTTACCTGCTCACTGTTAAGTGATTATAAAATTAAATGCAATGTGAGAGCAATTGGTTCAATGCTTCATAAGTAATTGAGCTGATTTTTTAACTCAAAACAGTATTTCAATATGGAAAATATTATTAATTTAATTTTTTTAACCAGAACTGATATTTTTGGCTTTAGGTAACCAACTATGTGTATTTCATGTTTATACCATAGCATTTTAATTTTTGCTGTTGGTATTAAAAACATGAAACTAAATCCCCCAGACTGTCATAACAATAATTTACACAGTTTCAGTTTGCTGCACTTAGATTTGGACCAAAACACATTGTCTCTTAGTTTAACTCCTTAAAATCTTAAGCACAGTTTATTCACAAAAGGATAATTTCTTTAAATAATATTCACAGATAAAGACATGCAAAGATCTCATGGGCTACTTGCTTGGAGATTGTATCCTGACCCCATTCTTTTGTTTCTTATTAGGACTATCCCCAAAACTTCTACTGCATTCATGATGTTGCTCATCTAATTCTCTGAGTTAAGAATACTGTATGCTCCATTGTGCAAATGCATATAGTATTTCAAATAAGCAAACACATAGCATACCTTTACATGCTTATATAAATACATACAATTACACATAAATTCAAGAGAGCAGATTTTTTTTTGAAGAATAAAATTGATAACACCATGTAAAAGCTAAATGTTTGGAGGTGACTACTCAAAGGATTTAATATTTTCAATGATTTTAAATTACTTGGAAATTATAATATGAAATGAATTTAATTATTTTGAGCATTGATACCATTTTTCAAGACGATCAAGAGGCACACATTCAGTTGTGATCACAGTGCTGACAACAATTCCATTCAGTGAATGTAATCTTCACCTGCCTATGATTACAAGGCAGAGCATAAGAACCAAAAATGCACCTACTAAAAATATCCTACTTGTTAGCTTGTGCACCACATCTTCCTTCTCTTCACCCATCTCCTTTATATTTCAATTTACAAAGGCTTTCCATAATGAATGTTGAAAACCAAATGTAAATACTTTAAAGGATTAAGCTTTCAAATGTGGTTATTCTGGCATATGTATGTTCCATAAATACAAACACAGAGATATATCTGCTGAGAAATTACATTTGATAATTTGATAGCTTTGTGGTTCAGGAATATAAAAAATTCATATTTTGTCAACAAGAAGCCTCCTCCATTTGTTAAGAAGGGGCTACTGTGATAGCACAGAAAAATTAATAATTTGGAAACACAGGCTTTTATGGGATTAATATAATGCACTACTTTTCTTAGTGCATAGTAATAAAAAAAAATTAATTTTCTTTCTTTTAAAAGAATTCCACTTGGTTCATAACATACAGAAAAAAATGTGCAATCTAAGCTGAAAATTTAGAGGAGACAGGAAGCTGACTTTTATTGGTACCACAAGGTTTCATTCCCATTTGAGTAAACGATGGGATGGTGAAAAATCTTACATCCTCCCATGTTCATATCAAAGAAAAAACAACTCCTGCCTGGCTGGTGGCCAGAATCTCCTGTGAAGACAAGCATTGAAAAAGGTTGCCCCGGGAAGTAGTTGTGGCAACATCCATAAAGGTATTTGACAGATGGGCAGACATTGCTTACAGATACAGTTTAATGATGAAATTTGCATGATTGGACTTGATGATCTGAACATTCCCTTCCAATCTCAGTGATTCCATGATTCTGTGATTCTATGACCAGACGCACCTCCATCCTGAGGTTAGGCAACCTTAGGTGGGCACCAGAGGTTGGCGTTCATCTAGAACAGGGGCATGTGGATCAGGTCACTCAGGGACACATCCCATTGGAGGGCAAATATCCTATTACTTCATTGGGTGACCTGCTTCAGAGTTTGACTCCATTAAGAGTAAACATTTTTTTTCTTAGATTTTGACAGGATTTCCTACATTCCTGTTGTGCCCATTGCATCTGGTCCTCCCACTGGGCACCCCTGAGCACTATCAGCATTATTTTCTCCATCAGGTCTCCATACCCATGGATAAGGTCCTCCTTGAGCCTCCTCTTCTTCAGGCTGAGTGGTCCCAGCTGTCTCAGCTTCTCCTCATTCCATTGTATTTTACCATACCATGTGGAGCTACCTCAGGTGGCACACTCATGCTGTGTCTCCTTCACAACCATAGAAATCCTAGCAGGAAGCCTTAACACAGAAGTGATTTAGCCCTGTCATTAGCACTCTTCCATATGGCAAAGTTGTCCCTCATCTTGCATGTTGCAGCTGCATCTAACTCCAACTACTACACACTCCTGTAACTAAAGATGGTACTGTAGGATATTTCCATGTGGCATGACAAGAGAATGATAAGTGCCAAAAACACCACGGAGTGAACTGCTCCCCACTTCTGCAAGCAACACTATGATGTCAACATGGTCCTAGCTCCAGTGAAGTAGGACACAACTGCCCTGATGGGGTCAGGCTTCAAATTGCTCAGTTGACCTTCATTTTGGCATTTTACATGCTCTAAACCTTCTGCTGGCAGCCTGAATAATCTTTGACGATGGCATATTTATAGACTGTCTTAAAAGTAGAGGATGCCTTATGGAAAATGCTGACAACAATCCAATACAGAGTATTGCAAGATGGCACAAAAGCAAAACAGTGTTATGGGGAGTATGTTCCAAATGTTACATACAGGGGAAATAATTATCTTTTGTTGGTATTAAAATGACACCTACAAACGTTTCACCTTTATCCAGCTGCCACTGGAATGTACTTATTTGACTCCCTGTAGGTGTATTTCTTGGCATAACTACAGAACTACGTAACTACAGAACAGAAGTTCTGCCTGCTGAGACTGTCTTTTCCTTCTCCCTGGAAAAGTGCAGTGAAAGAGGTACAAATGGTCTCCTCACAAAAAGAAAGACATTGGGATGCTGCAGTGGGTCTGGAGAAGGACAATGAAGCTGGTGAGGGGTCTGGAATGCAAGTCTTGTGAAGAGAAGCTGAAGGAACTGGAGTGTTTATCCTGGCAAAAAGGAGGCTGTGGAGAGAACTGCGGATTGGTGGGGGTCAGTATCTTCTCCCAAGAAACAAGTGATAGGACAAGAGGAAATGGCCTCAAGTTGCCCCAGGGGAAGGGTAGGATGAATATTAAGAACAATTTCTTCACCAAAAGAGCTGTCAAGCACTGGAACAGGCTGCCCAGGGAAGTGATGGGGTTGCCATCCCAAAGATCTTTAGAGAATTCAGTGTTAGATTCAAGGTTGGACTCAAGGCTCTTAAAGATCCCTTCCAACACAGATGAGTCTATGACTGTATATTCTCTACTGGTGAATGAAAAATCCCTTAATTTCCCAAGGCTTTTATGACCTCCAGGAAGAACATCTAACCTCATCACAGGAGACAATCTGAGAAAAGGAAGTCTGTTGCCTTTATGATGCTTTATCCTTGCACACTTGTCCCTGTATAGAAAAATCAATGTGATTCTAACTTTTGTAATGGCTAAAATACTGAAGTCAAGGGGGCCAAATCAGGCATCTGCACTAAATACCACTACTTCATTTCCCTCTCTAACACATGTAGGGAAAATCTGGTCCCTCCCAAAAGGACTGCATGTGAGGAGTGTCTATTCCTATGTAGTGTCTTTTTCTATGGAAAATAGATGCCTAGTATAGTAAATATTACAAGCAATTTTTTCAACTCTAAAGTACATTTTTGAGAGGAAACTATGCACTAAATGGAATGATCACTAATGGCTAACACTAGATCAGGTTTAGTTTTTTAGCAGTAGAGATTGGTAAAGAATCTGCCAGAAATAAAATAAGAGATGTAAAAGCAAATATAAATTGGTTGTTTGCCACTGCTAGATATATATAAAAATAATAATTCAACAAGCCTGGAAGCCTAGGAGCTGCTGCTTATTTTATTTAAAAAACTTGAGTAACTGGTAACCCCTGAGCAACTCCTGAGCAAAAGGGGTATAACTCTTTCTCACTCCCCCTGAGGATTACCATGGCCTGACTAAAAATGTGACAGCCATTCAATACAGAGATACCATCTCAAGGAAGAATAATATAGTCTGTAGATAAAAATCTACATAGCCTAACAAAGCAGTTTCAGACTAGCCAATAGGTGAATAAGCAAATACAGAGGAGGAGATAAAAGTACATACATAAGAACTCCATCCAAAAAATGCTTAGTTGTAAATTGTTTAGGTCTTTCACTACTGTATTGCAACCCTTAGCGGGAAGGTTCATGAAAAATAAATGAAGTTTTTAAATGCAGAAAGAGAGCAGTTATTTATGTTTAGAACTAAAGTACTATTAATTGCCCCCTGTTCCTTCCATGGAAGATTGTATTTGCCAGGGTAGTATTTACATCTAGAAATGAGAATGTCGGAAGAGAAAGAAAAGGGAAAAGAGGACTGAAAACACTGGTAATTAGTCATGAAGACCAAAATCTTACAGTGAGGCTTGTGGAGAGAGATGAAGCTCCCCCATAGCTTGCAATTAAATTGGCAAAGAGCTTTGCTTAGTTGAGGTCCACTCCATAAACTATTAACTTGATACAAGCAAATAATCAAAGGCAGATTTCATCTGGCTTTGGCCCATTACAAAGACTGTTGTCTCTACAGAACAGCTGTAAAAGCTGTGAAAACAGGTGAAAAACTGACCTTGGGGGAGTATTTGTAAAAAGTTAATTTCATGAAGCTGTGCATTAAATGCTTGTTAAAATTTAATTTTGAGTAATTTCTTTACTCAACATGCATGCACATGCAAGTCTTTTAAGTGTAAGTAGTGCAATATATTTCAAGATAGATATTTAGACTATGTGCTAAATAAGGAACTGATCAAACAGAAACACTGCATGATGAAAATGTCTTAATATGCCTCATATTTACTACAGCTTTTTTCCACTCCTCCATTCTTTGGGAAGTTAAATGCTGCTGTGCAAATATTGTTTTATAGATTATGAGGCTCTAGTGATCAAATTAATCCAGAGGAATAATTTAAATTATAATATTTGCTTTGCTAAAGCAAGCAGCAATTGAGAAATTTTCCTCCATTTAACATAAATAATAAAAGAACTGGCCTATTATATTATTTTTCATTGATCTGTACTACCCAGTACCTTGTGCTAGAAAAACCAAACATGAATATAACACAACAAAATTTGAATTATCTGAGCACAGTATATTTAGTATCGATTTTGTATGTCCTCTACTGAAGATTTAATTAATTTCCTAACAGGCTAGTGAGAATAACATTTGGCAAGTTACTTGCCAGACTGTCTGCTGGCAATGTTTTATAGACTACATAATCTAAGGATGGTATTACTCAGCAGATAAAGCCAAAAAAAGGGCAGTTTTACAGCTTGCTGTGCAAGACACAGATGATGTCAGGAGTGGAGGGCACAAATCAGACAAAGACATGTAAGTAAGAGGGACCACCAAACAAATGCTTCATTGAGACAGATAGATTCAGTTGAACTGCACAGGTTTTTCATAGATGTCATGTAAATTATACTTATCCATACTAATTGTTGGAGCTGAGAATGTGACTGGGATTACATCTGTGTAACCAAGAAAGTCATATGTTCACAACTTTTATCGATGGAGAAAACACCAATTTGGTGAACATTTCTTTATGGAAGCATACCCAATTTAACATAATTTTCAAAACAAAAGCACATTTCCAAGAGATTAATGAAGTAAATACCATCAAGACGTTCAACAGGTTGGCTTCTGCCAGCTAGGACCAAGCCTCACATCCTTACTCATCTGCCTTGTTCTGTCAACAATGTGAGGAGATGGAGGGAAGTTGTTCAGCTCTCTATCGGGCTGCAGTACAGCAATTCAGTGAGGATTTTATTAATTTCTTAACATAGGAGAAAGGAACTGTCACTGAGGGATAGTCCATATCTTTCCAACTCAGACAATTCAGGGATCTGCTCCAAGTATGGTAGAAGAAAGGTGCCCCATGTTCTGGTTAAACTGTCAGCCTCCTGGCTTGATGAACTTTAAAAAGTTTTTAATTTCATCTTCATGGAAGATAGGTACACTTAATAAATCTCAGAAATGATCTTATGATAGGAATAAAGTTTCCTTTTCTTTATCCAACAGGTTTACCAAAACCAAGCTGATAAAAATCTATATATCATCCAAATACAATAATTCCACATGTAAAGTTCTGGAAGATGTCCAAAAAATTAGACACGGGCGGAGCCTACAGTATATGACAAAATATCTATTAATGTCATTTTCAGCATCCAAAACTATAATTCATGGCCTATTAATGCTGCTGGAGCAGCTTACACATTTCAGAGAAAGTGATGCTAAGCATCATTGTTTCACGGGATGGATCCAGTTAAAAACTGCATTAATTTATTGTTATATTTGAATTCCTGGTAATGTATTTTTTTATTTTTAAAAAATCAGAAATCAGCACAAAGTTCATTGCTTTCAGGAAAAGAATGATTCCTGCATAAAGGGCTGCCAAGGAAGTAAAGAAATTATGGATATTACAATGAATTAGACCATGAAGGCAAAGTTAGTGCAATGTTTCTTTCTTTTTTGAAATTCTAATTCTCTCTTTATTTCTGATGAAGGCAAACAGGATTCTTCACTTCTATGGAACATCTTGTGAACTATGTCCTAGGGTAAAATACTGGCAGAATAAATTGTTGAAAATGTATTGAAATAATTTAAATTATTTAGCATTTTTAATAAATAGATTTAGAAATTACAGGAAGCATTAGGATAATAAACTCAGAGTATGTACTTCAGCTGGCCTTTGCAATGTCCATTTTGTCCTAAGCATCAGCTTTTCTGTTTCTGAAGTACCTTTAAGCCACCACAGACATGGATGGAAGTACAAAGATAGAAGTGGGCATCATCTAAAATTATGTGCTTAAGTTTTTTAGTGATGGAGTCACTTCAGAGGAAGAGATGAAGTGCCTATAATAGATACATTAAGACTTCAAGGCTACATTAAGTCTATGAGGATGAGAACTTTCGATAGGTCAAGCTGAGGATGAGCACAAGTCTGGCTCATTTTTATCCTGCACTTGTGCAAATCACAGTTAAATAAACGCCTACATCTTCTACCTTAAATAGTCACTCACTGCCTGTCTTTTAAGATCCTTATTCTGCCTCAATGTAGTGCATCAAAGTTTAAAAACCAACTGTAGCAGTGCATAAATCAGTCATATAGATTCTCCTGACATAAAGAACCTGACTTCTCTTGTCTGAGAGATGAATAATAAGAACAAAGGGTATTGGTATAGAATTTAATTTTCTTTCTTGAATTTTCTTTTCATTGTAAAGCTGCACAAACTTAAGTCCACAAAGAAAATTTATTAGAAGATACAGGGTGATATAGGAATCATGGATGAGATTCAAACTGGGCAAGGTTCTGTAACAAAAAATACCATGGACTCTGTGTTAAATTGTTTAATAAAATTGACATAATGCCAAAATTGAAGAGAGAATGCTTATTTATGTTGTACAGCATAAGTTTCTCCCATGTTTGAGCCAGCCACACAAGAGCTTCTCTCTGCCTCAGATCCATGACTGTTGCTTTAAGTTCTGTGACTTTGACCAGTGAGTGTGAGAAACCAAAATGGAAGTGACGGGATTAGTGAGATGGCAAAAAGGGAAAAAGGAAAAGGCAGAAACAGGCACACTTAAGCAGCTTCCTAATTTTCAGCAGGGCTGATAGATTTGTAAGCAGAGCTACCTTGACAAAGTAACAAACTAGGAATATTTCCACTTGTAGAGAAACAAGTTGCAGCTATTTCCTGCACAATATGGCTCACCAGTGAAGGATAAGTGGATTTCCTCATGGAATCTATTCAATAGACAGATTCTCCAAGACTGAGGTATTGCTGGGATGAGTAAGTTCTCAAATAAGTAATTTCAATCTTTTAATAATTGGACACTGGCTTAAAGGTCAGCATAATATCCGAAGATCACACCTAATGATAATATCTGAAGATAAAAAAAATTTCACTAACAGGTGATCTTAGAACAGTATTTGTCTTGGACAAATATATTAAATAGATGAAAAGAAAATTTAATTAAAAAAGTAAATTATTAAATTATTTAAAGTTTGAAATTTTTTTCTTTATTTTCTTGGGGAAGTAAAGATGGCAGGAAAAAAACAAAGGGAAAAAAACCAAGACAATGCCAGGAGCTGCTGACCTGTCAGCCTCCCCTCTGTGCCTGGGGAGATCATGGAGCAGATTCTC
>VZTY01018233.1:167206-204367 GCA_013400935.1 Turnix velox | reverse complement strand
GTAAATAACGTTTCAAATGAAATGTTTAAATACATAGAAGAGTCCAACAGGCAAAATTTAAAAGATTTTAAGCCTTCTGTATGATACTGCACATGAAATATGAAGCTGATAATACTTATATGATACAAGTAACTACTTGGAAGGTATGAAAGATGGACACTGCCTGAACATTGCCAGATAATAGAAGAGGAACATTTTCATACTCTTTAGTAAAAGGCTGAGGAAGATTTCTGAACTTAGTTTGTATTAACTGCTGGGTAATGCTGCCAGACACCCACATGCAGACCCATAAAAAGCTCAGAAATATGAGCTCTATTAGCTGGATGTGGGCGAATATTCGAAGCATGTAGCATTGCACATGTTTACCCACCTTTTATAATCTTTACTGGCTTATACACTAAAACTTTGTGTTGATCAGGTATGGCCAGCAATCCACAAGCCAAAGGAAATCAAATCAGAGAATGACAATTGTTGACCTGTGTTATGACACAGTTGAGTTATTTTTTCCCTGAAGTACTCATACAGTGAGTAAACATAATGACCTGGAGACTAGGAAAATGTGACCCTCCTGGACCCTTCAGCAGGAGAGATCTGACTGATTTGCAGAGATGTATTGCCATTCTGAGAAATATTACATAGAATTCTTATTTTGGGCTCTCTTGAGGCTGGCTGATCAACAACTAACTTATCCAGTATTAAACACTTGATTGACCATGAGTTCAGTTTTCATTAATTAGAAACCATATCCAAGCACACACACACAATAAAACAACAACAAAAAAAAGCAAATTAACAACAATCTATCAGATATGCAGGAGTTAATGTGTACTGTTTCTGAACAACTTGTAAGACTCAGCATATGACATTAGGGGTCTCCAAGTGGGGTGTGTGATAAAGGACATAATGTATTGAAAAGCCAGTATTTTTCCACTTTTAAACGCTAGCTCTATAACCTCCTTATTTTCCTAAAGTTGCTGAACATCTCTCTTTCTTTATGTTGTAGTAGAGAGGCAGATTGCTGATAGCACAATACCCACTGCAACATGTCTTCTGCAGCAATTTTGCAGGTAATTTCCTCAAGCACAAAAGAGACAACATGTATAGGGCAGAGCTAGTCTGTAATTTACTTCTGGATAACAAATTATCAATTTAGTTACTTCTTTAACAAAACCAAAATAATTTTCCTCTCTGATTGATTTTTAACTGTGCTATTACAATATTACCAATACTACTAGTATCATGAATATTTAATTTTATTTCAGAGATAAAACATTTTGTGGAAGGAAGAGGAGGATAAACTGACACAAAATGAAACAATTCTTCATGTTAAAAATAACCAGCATGAAAACACAGTTGTGAGGAAGGTAAATTATGCATTTATCCAATCATTTTAAATACCATAATTACACTGACTGCTCATCAAAAGACTTTTAAGACTCATTAAAATTATAAAACATTTCTAATTAAATTCATATTTAAATGAAGTTTCTATAACGAAACTACACGGTACTTTAAATCAAACAAAAAAGTTTTGTTGAAAAATCCAATTAATTGAAGTTTTTGTAAGAATTACAGCTTAATGACTGGGGCAGAGCAGTTGCTTTTTAGTTAAAATTGAAGATTACTGTGTTATATACATCTTTAGCCCAAACTTGTCCATAGAAAGAATCAGTCTTCATGAAATTTCACATGCCAAATAGTATATATTATATATATCATATACTATATGATCATAGAATCATAAAATCAGAATGGTTTGGGTTGGAAGGGACGTTAAAGATCATCTAGTTCCAACCCCTCCACGATGGGCAGGGGCATCCTTCACTAGATCAGGGTGCTCAGAGCCTCATCCAGCCTGACCTTGGATGTCTCCAGGGATGGATGGGACCTCCACCACTTCTATGGGCAATCTCATCCAAGGTCTTACCACCCTCATGGTGAACACTCAAGTCCTTCCATTTCCCTCCCCCAGTTTGCTTCTAGTCAGATGATGTTTGTTTTTTCTGGAAATAGGGAATTTCCAAAATAATGATTAAGATTTTCCATTTAACTATCTCTGATTTACAATAATACAATCATAGAATGGGCTATTGTTGGAAGGGACCTCAAGGATAACCTGGTCCCATCTCTTGTCTTGGGAGGGAACTCCAACCTCCCCATTGGCCAGGTTGCTCCAAACCCTCTTCAACTTGGCCTTGAACCCCTCCAGGGATGGGGCAGCCTGGGGCAGGTGCAAACCACTCTCAAAGTTATTAGATATTTTTCCCAATATCTAATCAAGCCTCCTCTCCTCCAGTTTAAAAGACTCCCTGTCATCCTGTTGCTACACATCCTTGCACACAGTCCATTCCTAGCTCTCTTGTAGGACCCTTTCATGTCCTGTCAGGCTGTTATAAGGTCTTCTCAGAGCCTTCTCTTTTCCTGGCTGAAAAACCCCAACTCTCTCAGCCAGTTGTCACAGAAAGGGTGCAGCAGAGCTCTGATAACTATTTAAAAATTCAATTGATGCTATTAGAAGGGGAAGAGAGCCTGAGTTCTTTCTTATTAGTCAAAACTAATCTGAAGCCCAAGCACACATTCATAAATGCTCTTAGTTACTTCATTTTTTGAGTTTCAGAAGTGTTTGCTAAGCAACACAGTGGGGAACTGGGCTTCTGCACAGTGCAACAGGAATCTCTATCAGCACTTATCTAGGCACTGCCCTGAAGTGCTGTTCTTCCAGATCACAAATAGCCTCCACTCTTCTATCATTTCTCAGTTTTGTCAACTTTTGTCCCATTTTCTCAATCTTGATAATAGCATTTCATCTTCTACTCTCCCTTGTGGTTTCACTTTACTATAAGACTGTCTGCTAAAAATCTTTATTGAGGATTGGGGTAGCAGACTTTCACAAGACCCTGGTCTTCAGCCAGGTTCCATAGGCTAAAGAGTCTCAATACTTTATACAAAATCTTCTCCATCAGAGACTGAACGTGTTCATTGTTCAAGTTGGAGGGGATGTGTTGAGGTCATCTAGTTTGATCCTCCTCTCAAAACAGGTGTAACTAGACAGGGTTACTCAGATCAATGTCTAGTGAAGTCCTAAAGCCCTCCCAAGGACAGAGAGAGCACAGCATCTTGAGGCAATCTGTTTCAGTGTTTGACCACCCAGCCTTAAATCCAGCATAAATTTATAAACTATCCCTGTGTTTTTACAGCCATTGGTGAACCAGATATAATGATTGGTATTACTTTTTTAATCTGAAACTATTTTCTGTGCGCAAAAAAAGACATATATTTCAAAAGAATATCAGTAATTCAAGCTTGGGTTTGATGAAAGCTGCAGAAATCCAGTGCAGAAGCCTTCATTGCCTTCACTGGAGGGCAAATAGAGGCAACAAGTTAGTCTGCCTCTCTACACATCTTCTTGCACATGTGTTTACAAACTAAATTTTAAGAATGGTCTAGTTCAGCACCAAAAGAACTACAGATGTGAAGAAACAAAACTGAGCTGCAGTTTTAGCAATTAACACTTGTGATATATTACATAAATTCTACTGTACACCGAAATAACAAGACCTTCTTGAACCCTCCCTGTGATTAATTAGAAAGCCTGTCTTACAGATTTTTCTCTCAGGTGTAGTAACCTCACAGACCTTACCATCAAGAACTAATAAATAAATGCTTGGTTAAGCATAAACAAGTTGATAGGGAAGTTGAAAAAAAGTGATGATCTCTGATTTTATGCATGACAGTTATCCTGTCATATTACCGTAGAGGACAAAATCATACCAAATAAAAACAAAATTTTTGAGTGATTGAGGTAATGAATTATTTAGAAAAATTCATTACTGTATTTCCAGTATTAATTCAACATGCTGAAGTTGCACACAGGGTGCACTGTTTTCATGCTGTTTTCAGTTATCTGTAGTAAAAATGAGAAATTAAAACAGGGAGGAAAGCTAAAAAAAGAGAAAAAATTAATTAGTAGAATGAAACCATGCATATTTTATGTCATAATATGCCTATCTATGGAAAAATTGTCTATTTTAAAAAAAATTTTAACTATTGTCTTTTCAGTATGCTTGTAAGGATCACAGTATGACACAATTACCTTAAAAGAGGAGAGGACATGGAAATATCTCTTTAATTGAAGTTTGATAGTATATAAAATGCACTTATATAATTAACTCTATTCATGGATTACCTCACACATTAAATGATATATATTTGCCCCTGTATTGGATATGTCATGATAATAAAACATCATCACACCTGACTTTTTTCTTTTTTGCACAAATGCCCTTATGTAATATGCAAATAGGAAATACAAGAATACCTCAAAAAATGTAGTAACTCAAGTTCAGCCTTCTTTATTTTGCATTTTCCGAAGTTATAATTTAATGATATTATAAGAAAAATAATTACAATTCATAGATATTTAGATTGGCAAATGTATATATTGCTCATTAAATCTGAGATTAATTAAACTGTACTGCTAGATGTGTTGTAAAGAAATATTGCCTTAGAAGATTAAATCTATTTTTTAGACGTATGGCATGGGAAATCCTTAATTCTGTCATTTTGTATCCTGTCATGTGCAGTCTTTGGTTGTATGAGCACAAATTATTTTTTGCGTGTTTAGTGGGGCTTATATGTTCAGTTTTCAATGCTAAGAGAGACACTTGAATGGCATCAGAAAACTGGTGCTGCTGAGGAGTACAGTATCTGTGATAACACTGAGACAGCTCCTGCTCATTTAGTGATTTCTGAAGCATTTCAGAAATATTAGTAATTTCCCCTTCAAGTAGAAAACCCAGATTTTCCACTTTTCCAAGTTAACAATGGAGAGAGACGCAGGAGGCAAAGGAAGAGGCTGCCATGGGAGATTTCATTCCAGCCCAAGCAAAACAGAAGAGATATCTACTTTACAGTTTTTTCTGAAGATAAAAGGAACTTTGCCTCTCTGGTTGTTTCTTCCCTCTTTTCTCCCTCCAGAGCCATGGACGATATCAGAAGAAAGTGCAAAACCACAACATCTGAAGCAATGCTTAGCTGGTCAGGTCAAGATGCTCCCATTCAGAGGATTTGAGGATTGCTGCCTAAGAGGATATTTGACTTTAAACACAGGCAGCAGAATTTCTTAGGAAACAAAAATCACATTGAAGGAAAAAAAAATACAGTAAAAATGTATTCAAAACTCTTAGAGTCAGATTTCAATAGTACTTTATTACTTTTTTTTTTCTTCTAATAGAAATAAAATATAACTAGAGATGAAAAAAGAACGGGGTCAGGCTTTTCATATCATGCAAAATAAAATATCCCTCTGTAACCTGAAATAGCATGAGATGTCAGATGCTAAGCACATCGGTAGGTCTTGGCAAAAGTAAATCTGAATATGATATGAACTGTCTTATTGCACTGGTACGAAACACATAAATTCATTTGACCTGTCAGCTGAAAGTTGAAGGGGGTGTGCCCAAGCTTAAATAAATCCTCATGCTGCTTTTACTAATTAACATCTGTAAAAACTTGCCCCTACTGAAAGCACCTTTAATATTTCACTTATGCCTTCTTCCAAGCACTTTTCTGTACCTGGAGTTAGGTGATAGAGATTATGCTCCTGAATTTCTGACATGACTGCATTTTAATCCTTCTTGTGTTCCTTAATTTTGCAAACCCACGTTTTGACAGCTCACCATCCCCCTTCATTAATGCCTCAGAGGAATCCCTATATGCCTTGCCTGTATGTGATCTAATTTTGTGCAGGAATGCCTGGGCTGGTAAGTTGAACCAATTCACCACCCAGGTGGCTACATTTGGACTAAATGAGCTGTGAAGAGCTTCACCGAGGGCCATCACAGTCTTTCTTCATGTAGCCCCACAGTATGCAGCCATCCCTTCAAACATGATCTGTCACAACCCATCAATAGAAAATAAATTATTGCCATTCTCACTTGTAAATGCCTTGTCTTCGCTTTGGCCAGCCTAATGATTAGGAGCTCAAAGGGAACATTTCCAGCCTTTGTGCAGCGTGATTATGACTGAGCACACTACTCCCCTATGCATCCTGGCCAGTAAAAACATGTAGGGGAAGCAAATTATTTCAGTGTTTTGCAGTGACAAGTAGAGAATTAGCCAGGAAAGCTACAGCAGCTTATATTTGACAGTCAAGACTTGCTCAGTCCTGGCATTTATTTGCTCATTTTAATGTCACTAGTAAGTGCAAGGTTGCAGCGTTTAAAGACCGTATCATAATTCCAGAGTGCAAAAATGTGAATGAGGAGAATGACCTTGGCAAGATCACAAATCTTATTGGCAAAGAGAAAAACAATTGTAATTTTCTGAGACATTTTAATACCTCTGGATAAATATGGTTACAAAAATGTTGAAGAAGCAGCTTGCTTAGAATTTTTCTGCTGAATTGAACTAGAACTTGTAGCTGGCTTCCTTGCATGAACAGTTGTAACAATACAACAGCTTTTCAAACTCACTTCATTTTCCTTTGGCCACAAAAAAGAGAATGAAATAGCTCAAACAGGTGGCATTGATTTGGATTTTGAAATTCAAAGACACTATAAATCAGGAGGTAACAACACAGGCGAAAGCATGGATGGGATGTTCTCCTTGGATACATCTGGATCACAGTGGAAAGATGCATAAAATTATCTGTTCCAATCTGCAGTTTATAAATGTGGCTTAGGAACATATTCAATAATTTTTTACCTTTGAAATATTTTTTGTAAGACACTGACCAGGAACAGTATAAAGAAAAGGGGGGGAAATGTCTCCTGCTCACCTTCTGAAGAAGGCACTTGGTTCCACTCCATAAAGATGCGACCAAAAGAGAGATGTTCTTTAAATAATTATATGTGTGTTTTCAACAATGGACACATAAACTGTATTCAAAATTACTAGGTCAAGTTTTGCTAAATGAGCACTTGGAATTGTAAAGGGGGAAATAATAATGCAATTAACCAATGGTAACCTGATATTTATAGAAATGTGTTTTTTTCTTCTGTCATCTTCTACCGGTGAATGTTGATTACAAAACTGCCCCAAAATATTTACTATTTTTCTTAAAACAGCAGTGCCAGCCTCTAACCCATAAGCTACTATATTCCATGGAAAGAGCACACTGAAAGGACTTGATAAATGATAAGATAAAGAATCATAGAACCATTGAATGGGCTAGTACAGGAGGGAACTTCCCGATCATGGAGTTCCACCATTAACCGAACTCTAAAAAGAAACATCACTAACCCAATGCTTAATAACACTTTCACTGTAAACAGTTTTACTGATATCTCCATCATATGGATGGAGAGGTACTGGCACACGTTGCTGAGAGAGGTGGTAGAAGCCCCATTCTTGGAAACATCCAAGGCCAGGCTTGCTGAGACTCTAAGCAGCCTGATCCAGTGCAGGATGTCCCTGATCACTGCAAGGGGATTTGGACAATATTGATCAATTTCTTTGATATCCATCCTAAACCTCTCTCAGCACAACTTGAGGCTGTTTTGTCTTGTCATCACCTGTTACTCAGAAGAAATGCACCTGGCTCCAGTAACACATCACTGATAGTGGATCAGTGGCACAAACTGCTCCAAAAGAACAGAGCACTGCTCTTAAAATGTCTCTCCTTGGAGTGGTGAGGCTGTAACAGAAGTGCATTCACATTCTTTGTAGAAAACGCCCAACAAGTTAAGGGAAAAATTCTCAGCAAAACCAATACAGCTTAAAAGAAACTAAAATTATTTCTTTAAATCTCAAACAAACTCAACTGCTGGTTGGGGCTTGTAAGTGCTTCAGAGGCAAAAGCTGTAAAGCAGGACATCACTATTTTGCATATCTGCAAGACTATACAGTACATGGACTCTTGAAGAACTGAAGATAAAACCAAGCTGGAAATTATTTTTAAGAACCCGACAAAGATTCAACAGATTCCACATACCAGCTCAACTATTTCAATAATCTGCAGCTGTTGACAATAAGGTATGGAACAGAAAAGAAACAGCTATACAAAAGTTGTATTAAAGAGAAACTAAATCCTTCTTGTGTTCTGCAAACACTTTCTGAACAGGCTGTCCAGAATATTCACTGTCCTGGTTTCAATTCATCCTAAAAAAGGATATGTTTCTAAGAAGTATTTTCCCCCTTACGTATTGTAAAATGCTACAGCATATTCAGATGTTTACAAAATTTCTCACGGAAACAAGAATCTTGCTAAAAGGTTTAAAATTGGCTACTTAGAATTACAAAAATTCTGTAATTATGGGTTAACTGAATTCTAATGATCAATTTTTTAACTTTTTTTTGGGCATAGATTAGAGATGTGTTCCTTTCTGTGTGATATTCGATGTGGTAACCACTCAATGGATGGCATTTTATCTAATTTACCACACACACCAAAGCTTCTATTATTGTAACAGTTATTTATTCCCTTTAGGTTGGTCTGCCGCCAGCATCACTATTCAAGTGCTCCACAAACACTAAAGAAAACATTTATATAATGTATTTTGTGATCAATAGATCTATAAATGGACCCTATTTAATTTTAAGTTCCCTGTCAGTGACACCATTCATGCACACTCCCAGAATACTTAGCACCACACAGTGTCTCCTTTCTGAGAGAACATCTTGCAGTGATTTCAGCTGCACCTTTGGATGCTCCAGATAATCTGTCGTGTTCTCCCCCTCAGGTAACCCACTCTGTACCCTCCACAAACACTGTACAAGAGGCAAGAGCATAAGAAGTCAGTATATTAGTGTTATACCAAAAGTCTAATTGTGTATTTGGGTGAGCATTTAATTTTGGATGGTAATAGGATGAAGCTGAATTGGAAATTTATAGCTCAATACAGCAGAATTTTGTAAAATTTATCCAATAACATTAGTTATTCCATCTCTTGGCATAGCAAAACAAAATGTTAGATATTACTTTTCCAATTGTATTTTCTCAATACCATTGTCATTAGAAGCATAATAGAGAAAGTCTTCACTGCACATACATATACTGCACAACACATATGTTTATTAAACAGGTGCACTGGAATTTTAATGATTTGGAATCATCACAGAATCACAGAATGTCAGGGATTGGAAGGAACCTCGAGAAATCATCTCGTCCAATGTAAAAAAAGTCAGTAAAGCATAGCCAGATACTATTCAGGTAAGAACTTGTTATAGTAGAATAAGGTCTATTTAAATTAATTTACTCTGAAACCCCAAAACAGCCTGTGTTCAGAAATTATCACAAAATTCAGAAGCTAAATGTGATCTCCTAGAAGGTCTGCATTCTGTGGTTAGAGACTTAAATAATTTTCTCACAAGTTCAGATTTAATCCCTTCAGAAGCATCTGGAAGGTAACACCAAAAAAATAGAAAGTATTAATCATATTGAAAATGATGGGCCAACATAATAGCAGTTGCTCCACAAACAAAAGATGGGAGCACTCCCACGTTATGCATTAAGGGAACATGCATTGACTCTGGAGTGAGTTAGTGCAGGTACTGTGCTGTAAAGGTGTAGAGTTTAAGCAGTTGAATAATCTCTGGTTGCTAAATCTTTTCTTTTTAGTGCCCTGGCTTGTGTTATAAAAAGGTAAAAAATTAAATAGCTACCTCTGAAGAGGCACAAATGATAGCCTCATTGTACTTCCTTCACTTAATGAAAAATGCTGCACATTTTTATCACAAAAAAACATGATCCACCTCCACCAAGAAATAATTTTTGGCCTTTTGCTTTAAAAAGAAGCCATTATCTTAGCTTATCTCTTAACAGCAAATGTTACTATTTCTGTGGATTTGGCTACACGTCCTGCAAGTTTACTCTAGGAACAAGCCAGTATTTCATGCTTCTAAAGCAAGCTATTTAGAGCAAGAAATGAAAGAACGAAAGAAAAAATGAGGCTGTGAAAAAATTCAAATGCTTGTACCAGCATCAGAACAAAGTATCAGTGGGTTTGAAGGGGTGGCATGATAATTATAGTAGGGATAGAAATTCAAGAGAACTTCTGCCTCCATGTCTGGACTCCAGCAGCACATAAAAGTGGAAAAGCAATATCACACAATGAACGGATGGCAACTGGAGAGGATTCATCACTGCAATGTAGAAAACCCTAGGTTTAGCTGTTACTGTTGCTCAAACAAAAATGGGTTGGGTTAATCTTTCATTGTGTTAAAAAGGTCATTTCAGTTCTTAGGTATTTAAGAAGTACAAGCACAGCACATTATTTACAGCCGTGCAATAATCACATTAGGAATTGCATTTGGAGAGACACCAAAAATCATCATTTCACTGCAACATTTCAGTCTTTTGATGCAAATTTCAAGCTTTAAAAAAACATGTAAGTATGTGCTTACACAATTAAAAGCATGATCTTGAATAAGCAGCTTAATGAACTAAGTGACAAGTGTTTCTTCTTGCAGTATTCATGTGATTTTTGAAGAAGCAATAAAATCCTTTAAGAACAATATGCAGTCTTGACTATTTATCCTGTACTTTCCTAAGCATGATTTTTAAAGGAAACCATCAAATTATTCTTCTTAATGTTATAGATTTTAATGCATGGATGCTAAATCCCTTACACCTGAAGATGAAGGCAACCATGTTGCTGATACACACATCTCTATACATGTAATACAAACACATATTTTAAATTATGTTATTATATAACATTTACTTCTAAAAATGCCATAGGTTTATGCAAGATCAACCTTTCTATGAGGTGAAGAGGTAACTACAGTCTCAGCAGTTCTGAGCAAGAGCTCAGCTATGAAGACAAGAGTTAATCACAACTCTCCTTTAAAGGATAAAACTACCTTCTTTAATTATTACACTGAGGATTTACTAATTCAACAATATGGCTCAGCTAATAATTCTGTCTAGAAGAAATTTGCATGTTTTAAATTGGAGACATTTTAAAATACCGTAGTTAAATCCTGACTGTAAGAGAAAGTTCTATTTTAGATTTATTTCGGCTTCTATCAGGTGGCATTATTTTTCCAATAGTCACTAACCCTGTACATTTCATTTGAAGCAGCTATGTCCAACCTATAATTATTTTTTTCTAATTAGAGTAATTAATGGTTAATTATTCAAAATTATTCTTCTTCAAAATCAATGCCATTTCTTGCCATGACACTTTAAAAATGTAAGATACAAATAAAATATTCCTCGATGCAAATTTTTTAAATAAAAGAATGTCTATTTCACTTTCTTAAAATAGCATTAAAATCTTTGTATAGCAGTAAAGGCTCTGATAATAAAATCATAGACAAACTTATTTGCTGCTCTGTGTGAACACGTATTTCCAGGTAAAAGGTGTTTTCCATAGGAAACTCTAGTGACCAGGCTGGAGTCCTTTTCTATGCATAAGACAGCTCTGACAGTGGCAAGGAATATTCCAGGATCTCCAGCCTACTTGAAGAACACTGACTTTCCTACAGTAAGATGTAAGATGTGATCAAACCCCATGTAACTGTAGCTTTGTTAATTCATAGATGATATAAACTTAATTTTACATAATATAATGAAACCTTTCATGACTGCAACCCAAGAGAGACCTTACTGCAGCCTTGCAATATGTAAGGGAACTTACAAGAAAGATTGAGAAAACAATTATACCAAGGCCTGAAGAGATAGGACAAGGGGCTAGGGCTTTAAACTGCAAGAGCGGAGATTTAGAGGAATTATTTGCTATCGAGTTGGTGAGATCCTGGTACAGGTTGTCCAGAGAAGACTATGTCACTCAGTTAAATTTGATTAAACCTAGTCGAGAGTTTCAGGAGGTCTGTCCTGCAGGTTTTAGTAATTAAATGTATGTCTGAGTTCTTTTACAATGCATAGTCATATATGAGTTTATAAGGATCTCACCACCTGTATTGAGAGACAAAATTAAGCACTGCTTTAATAACTTTGTTTTGACAACCAGTTGCATGCTACATTCCTGCAATTTAATTTTGGACTGTACGTTACAATACAATGTAATTTGCATAACCAAGCCTGAAGCTATTGAAGGTAGACTAAAAAATGGGTACAGAAAGTTGAAGTCATGAACTGTAAAACTGTATCATGTTGCATTTAGTAAAATAACTTGTGTGACTGATTTTTTTGACAGATTGAATATTTTATGACGCCAGTTCAAAAATCGAGAGTGAACATGCTCCAAGGCACTTTTGGTACTATATTTCTGATTTTTTTAACATTTCAGTTCATCCTTACAAAGGAGATCAAATTAGGTCTGAAGATACAAATTATAGTAACACATGGAAGGACATTTCTAGAGGAACACTAGGGTTACTTCAGGAGAGTATGAATTCCCTTTTTTTCAGTTAAGTTCTTTTCTTCTGTGAAGATGAATTTATAGGAAGACTACCTGTAGTACCTTGTTAGTGCAGTGCCATGACAACTGAATTCAAGGAGCAATGGATTGGTTTTCTGCAAGTATTAATGGTGTTTAGAGTCTCCTTGAGAAAATCTAATGTAAGCACATAAAATTCCACTCTCATAAGTACATACAACAAATTAAAGTACTGCATTAATGAAAGATATGCAACTAAAACAGTCTGCACTATTATCTAGTCAAGAAGCTCCTGCATTGATGGAGTTCATTTATGGACACATAATAAGGCAGCGATAAGGCATTCCTACACATTTTCTAGATAATGTTTTTGTTTTTTTTCTTTAAAGATCAATCTCTTGTCCTTAAATTTGTGATGGGTTTTATTCTATGTTGATACATGCATCTGAGTTATCTAGTATATTAAAACAGTACTAAGTCCTATAAGGATAAGCTGCTGAAGAAATATACCCCTTTTTTTTTTTGGTGCACGCACTCATCTTTACTTTCTTACGTGGCAGTAATAGAGTCCATTTCCTTTTGAAAGACCAAGCATAGTAAAGCACAACCTTTTTAAACTTTTATTTGATGTTGTTCAGCCTGGAGAGAAAGAGGCTAAAGGGAAACATTCTCACTCACTAAAGCTCACTGAAATGAGAATGTAGCTTGGGGAGTTCGATCTCTTCACCCAAGAACAAGAGGAAACAGCCTCAAGTTGTGCCAGGGGAGGTTTAGTATGGATATCAGCAAAAATGATTGCACTGAAAGGGTTATCAAGCACTAGAAGTGGCTGCCCAGAAAAGTGGTTCAAGCAACATCCCTGGAATGTGGCAGACACAGTGTTCAGGCATACAGTTTAGAATTAGATTAATAGAATAGTTTGGGTTGGAAGGGACATTAAAGATCATTGAGTTCCAACCCCCCTGCCATAGGCAGGGACACCTCCCACTAGACCACGCTGCTCAGTGCCTTGTCCAGCCTGGCCTTGAACTCCTCCAGAGAGGGGACATCCACAACCTCTCTAGGCAACCTGTTCCAGTGTTTCACTACCCTCACTGTAAAGAATTTCTTTCTTATATGTAGCCGGAATTTCCCCTCTTCCAATTTACCTCCATTGTTTCTGGTCCTCCCCTCATATTAAAAAGACCTTCCCCTGCCTTTCTGTAAGACCCCCTCAGGGGGGGGTCGATGGTTGGACTCAACACTCTGAAAGGTCCCTTCCAAACAAAATTATTGTGAGATTCTGTCTTTTTCATGGATAAACCATCTATTTAACAGCACATGCCATGTCACTTAATGTTTCAGATAGGAAGTGATAAAGAAAAAATTCCAGATATTTTTGTCTTATTCACTTATCTGTTAGATTTTCTGCTTGGTTACTTGTCCTGCTTGTTTGTTTTTGTGAGGAGGTAACACAGGATGGTTTGCTGAGGAAACTTCACTCTATGTTTAGTGCTGTTGACTACAAGAGCAATGTTTTAAAGACAGTTGAGGCTTAAAATATGACTTCCAACAGCTAAAATATAAGCATTGGATTTTGACAAAGCCAGATATATGCATAATGAAAAACATGTTTTATAAGTATAAATACAAATATAGTCAATGTTTACTAGGACTTCCTTTTGTTACAATTTAAGATTATTTTGCTGGACATAAAATTTCAGTCCTGATAAGACTGGACAACTTCATATTTGCCACAGCAATCCTGGATGTCTTATTCAAATTTTGTGGCCAACCAAAACAAATCTTCACTGATATGAATCTACCAAATCAATCATTGGCTGCTAGCACTCAGGGGTAGAAAGTTTCCAGCTAGAAAAATAGACCAATAAGGAGACCTCTCTCTGAGTCTCTGACTCACTGAGTCCCTGACTCAGCAGCTCCTGGGAAATAATTTTACACAGTTCAGCAAAATGGTCATTGTTTTCCCCATATTCCATTGGCACTGGCAATCCAACTAGTCACAAATTACTTCTTGATCTTACTGTTTTTCATTGAGTAGAGTTACTCCCTATTGTCCTACTTAGCCATAAAGGTGAAGGAAGCACAGAGCCAAACCTATGTGGCAGTCTGCTATTCTAAGAAATATCCATAACTGCATCTATTGATGAGACAATTAACACTATTCTGAACAACTCTAGACTTTGGTAGGTATCTTGTAACATCACAGATAAAACTGTTTAGTAAAGGGAACATTGCAGTATGAGTCATCTGCTCATAATACTAAATGATTAATGCAAGAGCTCAGCTGATGGATCCAATGATCAGTTTTGTTAGCACAATGAGGTGGAATAGAAATTAGCCTCTTTCATATGGTTAGAATACTGAATATAAAGAAAAAAAAAGCCAAGGGATGAATGATAAGATGAGCTTAGTTCTCTGTAGGTGAATGAATGGTGGCCTCTTGGATATTTGAAACTTTGTGCCATAATCCAAGAATTATAGAATTGCCCAGGTTGAAAGGGACCTTTCAGATAATTGACTCCAACCATTAAGCTTAAGCTAACGAAGACCACTGTATCTCTAAGCACCATGTATGCTCATCTCTTAAACACGTCTAGGAATTTGGCCTCAGCTACTTCCTAAGTAGCCAGTTCCAATGCTCAAGAACCCTTTCAGATATCCCTTGTGTTTCTGCATTACATTTTTTATTATAGCAAAGTTTGATGGTATATAAAGAGTTTGGATGAAACAAAAATTTGTGTCAAAGCCAAGATGACCTTCAGTTTTTGCAGCAAGCGGTGATGCTGTTTTGTAGTCATAAGAAGCAGAGAGGCTGTGCCAACTCCAGTTACTGAGGTTTTCAAAATCAGACTATATAAATGACCTAGACTGACCTCTTAGCTGACCTCCAGAAGTCCTTTCTGACCTGTTGTATGCTATGAACTACTGACCTGTCAGCTACACCTCTAAGCTGAGGAAGATCATGGAGCACATTATCCTAGAAGCTGTGCTTTAGCAGATGGAGGAAAGGAAGGTGATTCATGAAAGCCAGCATGGTTTTATCAAGGGCAAGTCCTTCCTGACCAACCTAGTAGATTACTACAAAGGTAACTACATCAATGGACATGAAAAGACCAATGAACATCATCTTTCTGGACTTCTGCAAAGACTTTGACACAGTTCCCCACAGCATTTTTCCAAGTTGGAGATACGTGGATTGGATAGGAGGACTGTTCAGTGGATAAAGAACTGTCTGGATGGTCTTATGGCTTGAGATCAGAATGGAGAGGAGTGACAAGTGGAGTCCTCAGAGATCTGTGCTGGTTAGTGCTGTTCTCTACCTTCATAGATGACATTGACAGTGGAGATCTGTGCATCTTCAGCAAGTTTGAGGATGATACCAAGATGAGTAGTGTGGTCACATCAGGGAGGAGTTCTTCACCATAAGGGTGGTGAGACACTGCAGCAGGCTCCTCCAGAGAGGGGTTGGAGACCCTATTCCTGGAGACATTCAAGGCCACAATTAATGAGCTCTGAGCAACCGGGTCAGATGGCCCTGATCGTGGCAGGGGGGATGGATTAGATGGTCTTTGAACAGCTTTTCCAACTCATTGTGTTCTATGTTACTATGAGACAGCAAGCACTCAAAGTGCTTTACCTATTATTGGTAGATTATGTTTTTTATATAGTCTGTTACTTACTATAACTTATTTTTCCACAAATTCATTACCTGACTAATTCTTGCCTTTCTAAGGCAAGCACTGTGCCGAAAAGAAGCCACATGCTTCTATGGTAGCTAAATTAATTCTCAAGTGCATAAAATGTTCTTTAAATTTCTTCTGTGCTAATTAGGCCACATATTCCAGATCCTGATTCCATGTGATTTTTGTGGGAGAGAAGGGAATTGCCATCATTTATCAAAGGTTAGGACTACACTCTGTGAGATTTTGGGTTGCTTCTTTCAAGAGAAAGTAGAAATTGTTCACAGCTTATAAGACAGATAAGTAAGAAATCAATAATGTAGTCTCCAGTTGGAACTTTAGGTTAATAATAAATTATTGAAGAAAGCAGAGAGCAGCATCCAAAAATGTATTTCTTTTTCATGTCAGGAACTGTATTCAATTATTGCTTACTGGAAATAGATTATTGCAGTGGTTCAAGATATTCTGCTTGTTTTGCTGGATTCATATGCTGGGGATATTTTAAACTCTTCTGCTAAAATAGTTACACATTCAATTTATCTCTTTACTTCCTTTCTTAAAAATAATGTCTACCACTATGGTGCCTAATTGATATCTACTTAATTTTAAATATTTTTTAAACAAAGAAAAAAACAAAGGAGGCAGAAAAAACTATTTTTACAAAAGAAGCATAATAACACAGGCAACCATTTAAATTTCCATGACTTTTTAAACAATAGAATCAGTGTACCCATTTCTTAAGAAAAATATAATTTAAATTGTTCTTTGTATTTACTACTACTTAATTACTTTACTTTGCCAAAAATAAAGGTCATTAAAATAATCTGAAGCTTAACTTGGATTTCAAAACTAACCTGCAAGTTGTAAAAGCTTTAACTGGGTTCCATTTAAAGCATTTAATAGATGTAAAAGCTCACAAGTGATGATATAAAGGATAATTTACGCTTGCAATGCATTTTTGTCCAATTAATAGATTGCCTGTGTGTTGCATATTTTGCATGACAAAAGAGCAGAATATTAAAGTGTCATTCATAATGAAAATGCACTTTGCAAATTAAAAGTGCCGAAACAGAAATTTTTCACCCTGTTTAGGAAATAAACAGTCCTTAACCAATTAAACTGCATTGTAATAATTCTATGATTTATTGCAAGTTGTTTAACTTTCAAAACTTGGCTAACCCATATTAAGGTCACAATCCATCATGTCTTGCTTGGAAAGCCAGCAAATAATGGCTGTTGTATTAGCTGCTTTTGATGATAGTATGAAAGAAGTATTAGCACTTGTCAACAAAACTGCTTACAACATAACATTAGCATGCACGGGCTGCTGCACCTATTTATTATTCTGGCAGCTTCACACATATTGTTACAAGCTTATAAAACATTTTGTCGGGTGGAAACCGAATGTACACTGTTTGGCTTTCTGATAGACTGGCAGCATAAATGTCTGGGCTGACTTAGTTTAGTTTAAGTGTAAATAGAGACACAAATTCTTCAACCTGTTCTCTTATTGATACTGAAAAGTGCTGAATTATTCAGCATCCAAGTCTTCTGTTTGTGTCTATCACAGTTATCAATTACCCATCAGTCTTCTTGTCAAAACAGAATGGATTAATCTGGCTGAAAGCAAGACAAGTAAGTGGATACTATAACAGGGGTGCACGGTTGCCAAACTGTCAAAGGGAAATCCAGCCAGTGACATTTGTCATCAAAAGCCAGATATCTGGCTTAAGTGAGCAAATGATTTCCCTTTACAAGTGAAGAATCCACTTAGCTTACCTTAAGTAAATTAATCTGGCTACTTTGATTACTAATGCATTATCAGTGGTGATAGTCACAAGAATTTCATACTTACTGCTCATATGACTTCATGGCCCAATGCTTTGTGTGTTAAGTCAGTTCTACAACATAAATTTATGCAAAATATTGATTTATTTTCTAAATCAATACCTGAAGGGGGCCTACAGAAAGGCAGAGGTAGGACTTTTTAATAAGATATGTGATGGGAGGACTAGGAATAATGGATGTAAATTGGAAGAGGGAAGATTCAGGCTAGATATAAGAAAGAAATTCTTTACAGTGAGGGTAGTGAAACACTGGAACAGGTTGCCCAGAAAGGTTGTAGATGTCCCCTCTCTGGAAGTGTTTAAGGCCAGGCTGGACAAGGCACTGAGCAGTGTGATCTAGTGGGAGGTGTCTCTGCCTCTGGCAGGGGAGTTGGAACTCAATGATCTTAAAGATCCCTTCCAACCCAAACCATTAAGGTCCCTTCCAACCCAAACCATTCTATGATTCTATGATAAAAAGAGAATTACTTGGATACATTAACTTCTTGATGTTGTTAGTCTGATACACTGTGCACATCAGTAGATAACAGATCAAATAAGTTTTTGAATAGGAAGTTTGTGGAATACACTTGGCTTCTCTTAAGTATAACATTTCGTTTTCCTCTTGAGCTTGAAATCTTTCTTGGCAAACTCTTTAGGTCCATGGTCCAACTATTTTTTTTGAAAAAGCATACATATGCATGTGATTTTGTACTTTTAAGGTAAAACCTAAGAAAAATGCATCCCCATTTGGGACAAAGATTTGGCACCCATTGAGTCAAGTCTCAGATTCCTATCTAAGGTTTTTGGTTAGTTTGCCCTTTCCATATTCCTTCCCTCTTCCTGTTGCAATACTATGAGATTCTTCTATTTTACCTAATCACAATAGGAGCCTTGCAATCATGGCAGCAGATATCAAGAGCTTAGTGTAAGCCAAATGTTTCTATCACATATTACTCTAAATACTATTCTATTTTATGTATTCCACACTTACTTTGGACTTTTCTGCTACCCTATTTAAATCTTTATATATAGTGGTTCGGTCCTCGAAATGCAGGTTAAAATTTGACAGTATTTCCCAGTGTGTACAAAACAATATTCAGAAATTAGATTATTCACAAAGTCTTTGTGAAAACTTGCATTGTCTGATTGACAGACCCAAAAAATAATATATCCTTGCATTCCTACATCTATTATTGTAACTCTCAAGAAGTCAACATATGATCAAAAGCACTGTAAGGCTAATAAAATGATTTCTGTTCTTTCTCTTCTTAAGTCTCCATTTGCAAAAAAAAAGAGATAGAAATTAGCAAAGATATATTGCAGTTATTTCCCTAACATTTCTCTACTTGACCCACTACCGATCTCCCTGAATATTCACTAAAAATAGAATGTAGTCCTTTATTTGTCATATAATTTGAATAAAGCAGTGAAACTTACCTGTTGTGTGATAATCTTAGGGTTTTTTTCATTTCTATTAGGCATGAACAGCACACAGCTGGCTCTTTTAACCACTTGATATTAAGCATCAGGATTTATTGACAGACATTTAACAATCAAGGAAAGATTGCACTGGATCTGGTAGTTACAGAAGTTATTCAGACTGTATAATTCAGCATTGCTAGACATCTGCTCAGTTCTTTGACTTTTAATAACTCTAAGACTGTGCTGTCAGAATTGATAAAGAACATATATATTCTAATATTTCTTGTTCTTTCAAAGATATGCTCATTGTGATCTGTGAGGTTTTTTTGAGAAATTAGTGTCAGGTCCATGTCTGATTTTACTCTCTTGATCAGTTCTAAGTGAAACAGTGTAAAGAGATCTCAGACATCTTTCAGAAAGACCTTACCAGTTCAGACTAGGAAACAATATAAACCTACCCATTTCACAAATACTGACAAATCCATTCTGTTCTCTAGCAAATTAAGGAATATTTTTTTCCCTGTGATTGGTGAGAGCAACTATTACTATTATAAAAGATACAAAATAATTTAAACAGAAGAAATTGGTTGCTTCATGTCAAAGGTTTTAAAAAACTAGTGACAGAAATCAATCATTACAATGGAAAGAAAATTGCAGCAGAAACACTTCTCCACTTTGGATATGTCAGAGAATAATTTTCATTTTAATATGAGTTCTTCTGTCTTTATTTTAAGATCTAGCATGTTTATTTGTTTGCCAATTCATTATAACTACTAGATGTATCTGAATAATTGAAAAGCATCTAATTTTTTTTTCACTCAATGTCCACTGGATTCCCAGCAAAAAGAAAACAAATTTTTCATTACCGTCTGTCATACGAGAAAATCAGGAGAATAGTAATGCTGGCACTGTCACCCCATCAAATCAACACCAAGATTTAATGTTCTTTTAATATCAAATTGCACTAGACAACATCACTCCTATAACTTCCTAAGACAATTTCCTATGGTAAACATCTTTCAATTCAAATCTCACTCTTGTTTATCCCCAAAGAGAGGCTCATAACTGACTTGGCTAAAAGGGTTCTCTTTTTTTTTCTTTCAATACCTAATCCAAATAAAGATTGCTTTGCATGAAGCATTGTCAAGATGTGAATATCAAGCAAGAAAATAGCTACATCTGCTTAACATTTCTTCTGCATTTCAGGAAAAAGAAAGAAAACAAGTTAAGATTGAATGAAGGGATTAATTTAAGTCTTCATTGGAAGCAAAAAAAAGCAGACTAAAAAGGTCCCTTCAGTAGCAGGGACTCGTGGAAGATGGAGTTTGCTTTAAAGAAGTCAAAAACCTGGCCTTAGTATCCAACATGGTGATAAAGAGACCTAACAAAGCTGCAGAAAGCTGTAATCTGACCAAGCTTCCATACCTTCATGAAAACATACAAGAGGTAAATACATGTCAGAGTGACTGACAGTAGATTAACATGCTATAAGACACATCTCACTTGGTGATTTCATCCACAGATTGTCAAAATGTACACTAAGTTTCAAGCATACTTCACATGAAATGCAAAATTGAAAAGAACCACCTAGAATCTAGCACTGGAGATCATCAGGCTTTCCATTTAGATACTTCAAAATCATATTTTTGGCATTTTAATGAAGATCATGCAAAATTAAAGCAATTGTGCTCTTTACCATGAGGCTTTGGACAAACTTACTTAGTCTCAAAGACAAAACAAGACAGAATACTGGGGTAATCACAAACCTGCCTCCAGAACTAGAAAGGCTGAAATGCTGCCAAAGAACAATGTCAGAATTCCTAGAAACCTTCACTATCACACTTTCAGAAACTAAGCAAAATTCACTTGTGGAAAATGATATAATCTTCCCATAACTTTAAGTTTTAGTTAAGAGTTATCCTCTCCAAACAATCAAATTAATTATGCATAAATTAATGGTGTTAATGTTAAAAAAAAAGTGGAATGCTGAGAGTTCCCAGAGTGCTGCAGTACATAGACATTTTATTTCTATATATTATTACTAATTTTACTACAAGGCTACCAGGTTAAGGAAGTGATGTATTTACTTAGCTACTCAGAATACTTGTTCCTGTTAATAATCTGCTTATTTTGATCTAGTAGAATTTACCTTGTTTAAAGCAGAGTATCAACTAGCTGATGTTTGAAAATATTTGTGGACTCACAAGACATTTTTAATTAATACTCTAAAATACATTTTACAGTGGTGTTACTTCAAGTTATTCTATGCAGGTTTGAGGGGAAAAAATCAAGAAGAAAATAGAAAATAAACTATCATAACATGGTACATTTGTATGGTGCTTGATTATGACTTAGTCAGTACACTTCTGCCGAATCTTCAGATAGGCAATTTCCCTTCTGAATCATCCGTAATGAGAGGACAAGGATGGGAACTGCCTCAATGTTTGGGTTTTATGCCAATTTTCATCCTGAAAATGCTCATCTCTCACTCTTCAGAGCTAGTATGGAAAGAAAATCTCAAGAAGGCTGGACTAAAGAGCCCCTTCCCAGATGTTCTCTGTGTTATAAATAATAACCTTGGCTAAGAAACTGACATTCACAATTGCAGAAATAATGAGACACATGAACTGAAAATTACTTTTTAAAACCAAAACTGATCAATTGATCACAGCACTTTTATTGCCATTTGAGGTTTGCCTTAGGGAAATGGTGGTAAGAAAAATCTCTCTTTCAAATTAGAAGAAAGACAGATAAAATAATAATAATTTAAAAAATTTCCTTCATGGTACTGGAACTTTTGGGTTCCTTTCATCAGAAGCCCCCATGGCTATTAATACTGCAGGTTGTACTCAGTCAGAGTCATATGTGTCTGGAACTACGTCTTTGTCAAACTCAATGGTCTCTCCTACTCATGCTTTTGACTCTAAATGTGGGGGGTTTTGTGCTGTTCTCTTGGCCAAGAGGGGAAACAAATATCAGTATTTCCAATTAGCACTAACTTTTTGAGAATGAAGTGTCTGAGATAACATCATCATTATGAAAAGCACACCTACGGGTATTCAGTAGTACAAGATCTGTCTACTTTTGATAACACTGTTACACTTACAATAATGGAAACATTCCAAATTTCTCTCAAAATGTCACAAAGAGCAACTTAGAAAAATATAATTGAAATGAACAGCAAGTTAAAAGTTAAAATCATTGATTAAGATGAAAAACAATGATAACATTAACTATCATTAATGAGCAGAGCTGACACGGAACTCTGCAGTTTCGATTGAAAACCTAATTTAAAAGGAAAATGTTGCTTAAGCAAAAGTTCAATCCTTCACAAGAGGTTTTTTTGCTCCCCTGAAATTTCTTACTTTTAAAGTGAAGAACAAAACTGGGGAAAAAAAAATCCCATTTCTGTCCATTATTTTGATTAAATCCAGCTGTTTAATCTTACATAACTTCAGCAATAAAGTGAGATTATTTGAGCTGCTCCTAGACCTTAGATGGGCCATGGATTGAATGCCTCATATCTCTCATTATTTCCTATGGGGAAGATTTTTATGCTGAACATGAATCTTTGGATTAGTGAACAGGAGATTGAAGTGCAACATTGCTAAAATGAACCAAATGAAACATTTCCATTAAAGTCAAAATGAAACGGGAGCCATGCAAAGATCAGCTCGGAGATGCTCCACACTGAACTGTGCTTGAAAATGCTTCAAAATCATCTGGTTTGTAAAAGGACACTTTCATTTCTCACTGTTGATTAAAATTGTCTAACTAAAGGTTATTACAGATCATAATGACTGAGCACTGTAGCATTTTTGTGTGAGAAAAGAAGTAGAATTCAATTCTAAGAACCCCTGATTGTGATAAATCTAGTTTGGAAACTGATTCTGATGAGATCCTTCTATTTATTCTTGTTCAGAATCAATTTCTTTGGTTATTTTGAATCTATACAGGTTATGCTAAGTTTTAAGTATTATGGTGCTCATAACTGAGAAATATACAAATAAATCACTGAAATGTAACAGTGTCATGTTTTCTCACCATTGCCACCACATAGATATTCTTAGGATGCAGGCATTTAAACAAATAAGAACTCAAAATCTATTTCCCTGTGTGAACTGAACCTCAAAGAGTGATAAAAAGAGTCCTATTTAATTTAATTTATTAATACTACATTTATAACTACTTATAAATGAAACGATTTACATACTGAGCTACAAAAATACATTTTATACTGGAAATTAATTTGCCATCTTCAGATTTCCCTTGTATTTATTCATAATAATGAAAGCAGGAGCTCTAAGTATAAACTTCATACATTATTTGCACACTTCCAGCATGACAGAATTCTTTTTCAGGTAAGCTCTCTGGCCTTTTACTACTTCTTTTGAGTTCTCTCCAGTCTACCACATCCATCGTGAGAGGGGTATCCACCACGGGAAATCACACACAAAATGAAACAGAGCTTCTGTAATGATATTTCTGCATTATTCTCTAGCCTATTCTTTTTACATTTCCTAATTTCTTTTTGACAGCAACCTCACTTTTAACAGAAATTTCCATTCTTCTTCTAAATTAATATTGCTAATACAGTAAAAATTGGAGAAAGTATATGAATGCTTCATATTTTTCTCTTCTTTTTCTTAGCACTTCAGCTGACAGTATCTGAGCTGACTGCTCATTTAACGCGGTCATGACCCTTCTCTGGATTTGGCTGACTTAAAAAAAAAAAATAAAAAGACTAGATTCTCATGAACAGAAGAAGACCAGAGCCAAGCTCCTCAACATCAAGTAATTTTAAAGCATGTTACCCAAGAGTTGAATAACGAGTTTATTTGTAAATATCAGCACAAACACTTTGTCATCAAAGCATCTTTTAAATGTGGAGAGTTATGGTATATGAAACAGCTGTCAATACCTAGTTTAAATGTAAACTTCAGCACTATAGTGCCTTTGTGATGACTTCACTGGTGCTTAATTTATGCATGGCTACCATAGGGCTAATTCTGCTCCACCTCTGAGACTGGGCCAGGCTCACCATCACTATAAGCCACTATGCAGAAACATCAGAATAGCTCACCAAATTTCAAGGTACAATTTAAACCAAAACCCCTTTGGATAACCTCTTTCCCAGCTCCCCTTGTCATGGTCTATTTAATGTGACATGAAATCTCGTTCTATTGTAATTAAAAACAAAATCTGCTTCTTTTTTTCCTAGAGGCAGTACCTATCAGTACACATATTTTAAAAAGCAACAGCATCTGGAGCCAAGACCACTTAATCAGCTGGGTACTGGCACTAACTATCCTTAAAAACTGAATTAAAAAATAATGAAAAAGCACATAGCTGGGTATTTCCTGCAATTATTTCACAAAGCATAATTCAAGTTATAATTTTTCTCACTAGACTAGAATGAAGAATAACGCAGAGTCTGATTCATCTCAGCTGTTGCTCTTTACAAATTAAGAACAGTAACTGTTAAAAGAAAAAAACTGTAAGTTTTATTTGAGAACACACCATTCTATTCACACAGTAATAATTTGCTGAAATTGTACTCAAACACATTATGCACTTCAGCTTTAACTAAATGAATAATGCTAAGTAGAAATAAACACATAACGACAGAACAGGTAAAAGACCTGCTTCCTTGTTGCCACTACGAAGATAATTGTGTTTAATTGCAAATTAATTTACAGCCCATTTAAACACATAAAATCCTTCCCAATTAAAAAAAGTATCAGTTGAAGAAAACAAACATTTTTCCTCATAATTCTTCCAGACTCTCATGTTCTGCATCTTTCAATACTTTATTTATACTAATGTATGCCCATGAGTTCCCAGGTCTGTTGAATAACTGAAATTAACCAAATAAACATCAACACTAACTGTCTGAATAAATTCCAGATATCGAATGTGATCTTCTGTGCAAACTAAATGGGAACGTATTTGCAATTTAAAATATAATTCATCATAATGAAAATGTAAAGCAGTAGTTCTGTTTTATTCGGTATGGCAGGTTAGGGATCCCTGTGAAGCTACATTTAAGCAAAGAGTAGATTAATAATTTAATTTGGTTCAGAGCTGTGCAAGTGGGGCACTGCAAGCTTTTATTCTGTAACCAGCTGCTGACCCTAATATGGATCAACCAATTAGACATCTCTATTTAATTGTTGGGTGACCCATCTAAAACTCACTATGAATTTTCATTATAAACAAAACTCAGAAGCCTAAAAGAATCCCAGTTATCCCCCTGGTGGAGACAGTGGGTTTGATAGAGACACACAAAGGAGCTCAGCAAACGAAAAAATTGCAAGATCATTTTAGGCTGTGTTCTGTGAAAGAACATCTTAATATAATGAGCCTTTTTTCGATATCCCTTGGCGAAGCATCAGCCCTCTCAGATAACCCCACACAAAGCAAATACCATTCGTCTGAAGTTACATTTGCTCTTTGTTATCACAACTTATGCCACTTAATTCATTATTCAACGAATTCACTTTCTTGTTTATTAGATGCAAGGTAGCCGTTATCCCTAAAGGCCATGTATGCAAAAGACTGCTTGTAATCCTGTCACTTCAAACCTCTCCAGGCTTTTACATTGCTTCAGGAATTAGGAAGAAAGAAGCAAACTATTTAGATTTATTCATGCTGATATTAAATCTGTATAGGATAAAGGAAATGCAAGAAATGTAACATAGGCTAACTTAAAAATCTATTGATACAGATTACCAGAATATGTTATTCCCTCTATTTGTGAAAGATAGCACATTTTCTCCTGCTTGTATAAAACACCCTCAAGACAGTATCTTATGTCTTCAAAAGATCTGATTAAAAAATAAAGAAGTATTTGTTTCTCACATCCCTTCCTCTCTCTAAAAGGTATCTCTGCGCCTTTCCTCAAGTGTATTGATATATTCAGTCTACAGTCATCACTACCAAAATTTTCTGCTCAAGCACTGAATGCTTACAGTGAAAATATTAATATCAACATTCAAATGCCAAACATCAATTTCCAAATTGTTTTAAATACACTTGGTTTTATTATGGACTTCAAAATACATTGCTCCTGATTTTGGTAACTCATTGAACTCACTCTCCAACATTTTTAAAAGTGAATTTTGCTAATGATATATTTAATGGAGCTAAGAGCAGAAAATAAGAGCTTCAAACTCTTTTCACACTGCAGTAACAGTCATCGAGATGTTTCAATTTTACTCTGTAACCTTATGCTGTTAGAATCATTAAAATGCAAATGAATTACTGAATTAAACAGACTTTCAGTACACTCTTAGCACAATTAATATTGTATAAAATTATCTGCATAATTATAGACACTAACATTTATATACGGCATTGTAAAAAGCCACAAATCAGAAACTGGATCTGAAACTGGTATGCACTGGAGAATGGGCATCTACATATGAAAATGTAATTGGTAGTTTACTGTTAGTATTCTGCGTGACTGCAAATAGGCTAGTGAATTTAACATTCCAATTATTAAAATTTTTAAAAAATGAATACTTTACTTAGTGCCAGTACATCAATCTCACAATGAACAATAAAGACCTACTCACAAAAGTTCATACAAATTCTTTTCTTGCTATTAATTTGAAATTTAAAATCATAATTAGTGAGCTGGCATTATGAAAAATGTAAAAGCAACAACAAGAAGGAAAAAAAAAAACAAACCAACAAACCCACAATAAAAAACTCACTGCTAGTATATGTCTCAAGAAGTGACCAAATCAGTCCAAATGAATATTTTAAATGTAGTCATTTATGGCTAAACTTACTACAATAAAAACAGCTTTTTGAAAAACTACTTAATACTTCTCTAAGAATGTGTTCTATGAATCATCAGTTTGAATCATATGTATGTTTCTTAGTAATCCTGCCCTCACACAGAATACTTGTGCTATGACTGTCACCATTCAGGAACTGATTCACCTGAACAATTAACCTTTTACTCTAGCAGTATGCTAGTACAAGATGTACTCCTTTCATTCAATTTACAGTGAGGCAAGTAGGGAAATTGTCTTCATAAAATGCAATGCAAAATCCAGTTGTTTTCTCTGCATCATATAATAGTGCCAGTAGCTGGACTGAGTAGGAATCTCTTGTATTCACACTCACCTGATATTCTGAAATAATTCAGAAAAATTAGTAGTGAATAATAATGAATGGAAACTTTTCTATTAATATACAGAGAGTCCTAACTTTATCCTTTATTGTGCAATGTTTGCATTTTTGCACATGGGAGATTTTAAAAGTCACCCAGTGATTTTTATAGTGCAACCGTATGCTAGATAAAGATATTTAAGCTGTCAGTATAAACTGCTTCTGTTTTCATTTTGCATTTAATTTCAATGCCAGACTCAAGGCATAAATTTTTCATCACCTGCAATGCTATGAATAAAAGATTAAAAAAAGAACTGAGAAGAAATTCTAACACATGCAGTGCATGCAGCACATTGTGCAGACACACTGTGCATAACTAGATGTTTAATTTCCATCACTTTTTCCTACGTCAGGAACACTATTATTTGGGTTCATACATCGTGCAGCTAATTTACAACATTTCACCTCTGTGGAATTCAAATTTATCTAGCTCTGGACAATAACCCAGTGGATTTGATACACATATTGGTAAATTCACATAGTATTTTGGTAACATTAAATAGAATATGTCTCTTGCCATCTAGTGTTGGCAAGTTAAGTACTATTAAAATATTTCAACAGCACATGTTCTTGCCTTAATTCTTGAACTGACAAGTGTATTACTCTTCTTCTAAGTTCAAAGAAGTAAGAATTACTAAACATTTCCAAGTTAATTTCAGTTTCTCATTAAGGCTCACTTCATATTTTAAGCCAAAGGATGTGATCAATCCCAAGAGGTGAAGTTGCAGGCTCATTCTGACAAAATCTTTTATTTATCACTTAAGTGTTTTTAGTAGCAGTGTGCATCTTTGGTTTTACTTCATTAACACTCAGAGGGCTGTAATGAAATTGTGTTTATCCCTCTCCAGCAGCCTCTGCTGGATAAAGAAATGTGCTATGGAATACACCTGTTTTATCATTAATGGTAGAATTTTATTTATCAGAAAATACTTGAAATTCATAGTCTGTGACTTCTGCCTAGCAGCAGATTCTCTGGTACACCTTGTATTCAGCTCAGTCAAAAATAAAAATATTTTTCAGTTTTACAGAAATGTAAATATTTTTTACCATGTCTGAAAATCTATCTCTGTTTACAAATCTCCATGTACTGAAATGAATTTAAGGAAAAAAATTACACCATACAATACTTAATTCTAACATTAGATTTTGTCAAACTGTTTCATAAGAAACTTTGAAAAATTACTTTTAAAAATGTCTGGTAGTGCTTGGCACTGGAACTCCTGTGCAAAGTAAAAAGGTTGCTATTCTTCTCCCTTGCCTTTTCAGACTGGAATGATGTCTTTCAATAAGAAAATTACCCTTAATGGATGGTAGCTGGATTAATGTAATTGATGACTTCCAGGACTGGTAGGGGACTGAAATATAGGATTTTACCTATTTTAATTTGACTTGTAGCAAAACTGTGCAAGTTAACACTATGAAGAACTCCAGAAGTACTGTCTAAAGATTCTATAAACCATTTCATATGGTCCTAATAAGAGTTGAAGCAGGAAAGAAAGGGCAGAATACGAAAACCTAATTAAAATTTTCTTCTACTTGTAATGGACTGTGGCATACTGGTGGGTAAACTTGACATCTGCATTGATGACATCATTTGCACTCATTCTGTACTTTCCCTAAACAAAGTTATTTTCACCACCTCAAAGTGGCTAGGCACAAAAGCAAAATTACATATTTATTTTTAATGGTGCAACCCCAATGATAGTCATGTTGTTACTGGCAATTCCGTTCCTCTTCTCTGGCATCAGCTCTGCAAGGTGCTAAATACTTCAGGCCTGATCCAGCTGAGATCTTTACCTCCTTAGCTTTACTTCACACTAGAGGAGAGGCCATTCCTTTTGAGGATCTGAGTTCCCATTTAATCAAATTTAACATATTGCTGTCTGTACTGACCTTACCATACGAGTCAGCAGGTGATGGACAAACATGAAAATGAGTTAACAACCCATTTGAATTTGGAGAGTTACACAGAATCACAGAATCACAGAATGACCCGGGTTAGAAGGGACCTCAAGGGTCATGTAGCTCCAACCCCCCTGCCTAGCAGGGCCACCAAACAAACACATTTACTAGATCAGGTTGCCCAGGGCCCCGTCCAACCTGGCCTTGAACACCTCCAAGGACGGGGCATCCACAACCTCCCTCGGCAGCCTGTTCCAGGACCTAACCACTCTCCTAGTAAAGAACTTCCCCCTAATATCCAACCTAAATCTTCCCTCCTTCAACTTGGATCCATTTCCCCTAGCCCTGCTATTTTCAGCCCTTTCAAAGAGTTTACTCCCTTCCTGGGTGTAGGTTCCCTTCAGGTATTGAAAGTTACATATATTGTGCCTTTTTCAATGCAATTTGTGAAGACAAGACAAGTAGATGTGCAGCTTTGTTACAATCTCATTTCATAAGCCTGTCAAAGTGCAGGGGTAATGTGGACATAGCAACTGTGCATTTATGTATATCAGCAGAAAAACAAAAACGCAAACATAGTAGTATTATCCTTGAAGCACCCCTAGGAGTGTAGGATTCAAGGAATCAAAACAATACAGGAAACAAATATAACAAGACACAAGAATCTATCCTGTAAAGAATATATAAAATCAACTCTTGTTCTATGCATAACACCTTTAATTCAAAAGTGGTTTGAAAGTTAATTAGTATCACACTTTTTCTCATGCCACATCCTTGGAGAAACATATATTTTTGGACAGTATGGTTTTTTTCCTAAACACACAGAAATTCAGAAATGGAAAAGGAAGAGGAAGGAACTGTAAAACATTATGAAAAGATATGAGAACAGTCAAAGTAAACAGACCATTAGACCCAAGACACTTGCTGTTTCTAATCATGTTTCCATCATACAGACATTTTTTCCCCCCAGACAAGTAAGTGCATTGTGGCTTTTATCAATGGATTAAGTCACTCAGGGCAATCCTGTACATGATGTGACCATCCTCAAACTGAATGCACAGGCAACATGCTCCTTCCCCAGGCTCAGCTACCAACATCACATTTGGAACATGGAACCCATCCAGTTTAAGGCAAAAGGCATTGAGCTTCCAATGATTTTTCACCACGTGCTATATGCAATTTGCCTTACCATGTAAAGGGTGCTGAGAAAGCAGGATCACTGCACATCTTCCCTTGATGAATGCTAGCATGCATATTTCACAATGCTTTTATTCCTTTAGGTGTGAACTAAACCCAGGTGTCCATCCCCTTTTATAACACAAAGTGGTGAAAAAGTTTCTCATACCTCTCTTTTGCCAGGGAGGTTATTTTGATGTTGTTTTAATAACCTTCACTTCGGAATTTCTAAAGATGAAACTGAGGCAGTTGGGAAACTCATCCATTCTCTGAGGACTGCTGTGTAAGGGTTTAGATTAAGATATTGCAGATTTACCAATTTATAACCCTAGAATGATGCTGAATACTGGTGTGCAAATAATTAGACATTATCAATTAATAACAGCATAAGCACTTAATTCAAAACCACAGAATATAGTAAATCTACAGACAGCACTTCATGGCGGAATGACACACGTACCATCAGTTGAGCAGTCCTTTTAAAACAACTGGTGAAGATCTGCCTTGGAGTTTACAGGCTAAGTGGGATGAATTTAGGAGCTAGTAAGTGATATCATGATGAAGCAGAGCCACAGAGCTTTGCAGCTTCTGTCGTTTTGAGACAGAAGTCTCACAGTGCACTCCTTCTGTCTGCATCTGCACTTTCAATTTTTAACCTATTCTCAGCACCAGTTCAGGAGCCTTCCCAGCTCTGAGTCAAGTAATTTCAGCAAAACAAATCCATTTCTAAAGCTCCACCCTATCTCATGACCAATTTTTCCTTAAAACTGCTACATGTTTATTGTACATGCTAATATATAGAAACTAACGCTAATTTAAATTGATAATATAGAAGTGCAAAATGAAGTACTAACAAATTGATAAAAATAATTTTTCAGTGTTCTGATTCTGCTTGCCTACCTACAACTCAAAGATTTTCTTTCTTTCATAATACACTATAATATGGTTACAAGTGCATTGAAATTCATCTTGTTAGAATGGTAGTAATATATCCCACCAGGACTACTGTTCCTAGTAGCAATTTAAAATAATTATTGTGAGACTTGATGCTAGACATCAGGTTTGCAATAGAATTACAATGAGGGAAGTG
Organism: Turnix velox; assembly: GCA_013400935.1. Classification (NCBI taxonomy): domain Eukaryota; kingdom Metazoa; phylum Chordata; class Aves; order Charadriiformes; family Turnicidae; genus Turnix; species Turnix velox. Next base: position 172,800 of record VZTY01018233.1, on the reverse strand, counting down.
TATTAGAGACAAAACATTGCTGGAAGAAAACTTCATAATGGCGCAATTTGGAACTAAGCCTCAATTTTACAGTAATAGATTCTCTTTATGATGGCACAAAGGAGTAAATGCACTTAGCAAATTTAAATCTATTATTAATCACACTTTGTGGATTGCAGTGCAGAAAGGAGAAAAGAAATTAGCTCTTTAAGTATGTTTCTTACATAAAACAAGTTCTACTCAGAAGAACATTTTACAAAAATCTCCTTGTTATAGCTCAGAAATACAGCAAGTCTTCATAACTGCAGAGAGTTAGAGAGGTTCAAAATCTTTCTAAAATAGTTTTGCATGTCTTCATTTCAGATTAGAAGTTACTCAAGGCAGAGTACCCTACATCAACAAAACACTTTAACTTCTAGAAAGAAAATACCCAACAAGATGAAATGAATTTGATATTCACACTTCTTAAATGAAAGGGGATATTTATGCTATCTTGGTTTAATTTCGTCACAGCTACAGCAGAGCAAACTGCACATATCTACAGGTTGGTTCATGCCTTTGCAGATCAGTGGATGCTTTCAAAAAGGCATTTTGAAGAAAATAATAGGAAGTAACCCAATATGGATGTCATAAAGTTGTCATAGAGCAGTGGAAAATTGTAACATTATCATGTGTGGCAGTGTGCTCCCCCCCTTTCTGCCTTTTTCTCTCCCCTGGCTCCTGCTTGAGCCATAGCCATCAAAGGGTGGTGTGATGAGCTGCTCCTGTACCTAGGAGTATAGCTGACTACAGCCAAAACACTATCTGGAAGGGGCACTTGGACACTATGTTCCAATGACAATATGTCTATAGGTCAATTATCTTACTCCATAAATAGTGGACAACCCAACAACCCTTTGAGCTCTCCTGTATGGCAGCAGCTGCACAACAGGTTCTCCCATTGAGCAGGGATGCTTGATTAAGGATCTGCACTTATGCTCCTGGAAGTGGAGAGATTCCTTGCTGCAACACATTCTTGGTAAGTGACTAATACCATGATAGAAGCTTTGAAATCTTAGCTAAGTTATATAAAGGATTGATTGTATGTGGATATGATACTTTAGAGATAAACTTTTGACCAAGTCTGGGTGGTCCTTTCTGAACCTCATGACTCAATGGGAGGGTCTCCCTGACAGGTTGTCTTACTCTGTCCTCTATGCAGTAAATAATAGGGTGTACCTTTACATCAAACCTTGTAAAAAACTATTGCATTTATTATCAAATTTTGCTAATCACTGTCTTAAATTAATAAATATTTCTATACTTCTCTAAGTGAAGTCATTCACTCTGCTGGTGATGTATGCCATCACTGTAAAACACTCTATATAAAATATCCTGCATTTCAGTTTTACCTGTAATTTATAATACATACATTCGATTTCTACTTCATAGTTCACATTTTTAATCAAAATTGAGGTATTAGAGCATTGGGCTGGCAGATACAGGGTTGGCTTTTTTATTTCTTTCTATAACTGATCCTCTCAATAAACAGAAGTCTGGCATAAACAGTTCTGATGAAAACAAACCTTCTCATTCCAGCACAGATACAGATACCTACCAAAGTGCCATCAAATCAAAATGAATAGTCATCATAAATGTTTGTTGTAAAGAATGTATTTGGAATTAACCAGAAGAATATTTCATAGTTAATAAATAAGCCTTTAAAAGCAATTATTTTGTTAAATATATTTTTATATATTATCTATTGAAATGTAGATTAAGTTTATATTCACCTGCATTTCACCTGGACCATTTAAACTGGCTAAAATTACTAACAGGCAGAGTATCTTCTGATTTTTAACTACCTCAGTTCCATGCATGTCCCAACCATTGCCAGACAATAAATGGATGCCCACAAGGCACAGAAAGAATAGAGGCTTTCCAAAACTATTTTTAGATTAACTAACTTGGACACCAGAAGCTCTCTACTCTGTATAAAGCAGCACAAGCAGCATAAGCTTTATGTGGGCTAGTTTAATCTGCTTCAGCAAGGAAAATTAGCCCGTGGGGAGCTCCAGGCTGCTTAAGTTTCTGGTTCCTAAGGTAGCTCATTTATAATATTCCTATAATATTTTTGCTATACCACAGTCTTTACCACAGACATGGCAGGAAAAAAAAGCACTCAGTGGCTCAATGAGACAAAAAAATTCAAGAAACAGTTCCATGTGAATGCCCTAACGTGAATGAACACACATTACCCATTACTTCTCTCATCATTTTCCTGGGGATGCCACACGTTTATTGAACCAGATAATCATATCATGGCCTGCAGAATACTACATGCTATAACATTATGAACCAAAGGTACAATTAGTCAAAACAGCTTCCTAGAAGAAAAGAGCAGAAGGCAAGAAAGTGTGTTTTTTTTCCACTCCCACCTGCAAAAGATAACATCACTTAATTGAAATCAGGGACAGATAGAACTACCTGATATTTACTCATCACCTAGAAGAGGTGGTATAGCACTATTTGCTTCAATAATTATTTTTCAAGCCTTAAAATTTGTCTAGTCTCCTTCTACAGTAGTGCAGAAAAATTACTTTCATTTTTCTTAAAATTTGAAATTAACAGGAAAACATGACTCATGCACATCTGCAGACTTAAAACAAATTGCAGAAACCAAAGAAAAAAAAATAGACAAATTCATAACTTTGCAGAGTCTGATCCAAATGATGAATACTTTTGATTAACCTTATACCTTTTATGAGTTGAACTTAATTCAAAACAAACTACACTCCAGAAGGATTTAGTGATGTAAAGAATTTCAGAAGTAATCTCTTCACTGTCTTATCCTTAGCCAGCATGCCAATGTCAATTGATAATTTTTTAACAAAACAAAACATTTCACAAAAATATCAATATCCATTGGGTATCCCTAAAAAAAAAAAGAAAGCCAACTGAAAATTTCTTTAAATATCAAAAATTGTCTGAACTAAACACAATAATTCCTTGTGATTGTGAAGTAAACATACACTGACACAGCTTGTTCAAAAAAGGTTTGTAATACTGTGTGAGTAAAACCAGTTATGTGCTTTGATTTTCAGGCATTACAATGAGAATACTGCTATAATCTTATTTTCTATCATTTGATACACAGTCATTAGTAGAGTTTATGGGAAAAGCACAATTACTTGTGTAATGATAATGCCGTGCCTTATGGCTACTAGATAGACTGTAAGAAGGCCTGCAGTCTTGCAACAGTCTTTACATCATTAAAAAGTCCAGCCCCAAAGCAGCCTTAAAAAAATGCAGGGTTGACCACAGCTGGCACATGGTATTTTAAAGTCAGCCCATAGTAAAGGATTACACCCATGCTGTGTGTCACACTGATTCCGTGCAGCATCTCTTCATCAAAGGGCATCAAAGAAAAGCATTTCTCACAGAGCCTCATTCTCTTCTTCCCTCAAATATTCTGCCTAATGATCAGAGGTCACCAAACTAAAATACTTATTAGAGAGAAACAAAAGCCTGACAGCTTCTCAGGACAGTTTATGAATTATATAATGTTATGCTAAAGAACAAGAAAAGCAGAAAATAAAATACATTGCAGCAGCAGGTCTCACAATTGATGAAAACAATTCTGGTAGCATGCGACTTTAAAGACCAACAGCACAATCGTGAGCAATGGAGCAGAAAAACATTCCCATAGTGTTCACCTGACAAAAAATCTATCAAAACGAGAGATGGTCCTTAAAAGACCATCCTACACAAATGCAAGACTGCCAGGGAAATAATGTATTTTTACAAAACTGCCCTGAAATTCCATCTTTCACTTTTTTGACACTGCAAGTGCTTTCAAAACTAGGAAATCAGAATATTTTCTATAATAACAATAATTTCTATATAACAGTGATAACTCCAGGACAGGAGTAGTTGGTCTCACTTTTGTTTTCTAGACTAGACACATGACCATCCACAATATTCAAAAGAAAGAATTTTAAGTCAAAGCTGGTTTAATAATTTATGTAAGCTTAGCAAATGTTGATTCCACTTGAAATCTCCAGCACTGGTACAATGGCAGCACAAATTTCTTTGCCATAATTAAATAATCTTGGAGCAAGTCTGAATTATGTGAAGCAGAGAACCCCACAGAGCAACAGAAGAAGTCCAACTTCAGGTGGAACTTCAAGGGAAAGCAATACAATATGGGATAAAGCTACAGAATACAACTACTTTCATGGACACAGCAGTTGAAGAATTTTGAAGGATGCTGAGAATCCAGGTTAGCTGGGATAATTTGCTTAGCCTGCTTACAGAAACCAAACACACTGCAGCTGCCTGAAGAAAGACAGATCCTCTAACGATTGAAATTCAAGATCTAGTATGTGAATGATGTCTCTGGCTGCCTGACCAGAACTGAAGACACTGTCATACGCCATGGAAGAGCAGACAGTGAGGATGCTGTGGTAACAAGCAATTCTGGATACTCTCTCACACAGCAGGTTGGAAAAATACCTTATTGTGACTTGATGATATGTCTAAATTTGCAGGCATGGTCAACAACTGATTAACAAAAATTCTTTTTACTGTCCTATGAGAGAAGAAACCACATTTGAATTGGTTTTGAGCAGAACAACAGACTTGATTTCAAATGTTGTCAAAAATCCACTCTATAACAGCAGTTTATGATGCACTAGAAGTCAATCTTCTAGGGTAAACACCCCAAAGACCACACAATCATGCCTCCCTGGAAAAAGCTGTGCTCAATTTCAGCAAATGTGCTGCTCTCTCTGCAGACTTTATATCTCCAAGAGAGGCAGTGGAGACAGCCAAACCATCCTGAACACTGCAAGGACAAGGAGCACCTTGTTGGAAGCAAAAAGGAATTGGTCACTTCAGGAAAGATATATGGCAAGAAGAACTTGAAATAATTAGGATGAGAAAGAAATTATAAAAGAGAGAAGGTACCATTAAGAAAGTTGAAAACAGAGAATTTCATAAACTATGCTTCAAGAGGTGATTCTCCCCCTCTGCTCTCGAGAGACCCCACCTGGACTACTGCGTCCAGCTCTTGAGCCCTCAGCACAGGAAAGATGTGGACCTGTTGCAGAGGGTCCAGAGTTAGGCCATGAGGACAATCAGTTGGCTAGAGCACCTCAGGGATCTGTATGGGACTGGTGCTGTTTAACATCTTTATCAATGATATAGAGAGTGGAACTGAATGCACCCGGAGTGTGTTTGCAGAAGACAATAAGCTGAGTGGTGTGATCAACAAGCCAGAAGAAGGGGATGTCATCCAGAGGGACCTGGACAGGATAGAGAGGAGAACATATGCAAACCTCATGAATTTTAACAAGGCCAAGAGCAGAACCAAGGCCAAACTGTGGCTAGCAGGACAAGATAGGTTCTCTACCCTGCTCTGGTGATACTCCACCTGGAGTCCTGTGTCCAGCTCTGGTGCCCTCAGCACAAGAAGGACACAGACCTGTTGTAGAGGGTCCAGAGGAAGGCTATAAAGTTGATCAGGGGCCTGGAGTCCTCCTCCTACAAGTACAGGATGAGAGAGTTGGGGCTGCTCAGCCTGGAGAAGAGAAGGCTGAAAGGGGACCTCATAGTGGCCTCCCAGTATCTCAAGG
>VZTY01018233.1:148428-164796 GCA_013400935.1 Turnix velox | reverse complement strand
ACATTTCTGTGGAATTTCCTGTGTTCCAGTTTGCACTCATTGCCCTGTGACATATCATTGGAGGACACTGAGAAGAGCTGGACTACATCCTCCTGACAGTCAGCTTTACATATTTAGTTTCCTCCAAGCTAAAGAAACCCAGATCCCTCAGCCATCTCTCATAAGGATGATGCTCCAATCCCTTCATCATCTTCATGGCTGGACTCTCTCCAGGAGTTCCCTGTCCTTCTTGAACTGAGGGCCCCAGAAATGGACATAGTGTGATGATAAATTTAATTGACGATGCAACACACTTATAGAAGTCAAGAAATGATGCTGCAAACATCAAGAAAGCCCTTACAGCTCTGACCAACCAGGTGTTTTATATGGAATTCACCAAAAAGATAAGTGATGTATGAGGGAATCTTAATTGTAGTGGTGAAATGATGAGCTCTAATCTGGTTATTACCAACTTCACCTACAGTTTTGAGGCCTTAAATAGCTCTAGGAAAATGCAAGTTAAATTATTAGTTAAATGATTTAAACATTTAGATTCATATGTAGAGGAAAAATAAATAAAAGCATTATACTAGCCAAGGATGTAAGTCCATGACTTGCTCAACTGTTGAATATCACATATATTTTTGTTTACACCATCCCACCACTTTAGCAAACAAAAATTGGGCAGAAGGTTCAAAAATTGGTGGGATTAGTTTGGGCAAGAAGAGAGACAGCAGCAGGTAAAAAAAAAAAAGAAAAGCAATGAGAGGGTTCACTGTTGTCTTCATACAACATACAGTGAAATTATGCATGCTGAGCACCTGAAAAACTCTCACTGCAGTACTGATAGAAAAAGCTGAAAAAACAGACCAATTTTTAAAATATCTCTTCATTTGTTAAACTATAAAGGAGAGATGTTATGTCCTCAATTTTCCCAGTACAAATTTTGCTCTGGGTGGCATCTACTAATGTCTTCTTTATTTTAATTCACGGAGAGGAATTCAAACCATCCACTTTGGCTGCTTTAGGCATCTAATTTAGATTGAATCAAAGTACCTAAAATTAGTGCTACCTACATGTAAAGGAGGAGAAGTAAGTGTTTCCAGATGGACCTAAATTAAATGCATAAAGACAGAATCCATAAATATCCAAAAATATTCTCTTCAGTACTACTTCTAATTTACCTACTTTTTGCTACCTATTAATTTGGTCACAGAAAAGAAAAAAAAAGTGAATTCTTCATACATGCATTCCTACTCTGTTATTAAGAAAAAAATTCTTAAAATAAAGTATTGGCATTTTTAGTGACTTCTGTTGACATCTCCATTAAAGGTCTACTTCAAGGCTAAACCAATTCTGGCAATGGAATTTTATTAGATTAAAAAATTGCACTTTTGTAATTCTTTCACTTCCAATTTATTTCCTCATAAGCCATCTAAGTTAGCAAAGTACATAAAAAAAGACTTAAACTAAATCTTTAACTCAAAAAACGCAAACCAAAGCCTGTCTTTTATGTGGTCTTTTCTTCTTCATCAACTTCACAAACAGAATAATCTGCACTCTTCAGGTTGTTCTGAGGCACATCAATAGCATCATTTACATGGCATGTATCAGAAGAAATTACAGAAATGATGCTCCACTTGGCATCTGCCACAATTTCAGCTTAAAGCAAAGTGCAGCTTCTCCCACATAGCATCCTGATTAAACAAATTAACTCTGGAGCTGACTGCAAAAGTACACACTAGAGTGTAAAAAATGAGCAGATACAATGGCCAAGTCTGTCTTTAATTTTAATTAAATTTCATTCTCTAGCTCAATTAATCCTCAACTCCAAATGTCAGCAGGACTTAGGCAAATGGAATGACATCTGCTGCACTGCACCCTGACTATAAAAGCTTCACCGTATGCTAGAGGTCTGGAAAAGTACCAGAAAAAAAACCAAAAAAGCCCAATGTTCTTATTAAATACATATCAACGTATAGAGATCTAATTTCAACAGAGAACAGGAAAGACACTTGAAAGAAAACTTATGAAAGTTTATTTCAAAACTAATAATACCAACTGAATACAGGGTTGTGCATAGATAAGGATTTATTTACAGTGGAACTCTGTCATTCTGAAAGAATCTACTAAGAAAGACTTTGTAGGAGACTGTGGGATTAAAAAAAAAGTAATATTGTAAATACTCCTAATTATTATTATTTTATTATTACTACTTCTCCTATCTATCTGCAAAGAAATCTTACCCAGAAGCCCCTGTTCATGTTTGAGAGCTGTAGGAAGACATGATTTAAGTCACTAAGGAGCTGATGCGCACTTATAACGGCATTAAAGTATTTCAATGGTAATGTGACATCTAAATATGTTTACAATGCCAGACAAATGACAGATTGATTACAAGAGGAGTTGAGGAATTTGAGGAAAGGGAAAACGACAGCCTTAGGACTGAATCACACAGAATCTCACAATATCAGGGATTGGAAAGTAAGTTCGCAGACTATCTGAGCCACTTCATCACGCCAATACCCGTGTTACTCTTTCATTTCTTCTTACTGCTCTTTTCAATTTTAAAAAAATGGCCCCATCTCAGTCATCATTTTTTACTGACTTTTGTTACAAATGACGGACAAAGCAGGTATGGATGAGAGAGCTGGAGATGAGGCCTGTGCATCTGAGATCAGGGAGAGGTTTCTGTAATAACAGTTGTGAATTTAACAACCAATTTTTAATGAAACATTACTACCTGTTTCAATGGACCTAATATAGAACACAAAAATGAGGCAAAAAGCAAAAAAATTATGGTAAAAATCTGCATCGCAATAATATATTTGGATGCCTCAATTTTCCAAATACTAATTCTAGCTTCATTAAAAAATATAATGCAATACTTAACTCCATGGTCTACCGCAAAGATCTTGGGCCTGCAGCTACTTGGCTCAGTTGTGTTTACAGGACAGAGCTGCCGTTTATTTTCAAATTTAATGATCTCTATAATTGTTTCCTCCCCTTATTCATAACCAAGTCATAGATACTGCTAACAGCAAAATAGAAGACTCTATGTTTTTCTAAAAAAACCCTCTCCAAATCAATACAAGTCCTTCCAGCTCCATTAAATGTGTTGTGCACAGCTACTGTATATTTTGGATGGTAGTAAAATCAGCTAAAGCAAGGAATATACAAAACCATGTTCTGGAATATACAAAACCATGTGCTGAAAATTGTGCTTTATGCTTTTAACACTCACTTTAAGCACTCATTTTTTATGAGGGGAACAAATTAAATTACTCTGATCAATGTGTTTACCTACAGTAAGAATAAAAATTAAGAAGAAAAAGAATAAACTCACTTTTCATGAATAAATTCCTATCAGATGAACTAGTTATTTCTGTTCCTTTATTCCCACCATAAATTTTGAGCTTATTTTATGACAAATATATTCAAGAGAAATTTAAATTTTAATCAGTGAATGAAACAAATCTAAATACCATTTACTAGATTATGATCATTATAATTATATAATTAACTATATACTCACTAAAGTTCCTTATTTTTCATTTTCCTTTATCATTGATTTCTCAATGATTGTTCTCATTTTTAGAGAAAATATTGTGCTGAAATATGAATCTTCTTTAAAGGCAGTTATATGTATAAATGTCATTAAACTTTTCAACACCAAATTGAAGATTTCTGTCTAACAGAATAGCTCAGCATGGTCTAAAATTTTCATATAATGGCTTCGCAGTATTCTTACTTATATATATAAGCAATAAAGGATTTTATTTTTACTAGTAAGTGTAAAGGCAATATCTCCAAACTTCGCAAATATCATAAAAGTATAGCCTTAAATATAAACAATATATTACTAAAACTATAAATATTACCAAAATACTTAAATACAGGTATTTTACCCCTTATGTTATATAGAGAGATAATTCTCAGTTCAGTTTCCTCCATGGTATTCAAAAGACATGAACACCAACACCAAAGCATCTATTCAGGTCCATGATATTAACATTCAACCCTAGATACTGCACCTTCAACTTTCTCAGTCAGTGTGAATTTACTGTTATTAAATCTTTCTGTCTGTAAATTCTACATATTTTTTCATTTCTAAGAGTATTTTCTGCCTTTGCTTCACTTTATAGGGCTTTATTTTAATCTTTCAACTTCTTCTTTCAGTAATATTTACAACCATCTCTTTCCCAAGTTGTTCAAAATTGACTTAATCACTTCAGAAGTTCTTTGCTAGTGCTACCAAAAAGAGGTCTTGTTCAGGAGTAGGAAAGCTATTCCTTTTTAGAACCAGGTCCTTGGAACTCAGAAAGCTTAGTGAAAACAAAAGCAAACAAGTGTAATTAAAATATGTCTCCCAATTTCTTCTCAAGGAAGACCAGGTGTGTAGTACTAGTTTCCCTGAGCATCCAGAAATTCCCTAGCTTGAGCAACTTAGTGTCACTCCATGCTTGCATCCATCTGGCAATCCAATGCATATCTAAACACTGACTTCTAAAATATGTAAAGCTCAAGAGTGCTGATTTTACAGAGCTTGGTATGTTTCCCAAGCTGAAAATCAATATTCATGGGAAGAAAAAAAAAAAAAAAAAGAGTGCATTATTGGAACAGCAGCTAAGCTAGTGAACAAAATACTTTCATTTTTGCTTTGTGTCACTGCACTGCACTATACATAAATAAACATGTTCAGTTATTCAGCCTTCTCTATGACAGTCAACAAGACTGCTGATTAGTACTACATACCAACTATAAACTTCAGATGTGTCCCTAGTTGCTCTCTCACTCAGATACAAAAAGCTACTAGAGCAACAGGAAAACCTGGATGACATCCATCCACGTTGCTTCAGCCATCAGCAGCCATGAAGAACCCATTAAAGAGTACAAGAACCTCAGTGTCTGTTCAAGCTCACAAAGCTTCTGCTTCTGATGTCCATAAAAGCTGCTCCACCATTGGTGTTTGTGCAAGATCAGGTAAAAAGGTAAAGGGCATAGGTTGTTGATATGCAAACATGAGGGAAATTAAGATGGGAGTAGTGGTACAGATGGCCTCTAAATACTTCAATCTACTCTATGGCACTGGAATCTGGAAAGGGAATCATGTTATAAACACAAGTACAAAACAGTATCTTATATTGCATTAGTGCAATAGGGGTATAGGGCACAAAATAATGAGGAGTACACAGCTCTGTGATAGCTGCCACAAATACAGTTCCTCAGAGGTGAAAAAAAAGGAGAAATGAAAATGTTTCTGTAAAGAAGTGAGGTTGATCATCATCACCATGATACCCATACTATCAAGATCATAGAATCACAGAATAGTATGGGTTGGAAAGGACCTTAATGATCATCTAGTTCCACTCTCCTGCCATGGGCAGGGATACCTCCCACCAGGTTGTATCCCTCAAAGCCCCATCCAGCCTGACCTTCAGCACTTTCAGGGATAGGGCAGCCACAGCTTCTCTGGGAAGCCTCTTTCAGTGTCCCTTGACACTCACAGTTAATAATTTCTTCCTAAAATCTCATCTAAATCTCCCCTCTTTCACTTAGATCAATCCCCAAAAGAGTTTTCTATTCTCACAGTATAACTGTACTTCCTAGTTCATAACTGACCATACAAGATTTGATTTATGGACAAATAGTGATGTTTGATTGTTCTGTTTGTTTAATTGTTGACTGATATGAGTAGACAATGACCATGTATAAAACTGAAAAATTAAAAATTTTGAATTGAGTATATTTCTATCCTTTTGTCACCTTGCCTTTTTGGTAGAAGAGAAAGGTAGAGGTTGTGGCTCTGGCTTCTTATTTTCCTTTGTAACTATTTTTCCTTGGCAGTTTATATTCTGATTTTTTTAAACAGAAAAAAAAAATTCCCAAGGTTATTTTAAATTTTTAAATTTTGTAACAAGCATTTCTGGAAGGACTGCAGAGTGTGCTATTATTCATATATGTACCACATCATAATCTTTATTGATAGGATGAACATTTTGCTTGTAGCTCCTATAAATCAATAAGTATTTCAAAACTAGTGTACCCCTTAAAAAACTTCATGAGGACTGTGTTATATACTAATGAATTCAAGCTTTATGAATTCAAATAATGAAAATGTGAAGATATTTTCAGAACTTTGCTTATACTGAGTTTTATAACAGTAGAAGGTAAATACTAAAAGAAAGCTACTAAACTTTTACAAACATTTTCATGTAAAAACCCCTGATTTGTAAAAGCAGAAGTGCAACAAATACATTCTTCAATTACTAATACTAACATTTGTGACCTGGTCCACTGTGTCCAGAACCAGAAGTTTGATCTTGTTCAATTTCACCAGTTTTAGTAGAAATATTAATAATAAAATTAATAATAATAATAAATCTAAGGTTTAGAAGAAAGGATGTAAGTCTTTACAGAGTATGTAAATTTCAAACCATAAAAGTAGTCTAAGGAACATTTAGAAGCACAGTTCATTTGTACACTTCTCTCAGGTTAAATTTTCAGTCTTATGCTTTTTTTTTTTCTCACAAGAATTTATGGTAGAGAGGAGGGGATTTGATTTCACTACTGCTAATCTGGCTGCTCCCGGCTGTCAAACTCCTCAGGGTGAAATTCACAGGGAAAACCACAAATTGATAAAATGAATGCCTAATTTTCAGCTACAAACTCATAGAGTAGCCACCATTATGCAATTTCTCAAGCAGATTTTATGTACATTTTTAGAAAAATTAAACTGTTGCAATATACTTAGTGAAAACTGAACTAAGCTATTCATAAAAGGTCATAACACTCATTCTGACTGAACAAGTCACCAGTTTTTAACTCAGGATATTGCCTTATTAACATGATATCTAAAAGATAAAAAAAGCTGAAGGGAATAAGAATAATCTCATGTTGTTCTACCTGTTTTCTTCTCCTCATAGGAACTGAACTCATGTAAACATTTGCCCAACAGCTGACCCTGAACTGCTAGGAGTTTTCAGGAAGATGAGCACCCCAGTTTGACCAGTAAAAGCCTTATAGTCTGCCCAGAAACGCTGTCATATTTGTGAAGTTCTGTTACAGATTTTAAGCTCACAGTATTTTGAGGCCACAGCACCTCAAAATACTTCTGATTCTGTGAATGCCTCTCCCTGGGAAATGTTGTGCACTCTGACTGCAAAATTACAATCTTTTTGAGAACATGATGGAAAGACATGGCAGCATCTCCACCTAGAAGACCAAACTCAGACATATGAAGTTTGACAGACAAGACAGTAGATGAGGTGGGAGGGAACCTCCTTGGTGGACTTACTATGCTTCATGTCAGATGGGACATGAGAAAAACAGAACACACTGAGGGAAATCTCAACCAGAAATCAGTGATGTAACAGAAAAGATGTGGCAGGTTTTACTATTAAATCAACATTCATTGAAAAGTTTCAAAATTATAAATAAATTTTCCATCAATATGATCCAATTATATTGATCCTACATCATCCTGTGTTTATTTATGAACATGTTTTCTGATTATTTTAGTAGTTTTATTGGCATTATTTTCATCCATGTCTACCGGAAAACAGTAGTTTTGAAAAGTTTATCATCTCTCTAGACACAAAAGTTTAACTCTGTTCTCAAGCAGAATTGCATTCCTTATTTGCCAAGCTCTGAATCATGTGAATTCTGCCACTGTTACTCTTATCTTCTCATCTGGAAATCATCTTGCATTTTGGTTTGCACAAAGAATACCAGATTAAAGTGTATTTTAACTGTGGAATCATATAAAGAGACCCAGTTCAAAAGAAGTGAGTTTTGGTTTTGTATAACAAACAACTTTTAAATCAGCTATACTTCTTTAAATATGTCTCCGTGTTTATATATATACACATAGCTATATATGTGCAGGTAAGTACACAAATATTTGAAGGTCAATAGAAAATTATCCAAGATCATGTACAATGTCTTAAAATTGTAGTATGAGGGGAGTGTAAAGACAGCAAAGGAGTCAAAAAGATCATGTGTATGAAGGAAACTGAAACACAAGCAGTACACAGGGCTGAGTGAATTAGTGCTTTAAATTCTCATTGCCTCTATGATTCCTATAAATTTTTCTCAGTATCATTTCTGCTGTTCACTCTGAGCCTTCTGCTCTATTTTTAAGCTTGATATCATTACACAGGCTTAACTTTATAGCCTAGATCTCTTACATGTGCTGGGTTAGCATTACCTATTGGTACTGCTGTTAGGTTAATATGCAGTTTATACCAATGAGTGATGTAAAGATGGTAAATGTTCTTGTGCTACATTGTTTTATTCACAAGAAATTACTCATACCTAACAACCTCATGTAACAACATTAATGGGCAGCAGAGCTCACACTGTAAGGGAAAACACAAGGTAGATTCATAGAATCAAAGAGTAGTTTGGATTGGAAGGGAGCTTAAGATCATCTAGTTCCAACTCACCTGCCATAGGCAGCAATTTTAAACCAATTTTAAGCAAGGAATCAAGAGAAAACAGTTTGGTTACACTAGCATTTTGGTCTAGTGGCCTACAGAAAAAAGCTGCCATGTTAAGACTCCGGTCTTCCATAGCATTCTGTAAAAGAATTTATGCAATAATCCAGTTTTTAATGCACATGTTTTGAGGACAAAGAACTCCTTCCAATACCTACATGACCCCAAACTTCCTAACAAAGCTGTGCAGGAGGATCTGTCCCATCACCACATGCAACTGCACTGGGTACTGGTCAATGGGAATCTGAATAACTGGTAAGAGTCCTCTCCAGTACAAAGGCTTATAACCTGGATTGTTATGCCTTTTTTTCTTGGTTTCTTCTTAGTATCTTCTTTTTTAACATGGGAGGAAAAATGTTAATAACATTCATTCTAACCTTCAAACTGTTAGCTAACCTTACAGAGGAAGCACAGGAGGATGTAAAATGCTTCTTCCACTTGTATGTAACTACAGTGACTTTAGAAGAAAAGCAGGATAAATAGCTTGCACTGCAGAAGATACCACTTGTCCTTACCCACAGCTGTTAACAATATAAGATTATATTTCCAGAGGTGAATTGTCTGATGGTTCTTTCTAACACAACCATATACCAAAAAAGTTGGATACAATAAAATTAAAATTACTAAGTTTGTAAAATGCTTCTTGATTTTGCAGAATATGCTATATGGCATTGACATGCTCATCTATATCAGAAAGCAAGACCTTTTATTAAGTTCTTATTTGAACTACCACAAGTTATTCCTAAATTAGCACTATTGGGGGTTGATTACAAATCATACACTATCAATTTCCTGACTTCTTGATAGGTAATTCTTGAAAAGTGAAACAAAACCCCTACACCTCTTAAAAGCAAATACACATAAACACACAGACCCAAAGGACTTTTTTTTAGGGCTATAGTTATTTGTTGCATTACAGATGAAGACATCATCAAAGGAAATTCCTCTCAAAATTATCAAATAACTATAAAAATATAACCTCAGCCTATGAAGATGAAGGTTGAATTAAAAAATAAAAAAAACACTGTAATTGTAGAAACAGTTTTTCTTTGTAAAAACAAAGAAAAAAATTTGTTGTTTAGAAAATTATATGTTCAATGTGCCAAGGGACGTAAGTATGTAAATTTTATTTTAAAAAAAATTAAATTAATTTAAATTATTTTCAAACCTTGTTTATATTATTAATAGCACCATGGCATTAATACTACTAAACATCTTATTTGATGAAACACATTGAAATGTTTGAGGTATAAAGGTTATTACTCATTTATACCTTATTAGATGCTTCCCTTTCTTCCATAACACTGTTCATCTGGCTTACACTTCATGCTCAAGTCATGCAGATTGGAGCTGACTCTCAATTACACAAAGTCTTTCTCCAAAGATGACAGTCCAAATACAGTAGAGATAAAATACATCAAGGTTTAAAATAGGTCCGTTCAGCCCCACTGCCACTTCATCATGAAATGATATAATTCACTGCTGCTTCTGCCTAGCCTAACATATGTTCTATTCACAGCCTGCGTCACTCTTCATTTGTAATTATTTCCCTTTTTTTTTCCTCACATCTTGTAATACTCTGCTTGGTTGAAGACAAATACTGAAAGGAATAAAGAGTATTATCATATGATGACCTGTTCCAGGGTGTTAAATCCCTGTCAAGGTTTGATTTTAACATGGGGTATTGATGACAGTACATCAATTCAGGCATCATGTCCGGAATTAGACAATATTAATTATCACTTGAGTGCAGTATGCATGAAAGTGCTGTTTCATTGACTAAAAGGATTTGACTGAATAAAAATCCATTTCTCATCTGGTTGCTTATGGATAAAGACATTTTTTCTCTTCGCTGTGAATTGTTCTTTATTAAATACGATATTTATAAGATTGAATAGACTGTCTCATTCAACAGATATGAATATTTTAAACAAAGATTATTAAATCCATTGTTTTGTTGACAACTGCTTAACAATATATCAAAGTTTACAGTTTAGACATCGCATAGCAAAGTATGAAGAGCACATGCAATATATTTATACGCAATTAAAACATTTTTTTAGTGGAGTGATAAAAGTTAAATTTTATAGGTAAAAAAATCTATAATTTCCAGTAAGAAAGAAAATTCATTTTAATGCCCAAAATTGTTCCTGACTTTTTCATTTAATGAAAAAGTGAAATTCAAGATCCCTGAGATAACTGTCAAAGTTACCTAGTTACATAGCAAAATTCTGTTTTACAGCTCTTACTACATAAACTATGAAACTGTGAAAATATGAGCTAGCTGCAGAGTAACTGGAAAGTGTAGTGTAAAGTGTAAATATCCACAGTGACAGGTAAACTAGCATATTCTAATATAGTCACATTAAAAAAATCAACTTCTCTATGTAATTTAAAAAAAATTAATCATCTACCACCATCATCCAGAAAAATAGTGTTTCCAATCCTCACATGATGGTACGTACTAGCTGCTTCATATTGCCAAATGCAAAGACTTAATGTGGTGGCATCAGCTGTCACCACATTAAGACTATTGCACAGGTGTTGCTTTCAACATCCTCTAGGGCACCAAAGACTCTTTCACCCTCTTTTTACCACCAAACTGTGTTTGGAGATGCTACTGGGAGAAAGAGAGGCTAAACGTGTTGGACTTACTGGAAAGCATGGTGAAGCACAAAAAGATACATTCCTGATGTTTTAAATCTTGCTTAGTCACAGTAGTCAACTACACTCCGAGCAGCTTTAGCTACTTCTAAAGAATCACAGAGATAGAAAATTATAGTCAATCAGAGGTATGCTAAATTATACCTTATCTAATGTCTCAATAAGCAACAAATTTCAATAACGATAACATTCACTAAAGGGATAAGCTACAAGATAATGCTGATCATTAGGAAGGCACCAGAGAAGGCATTCACAGACCCCAAAGATTTTCCCATCAGCTAGGAGACAGGATGCAGATGATGCTGAGATTTTTTAAATCAGGCAAATTTCATGGAGAATACTAAAGTTCAAAAAATGGGCCCTCTGGGATCAAAAGTCAGGGCTATCCTGCACTTGGCAGCAAGGTGGAATCACCCTGTTTCACACACTTAACCTCTCTAATAGTTGACTTTTCTTCCCTTTCTAGGCATGAGAGAATCTCTTCCTTTCAGGGGAAGGACTTTTTAATATGATATCAGATGGGAGGACTAGAAACAATGGATGTAAATTGGAAGGGGGTAGATTTAGACTTGACATAAAAAAGAAATTCTTTACAGTGAGGGTGGTGAAACACTGGAACAGGTTGCCCAGAGAGGTTGTGGATGCCCCCTCTCTGGAGGCGTTCAAGACCAGGCTGGACAAGGCACTGAGCAGCCTGATCTAGTGGGAGGTGTCCCTGCCTATGGCAGGGGGGTTGGAACTCGATGATCTTTAAGGTCCCTTCCAACACAAATTATTCTATGATTCTATAATTTTCACCTCTCCAAAGTGTGATGATTGGTTCCTCCCTTCCCACAGAACTTCCCTAGAAGCTTCTTGTTTCTCTCTGACTGCCTTTTGCCTGAAGAGTCTCATCTTGTTCTTCCCTGGACACTTCCAGATTATGACTAAGGTGCAGCTATGCAGAGCATGGGCTGGTGTGATAACAGCTGTAACAAGGATGATGCTATCCAAGAACCTCTAAACTTACCAAAGGTAAGAACTTAAACTTGGGAGTTTCCTCCAGAAATAATAGCATTATCATTGCTATTAAATACACAAAATAAAACCAAAGAACTTTTTTTAGTGAATTTATAATGAAAGGGAAAATATGCCACCAGTGTTTCAGATGCAGTCCAGATCACACATTGTTCCTTAAAACTAGGAACGTGAAGCTGAGGTATTCCACTAAATTATATTTTCTTCTGACTTGCTATCCTTTATCCCAAAGATCCCACTTATCTTGCAACATTTTGCACTTTGGGAGAACATTTGGTATCAATGATTCTATATCTTTAAGGGAATGTCAATCAGGAAAATACAAAACTGCTGTCATGTCTACGGGTCTTTTTGATGACAGCATACTACATGTTTTATTTGTAAGGTACAAAATTACGTTCCTATGGAATTCAGTTTCACAGCAAGTTTTCTCTTTCATCAGAAAATAATAGTTAATTAAAGCTGCTGATGTCTGTAGAGGCTGTTTGAACTCTTTATCATCATTCAAGACAGTCCCATCCATTCCAAAATATTCCTGCACTTGCAGGCAGGATAATTGTTAAAATTTGCATTCACCTGTTCCTACGACATTTCCAACTTGATCAGTACAGTCATGTAATGCAGAACTTGAAGAACAATTGAATGATCTGAAACCACTCCTTAGAACACTGTTTCTTTACTGGATCATGACAGGAAGATGGGTCTGATCCTTGAAACAAGAAGACTGACTGCTAGAACTGTAGGTAGAAAAAGAATATTAATTCTGGGCCTGACATACTTAAATCTGAACTGAACAATAGTCTTAAGAAAGACCTGAATAACTATGAAGCCTACATTAGGAGTGGTTAGAATTTCAAAACACTGTATTAAAAGGGTTTTCTTTTGCAATCCAAACCCAAATATTTGGCCTGTGTTAAATTTCTGTCCTAAAATTATTTGCAAGTAGACATTATTAGTCTAATTCTCTAATATGTAATTCCAGAAAACAGGCACTATTTTACCAGTTCCTAGGAATACCAAGAAAAATTGGTCTGCCTATTCAAGAACAGTTATGTGGGACATAGAGATGTGGCAAATAACTGTGATTTCACAATGAGTTAACAGAGGTAAAATGGCTGCAACAAGATCAAATTGTGACATCATAGAATCATGGAACAGGGTAACTCTTGTACACCGGCATCAGTCACCACTCTGTCAATGAATTTGTATGAATTTTGTGGCATTTCATAAGCAACTGATATACTTGTATTCTGATGCATTGAGGAGAAAACGTGGCACATCAGCATAACATAGAAGCAAGGATGCAGCCATTTTCACTAAAGATGTGTTGAAGCTTCATTGTAGGCCAAGATTATTTTTTGAGCCTCTATTGCATCTGACTTTGTCAGGGAGTTATTAGCAATGCACTTTGTTAGCAATCATGACAAGTTTCAGCTTGCAACAGAGCCAAACATCACCACTATGTCAAACTATTTCTCTGTTCCAAGTTGATCAGCGTAAGAGTATTGAGGAATACTTCTCAAAAAATTATTTTTCTATGATCTAACTTATTCACAATTCCTGATCTTCATTTCTTGGGTAGTACTGTGCAACATAAAGGTTTCAGCCTGGTATATGTCAGTGTCACTAGCATCTTTCTGCTTTACATCTGATTAATAAGTATCAATTGTCAGTACTGAATGGAACAGTATTTCAGGGGGAAAAAAAAGCTTTCCATTCAAAAATTAAGGAATGCCAGAATGTAAGTTTGGGAAAAATACACTGAGATTTTAGTTATAAGAGGGTAGATTCAGGCTAGATATAAGAAAGAAATTCTTTATGGTGAGGGTGGTGAGACACTGGAAGAGGTTGTCCAGAGAGGTTGAGGATGCCCCCTCTCTGGAGGTGTTTAAGGCCAGGATGAACAAGGCACTGAGCAACTTGATCCAGTGGGAGGTGTCCCTGCCTATGGCAGTGGGGTTAGAATTTCATGATCTTTAAGGTCCCTTCCACCCAAACTATTCCAACCCAAAATGATTCTATGATTCCTTTTCCTTCAGGAGACACCCAGGCTTCTGGGAGTCCACAGAACTGAAAGAAGTGGATCTCATGAATAATGTTATAGTCCCAGTACAAATGGGTCAGGCTGAGAGGGGCACTGCTGTGTGGTCTTCTTTACTGGTGACATTCATATTAATTTCTGTTGTCTCCACAGCGTTAAAGCTATTGCCATAATTCATAATATTATTGTTCATAAATAATGGTTATTCTTAAGACATATTCATGAAACCCCAGTTAATTTAGTGAAATGGAGCAATTTGTTCCCAAACATGCCTCCCTGAACTACTAGAGAATACATGAAGTTCCACAACTTTCTGTTCCATGTCTTTTAATTTCTGCATACACCCATTGAGTGATCTGAAAGAAATATCATGGAAGGAAAAACTGCCATTATGTTGCTGATGCTACAGTACTACCTCTCCATTACCACCTACAGCTATATCAATATTACCTACAGGCCAGTCAATAGATGAAACTAGACCTGAAATAGAGAGTGAGCTGTGTGAAGAGGAAGGAAGAACATGACAGATGAGCAGAGGAAAAAGTACTTCAAAGGATCCACAATGAATGTAGTTTCCTTTGCTTTAAGGGAAACACATATAATGTTGGTCAATTCAATTCATGGATTAGAAGTGCTCTTGTATTTTTTTTCCCCAACACTATGTTTCACCCATCACTAATGCCTTCAGTTTCTTGTTGCTAGGAAACTTCCCCCAACCCTGGTGGACGATCATTAGATCACAGGAAAATACAGATTGGAATGGGCCTCAGGAGGTCTTTAGTCCTACCTCCCACTCAAAGAAGGGACAGCCATGAGGTCAGGCCAGGGTTATTCAAAGATGGCTGAATGAGTGATGTGCCAGCCTCATTACCTCTATTTCTTGTCTGGAATATATGCAATAATTTGACACAACATTTTTATTCTGAAAACTGGCTAGTAGAGTGTAATTTTCCTTAACAAGATGTGCATTCTTAGCATTAAGTTCATTAGCTGGAGTACTCTTAAACTCTAGGGGAGGCCACCGTGGCAAGTGGAGATGTTCAGAGTTAAGTGATGTTCAAAGTCTGCTCAAATATTAAAAAGATGTCAGCAGCTAATCTAAAAGACTGACTAAAGCTAGACAGTAGTCCTCTGACCTAAAGAAACTCTGCAAAAGGGAAAAATGCTTTCTTTGGGTTAGTCTGAGACTGTGAAATGTCTTCCCTCAGGAGCCACAGATCATCAGAAATCCCACGACTCCAAGTATAAAGTTCCACTGCTGCAATACCACCTAGTCATTATTAATAAATATACTTATGGTACTATGTGTAACAAACACTACCTATTTTAAAGGGAATGGAAAATCAATTGATGATCTCTGAAGGTCAGGTGGTTCTTGTAGTTTGGATTCCGTTGACTCATTTGCAAGTTTGTTGGGTCAGGATGTCCCTCTCTCCAGCCCTGATATTTAATGAGAATGAGTCATTTGGCAGCTGAAGAGCTCTTAAAAAGGAAATACAGGCCTGACAAGCAGCAAGAATAGCTTGTAGCTGGCCTTTGAGGTGGAGAGGAGAACAAGGACACCCATGATGGAAAAACAACCCCCATGGTTAAGGTGGTCTGTGCACGAGAGGCAGGAGCAGGACTTTGTAAGATTTGTGCACCCACCAAATCCTGGGTTGCATCAAGAGAAGTGTGACCAGCAGGTCAAGAGAGGTGATTTTGCCCCTCTACTTCACCCTGGTGAGACCCAAACTAGAGCACTGTGTCCACTTCTGGAGACCTCAACATTAGAAGGACATTGAGCTGTTGGAGTGGCTCCAGAGAAGGGACATGAAGATGATGAGACGGCTGGAGCAACTGCCTTATGAAGACAGGCTGAAGGAGTTGGGGTTGTTCAGCTTGGTGAAGAGAAGGCTCAGGGGGGACCTCAGAGTAGCTTATCAGTACCTGAAGGGGTCTACAGAAAGGCAGGCGTAGGACTTTTTAATAGGTTATGTGATGAAAGGACTAGGAATAATGGATCTAAACTGGAAGAAGGGAGATTCAGTCTGGAGATAAGAAAGAAGTTCGTTACTGCGAGGGTGATGAAACACTGGAAGACATTGCCCGGAGAGGTTGTGGATGCCCCCTCTCTGGATGCATCTGGAGCCTTTGTCCCTCAGGCTGGACAAGGGACTGAGCAACCTG
>VZTY01018233.1:56397-142575 GCA_013400935.1 Turnix velox | reverse complement strand
AAAAAAAAAAAATCCACAGTGTTTTACAGGGCTTTGCCAATGGGTATTTTTACTCCTGTAATGGAAGTTACAACACAATGTTTATAACTAGCAAATTGTATTAGATTTGTTATAAATGTGTGAGCCTAATTTTACCTTTTTTTTTTTTTCAGGGAGTGACAAACCTGAATCTCATGTGACTGATAAATTAAGTATTTAGCTTTATTTTTTGTTGTCAGCCTCCAGGAGAATGCATATTCTCACTTTAAGACCTTGCTAGGCAGTAAATTCCAGAACATTCCATTTGCATCCTGATCTATTAGAAAAATTTCTGACATAGAAAAGACGGAAAATGTAAGGACATTGATTTAATTTTAGACTTCTCCTTTGAGACTCCTTTGGCTACAATGGATGGGCTTTATCAAGACCTTTCAGCTCTGTTCTTATGCTAATCTGCAGAAAAACTTGCACTTTGCTCATCAGCTGAATAAAACATTTAATTGTACCTATCTGAGGATGTAACAGTTATTTTGATGGTTATTTAATAGCTCTATACAGCTATGGGTGGGTCCTCATTGATAATCTAAAAAAGTAATGTCAATTTAGTTAGATGTCCTGGAATCAGCTTTTAACTTGTTTTCCTGGACAGTGATAAAAGCAATTGTCAGAAGCACAGGTTTTAGTGCAGGCTACAGAATCCTCACGGGACGTTAACCAAACACATACAAAAAAGTTTTTCCAAAGGTTTATACCTGTATTGCACCCTGCTTAACCAGCTGAAGAATAAACACAGTCCCAAATGTATACTTGTTTTATTGCTTGATGTATTTTAAAAAGCTCATCACACATATTAAGCCTGCTTGCTCCTTCTTTTTTTTTTTACAAAAACATAAAAAAATTCAGAGTAGCAAGGGTGACCTCCAGTGTGCAGTAAGTTTATGTCATTACATCTTAGAGGTAACAAAATACTTTCTTGATTTACTGTTAATTTTGATTACCCTACGAAATGAAATATTTACTTTTTTTCCTGTGCACAACAACACAGAAATTCAAAACACTGCCTTCTGCTTTGAGCTGTGATTTTCAGATAACATTCTGAGTTTCTCTGTAATGTAGGGAACACTATAAATATAGAACTTGCTAAAAAGAAAAATTAGAAAATTTGTTAATTGCTCCTGTGAAAATGTAGTTGACCACAGTCTTGTTTTCCCTTCTAGAATAAGAGTAACTGAAATCAGCACATACTTCACAGAAGCTTTTGTATTTTTAAGAACACAAGAGCATTAGAGATAGAGCAGCTACTGAGTACAAGATAGCTGGGCTCACAGTTAACTCACATGCAGTTTATTGCAAACCTATACAAATTTGAATATTTTCTGGAATTCAAAAATGCTAAAACAGCCATAAAATCTCATACAAAAAAATAGGCACGTGTAGAATGGTTTTAGTAAGCTAATCTACACTGAGTATCACCTATTCAAGAAAAAATGAAAGCCCATATTCCAAAAAGTAAATTCTTATATTGGTCAGTTGAGTCAGATGGGTATCATTGAAAGAAACCTCTAGGCAATGGGGTGTCCTTGAAATAAAAACCTAACAGATGTCATCATAATGAATTCAAAACTTAGAACATCATTTTTCCACACCTTTTTATTTCCATCATCAGTACACAACTTACACCTTTTGATAATCAATTTTGAGGTAGTTTTTGTAATAAACTAGGGAGCATTTTTTTAGCTAACTGCAAGCACACAAAAGATCTAATTATGGGTGCCTAGTGGTGCTACTGTCTGTCAACGTAAGTGTCATTCAGGGTCTGTCAGTGTTCCCATTATACATCCCTACTTTCAGAGGGTTATAATGTGAATGTTAAAATTTGCTTCAGGCTGATTCCTGGCATATTGTGCAAGGTAACAGGCGAGAACTGGGTTGTTGGGTTTTTTTTCCCTTTTTAAATAATATTTTTAATTATCAAGTTTAGACATTTTAACCCATATCCACAGAAAAGGAAAGCGCTAGTAGGAGCATATGCTTTTCCAAATTACAGTAATATAAAAGCAGCTCAATGTTTTAGAAACTTGGATGCTGCATGCTGATTATTCAAATGCATGAGAAAGGCCACCATTGCAGCATTTAAGTTAAATCATATCATTTGCCTTCCTTATTCAATTATTCACACTATAAGCAAAGAATCCAATTTCATCATTAAAGACAGAAGGGATCAGCTTTATGGTTTCATTGACCAGCATATTATGTGTTTGTACACGGCTCTGAGGTAGTCTATTTTTAATTCCTTACTGAGACTTCTTGCACACTCTCATACGAAGTATATTTATGCATCATCAAGAGTTTGTACATACTATATACCTTTATATTGTAAGCCAAACACTTTATAATGTTAAGTTTTCCATAAAGTGATATTTTTACCTTCTCTACACTAGCAAGCAGTGTTTCATCACTTTGAGAGGCACACAGACTGTCCCACACTAGTAACAAATGTTCACACTGTCCACAGTGAGAAATGAAAACAAGATGTTTGGGACAAACATCAAACCAGATGAGTTCATGCAAGGAGTTTGTGTGAGCTGGCTGGTGCTCTGCAAAGTTGTTCCTGAGTCCACTGCACATGAGCACAGAAAAAGCCCTCTGATGCCAATAAAAGTAAAAGGAATGCCAATTCAATATACTGTATTGAGACTTGGAGACTCGTCCACAATGGTGTGTGAACAAAGTTTGTTTTGTTTTGATTTTTTTTTTCTAAGATAGATCTATTAACATTTTCACCATGAAATTATAAACTCATGATTATGATTTCTGTTAGAAATAGTATTTTCTAAACCCAACCAGAACAAAAATGGTATAAATAAATGTTTCTCTTTCAGACTGTAGTTCAGTTAGATATTTCTTACAATACCATACTGATCATATTTACAACAGGAATCTGCTTTTTACTTCTTGCAAAACTGGGATTTGAACATAATTGTGGCATCAGTGCTTCTGTATGTTCTGAAATAATAAAACAATCAGTAAAACGGAAGTACTTGTATTTACATCTAGTTTTAAACTCTTCAGTGCTATTCATTTGTTTGGTAAAAAGGCTAGAACACAGAATAAACCACACTTTTCAAGTGTCTTCACAAGCTACAGTTTCTGTAGTCTGGCCTATAGTTTCTTAAAGTCTATGTAATTATAAAAGTGCTATAAGTCAAAGATATAGGAACACACTATTCTATCATGAACTTAAATGCTGGTTGCTTTATTTTTATTTTACCAGTTTCTTCAGTTTAATAGGGGACAGAGACCTACATATGCTCATAAAGTAAACCAAAGAAGACCTGAAATCAGTATGTCACAGGTTAAATTAAGGCTTGGCTCAAGTAATTATGACTTGCTCTGAAGTAATAGCTTTAAGATTATGAAGCCTTTATTTAACTACTTTCCAAACACCCAATTTGTCTCTGCATTACAATGAGTACCCATAAAAATAAATGACAATCAAAAGGTTGCTCAAAAACTTAGCTCAGGTACTAGAAAAAAGATGTCCTATGAACAAGTTTAAACATCATATTAATTTTAGTCATATTATGAACTTGTGAGCACCAGAATCTAAGTACCTACAACAGTTTTTATGCATCTTTTTACAGAGAAGAAATTTTTTTTTTCCCCTGAAGTTTATCCGTACCTATGAATGCAGGCATTTAGCAATTCACAGGATTTTAAAGTGAAGACCTTCCCCCTCCACGTATCAATGAGACCATTTGAATCCACTCACCAAGAAATTCTCGAAGGGGCTGGCACACGTAGCAACACAGGAGATAATATCACGGCTATCAGTTTTCATACAGCCCAGTTGAACCTTTATATTACCACTGCCCCACATTTATTGTTCTCTCATTGCAACTGTCAGCATCACCTGACAGCGTATTATGGAGTACATGGCCACGAAGTCAGCATCAATCAGGCCACGATCATGCAGATACAAGTAACTGACTATTGATAATAGGCCTTAAATCAGATTGCCATGGCTTAAATATCAGATTCATGAAAGCTGGAAGCCCCGTGGGACTTCCTGCTCACTTCCATCTGCTCTTGAATAAACTAAACTTACCCAACACCTAAAACTTTATGGGAGAAGGTAAAACAACGATGCTAAAAATAAGCAAGAAAACTCTGCCACGTCCACCCAAACAAAGTGGGAATTAGCTGTGGGTTTTCATTTTGATGTTAGGTAGGACAGAAAGGGTAGACAATACCTGCCATTACACTAACGCTCTTCTCCCACCCTCCCCCAAAGCCGGTAACAGCAGTTTTGTTTGTGCTTTGAAACTCTCTCACTTCAAAAGCACTTCAAGTTGATATGGCCATTTAACAAGAAAAATCGGGAGAATGTGTATAGTTTAGCGGCATTCTTCACCAAACTGAAAGCACCATGTTAAAAACAAAAGGATCTAATTTGTCCTAGACATAAATAATAAAACAAAACAAGAGTCGCATGCAAATTTAGTAACATAAAATTTTAGGTGATAAACAGAATGGAGCCTGGCTTCTTGTTTAGTATTCCTTAGTTATCACCATAATTGCTGCATGTCTGTCATCACCAGGAAAAGAAAAAAGTGTCTCTCTCAGCTGCTCCCCTGCTTGTTTTGTTCGCTGTATTCTTGTAAAGTGGGAGAAAATAAGTGTCATTTAATGAATAGTGCTATTCTTTGTCTGACAGCTTCATATCTGTTAGGTGTAGGAGGCCTAGTACTTTCCTTTTCTGATAATGTTTTTGACAGTGTGCTAAATTCCTCCCCCAAAAGGCCAGCATATATATTCTGCTAAAAGAGGCTTCATCTATCCTGAATGGATGCCCTCTTTTAACCCCCTTCAGCTTCTGTTCTTACATTAATTGAGCTGATCAGATTGAGCATATGAATTTGTCTTTGATGTATTCGTATGTTTAGTTGACGCTGCTCGCGCTCCCATTGGCAGCGGGCAGAGCTCTCAGACAAATAGGGCTGTTGCCATAGTAACAGGCGATAGCTAGGGATCTCTTGAAAAATATTTTTATTTCAAAATTCAAACTGGAAAATTCTCACCGGGTACGGTTCTCGGTTCTTAAACGTGTCATATCTAATGATGAATGCAATTAGGAATCCCACCAGTGTTTTAAATAATAAATTAGGCTAATTTTCTAGGCCTGGCATGATGACATACAAATACTAAAAAGGAATCTCTTCTTCTTTTTTTTTTTTGTTTTTAATCCATGACAAAAGACTTATTAATGACTTTTGTTCTTAGGATTTCAAAATTAATTGAATGGTGAAATAGCAATATAGCTGCCTGTGTGCTGAAGATGAGAAGCCTAGAGGTAAACTTCTTTTTTTTTTTTAACTACTCCAAGCTGCTCCGATATTTGGTTATTCCATGTAAAAGCAGGTGAAGAAATCACTCTACAAATGCTACAGCATTTGGTAAATCTCAAAGGATGAAAAATGCCCATAGCCATTTCTAATTACTGAGCATGAAAAAGGGAGAGATGTTGAACATAAGTTTAGTAAGGGCCTTACAATCTCAGGATTCTAGCTCTTACTTAAACCACAGATAAAATACATTAAAAAAATAATATTCATGATATAAACAAATTTTTAAAGAATTTTTGAAAAAAAGACTTCTGATGATTAGGCCAGGATGATTTGTAATTAAAATACTTATTTTGTATTAATCTGTATGCTATTATTTTCTCTGGAAATTATCTTCCTGACTTTGGCTTTTAAGATACTGCCTGTCAATGTGCAGTAATAGAGTTTCAGGGTTCCTCTTCAACATATAATTATACTACATTGAAATCCATTGATATTATCATCTTTTATGCTCCTTCCAATTAGACTTGTTCTGTCTTGAGGGGGTCAATCCCTCGTATCTCAGCATTCAGGAAAAATCAGTCAAATGTCAAAATTTGACAATTCCTTGTGAAGTGAGGTTATATATTATGTACTTCATTCAAAATCTATAGTTTATCTGCAGCTGTTCTAAGCAAAAGATAGTTTAAAGAAGATTCAGGGACACAATGACAGTGGATGGGTCATGGTGTGATGAAGAAAAACTTAAAAAACCTCTTCCACTATATTAACTCAGTGATTCTTAAGTATGGATTTATGATCCCAAGATGACACTTATTATGAAGACGAAAAAAGAAAAAAACCCCTCTACTTGTATATTCTGAATTGTCACTCCTCCTTACTCTGCTATTTTACAAGGAATTTTAAACATCTGAAATATGCAATAAAATGTCAAAGAATTTTTTTTTTACAATACTTCGTTAAAATAAATTTTAAAAAAATTAATGTTACTTTGTCACTCAAGAGGAAATCATGGCCTTAATGAAATTTTGTCATCGTCTTCATTAGACTTGCACTTCCAGTCTGGGAATGTCTCTTATTAAATCAAAGGAAAACAAAGTCTCATACCATCATGAAAGTCCATTTAAGAGCAAAGCATTCTGCTTTACCAGTTTATTGTGTTCTAACCATGAGATTACAAAATAAGGCTCAAAATTTGCTTCAAATAATACATTTTCAGTTCTCAAGACAGATTTGTAAAGTATCTGTTTCTCATTTTATTCTCTTAAAGAGAGACACAAATTAAATCTTAAATCAGTTTGTTTCAATTAAATAAAGTTATGCTTGGTTTAGACATTTCTGGCATTATACTCTTTATCATGGTCCATTTAATCTTTTTGACTTCTATACATAGAAAGACCAAGTCTGATGACAGTTCTGAGCTACAGATTTTGTATTTTTAATAAAACAGGGGTTGCTTTATCTCAGGGAAAAAAACAAATTTGCACAACATGTGCAGCATGAGGCAACAGATGACATGACTATCTTTCCAAGCATTAGTTAGAAATATCCCAGTAAGATGACTAATTTCTGGTCAGTGTAATTGTTAATAATAGTTAACAACATGGAAAAGAAAATGCAATTTATTTTATCTTCATTAGTAATGTTCATCAAATCACAGGGTTCAGCCATCTGATTGGATAATGACTAGAGACATTGCTAGACTTGAGGCAGCCTTGAAATGTGCAGATCTGTGTCAGGGGACTGGGGTGCATATCCCATCAGGTAATGCAAAGGGATCCACATCCCCTCAAACCTCATTATGAAACACATGATCACAGTCCTTAAGAATCTATTTTTAAAATCAGGTCAATTTATCTTGTCATAGTACAAAATCCAGCAGTAACATTATTAGCACATGAGACTAGATCTGGAAAGGAACACGAAATCATATTTTATTCCATTAATATTGGATTGTATATGTATTTTGTAAGCCTGAATCACATACTCCTCTTTTACAAGAAAATTAATCTCTTAACATGGGAAGAAACACCTTGTGGAAGTCAAAACAAATGTTCAAAAATACATATGCTAACTATTTACAGCAAAAGATCATTACACTTGAAAAGTACTGCAAATAGGGACTGATTCTGAAGCAATGAAATCAATGTGTAATCTATGCAATACATGTGGATGCTTAATTAATTAAGGCTACCCATAAACAAGTATTTTTTTTAATTTAGCAGATATAAAAATATTCAAACTGTAGTAAAAGTGAAAATATAACCAGAATGTATGCAACATGGGATCAGATGCTTTGAAAGAAGAGCAAAGCACTGGATAGATAGAAAAATTCAGATTTGTAGATAG
Organism: Turnix velox; assembly: GCA_013400935.1. Lineage (NCBI taxonomy): Eukaryota > Metazoa > Chordata > Aves > Charadriiformes > Turnicidae > Turnix > Turnix velox. Next base: position 134,902 of record VZTY01018233.1, on the reverse strand, counting down.
TAAAAGAGTCTAAAATGTGGTGTTGATTCTGTTTTCAGGACTTAATTTCTCTAATTCCATATTGCTGTTTTGTATTAAAAGAGTTCGTACTTGAACTTTCTAACTGAAGAAATTCCATAACTCGTAAAAATAGTAGAAAATATTTACTGTAATAGGAACTGTGAACAACTCATTGTAAAATCCAAACACATAATTAAGATAAAAGTACTGCAATTTACTGCTTTCCAAAATAATTTTAAGATTAGAATGTGTTTTAAAAGTTGATATAACTTCTGCTGTAAGCACTACCTTGTGCTAAAACTACATGGTCTATTCTTTTTTTTTTTTTTTCTCAGAAAAATCATCTAATTCAAAGATTAATGGATTTAGCGAGACGGTGTTTGGACAAGAACTGGGGTGATGATCTTGTAACAATGGAATAAAAGATCCATTCACTATTAAAATGAATCCAAATCAATATTCAGTACAATAATCAAAACAAATGGAAAGAATTTCCCTTAACAAAGAGTAATCGCTGGAGAACTTCAATCCATAACTGAATTAATTTCACCGAAACAACCGTTCAGAATTCACAGTTACAAAAGAAATTAAATGACTGCTGACAACAGAATTCCCTGCTTAATGTCCTTTTATCAGAACAGGTTTCAAAAAGTGAAAATAAGAGTTTACTGGGTAAGGCAGAGCATTGTGCAAGTTATTCCAACGAGCCACTGCTTTCTACTGATGCTGAGTGAAAAATCAATAAATTAATTAATAAATTCTTTGATGTCACGTTAAAAAGACCACAGAACTACCAGACAAATCATCCTTACATGATGAGCCTGTTAACTGCTAATCTATGTAGTATAACAGTGCTTCTTTCAGGGCACATTTACATTACACTGTTATAATGCTTGAAAACAAGTGAAACCCCCCAAAAGTGCATTCCAAGTCTGCTTAGCAAACATTTGAACTTGGATGTTGCTGCCCAATCCAAGAATAATTAAAAGTATACTGAAACAATAAAACAGAAGGGGTGGGCATCAAGGAAAAACTTTGGAAATAAAAATATAGTTAATTGTTTGCTATTTTCATTTCAGTGCAATTATACCATCCTACACCTTACCTAAAACTTAATTTGCCTTGTTATGCCTTGTTACCCTAATTTTTTTTGAGATAATAAAGTTGGTGGATAATAAAGCAGTTAACTCCTAATATTTCTCTTAAACCCTGAAATAGTATTGAGATTCCCAATTCAGCAACACATTTTTAGCATGCAATTAAAAGCACTAAACTTGCATGCCTGAACTTTAGTCATGGAAATATATTAACTTGGTATCAAAGTAATTAAATACATGTTTTAGGTTAACCATCTGCTCAACAGCCTTTTAGAACTGTTGTCTTGCTCAAGGCTTCAGCACAAGAGTAACTAAGTTTTTCCTTATAATTTCTTAAACTTCTATCCATTTTGTAATGTGAATTCCTATAAATTGCCATGTAACATTTTAAAATATAAATATACTTACAATATTTTAAAAATACACTGTATAACAAATACATGTACTCATCTTTACATCAAACATTTACTTCCCTGGAAGTATTTAAAGCCAATGGGAATTTTCATCCTGGTATACTATACAACAACCTCTGTAGTGTATAGGCACACTTTACACTCCAGCTGTAGCAGTAAAATGACTGAAACAGTAATTCTCTTAATATTTAAATAACATATTAAAATTTCATTTTCAGCACCTGGAAGAATCTGTTTGTGTGCCAGCAAATGAGGTAGTTGGGCCTGGAGCTCCTATACATATGGGACTCAAAAACAACCTATCACAAATAATTACTAAGCTAGAGCAGCTGTACTCACCACACTAGTCATTTAAAAATCAGGTCAAAGTTGCCTCAATTCTTTTTTACATTTTCAAGGATTTCTGCAACCAGTACTATAGTCTTCATCTTTTTGCTTTTTTTTACACGGTAAACTTATTTTTATTGCTAATTATTATGAGAGAAATATCACATAGTTCTAGCTTTCCTGACATCCTAGAGATTGAATACATGTAGGTTTTGTGAAAGATCATCAAAACATGTGTTGTTTTCCAGTTTTTCAGAATTTTAATATGATTATCAGTAAATATAGCAAAATGAAGATGCATTTATTGATAGAGCACATACACTGCATGTGGTACTACAGCACAATTCATCATACACACAGGAACTATATTTATTTATCAACCTTTTTTTGAAAAACAAAATTTGTCAACTGGCTCAAAAAAAAAAGTACTGTTGGCTTTCATTTATTTTTATGTTGGCAGTGTTCAGATAGAAATTATTTATTTTAAAAGCATTTTCCAAATTACTTGCATTCAGATACACTTTGTTTTGAACTGATTTCAAGAAGTTGCTTTCTAGCAACCACTACTAATTTTATGATTTTTTTTTAAGAAAAGGCCATCTTTTTACCCCATATATTTTCAGAATTTGTTTAGAACATCATCTGAGATCACATTTTTCACCATGCACACAGAATTTACATTTGTACTCAGTCTGAAAATTTTAAAAAGTTCAAAAATTTCAGAATTCTTTCCTTTCATAGTTTTAAAATGCTCTAACCAGCATTCCTATACATAAAAATAAAACCACCCATAATGAAAATCATATATTTTATAACGACATACATAGAAATAAAACACATTAAACTTCAGGGGGAGAGAACCAAGCATTTATACACTATTACCTTCAATCACTTGAATGCAAGTCATTCATACCACCACTATTGCTAACAAGGCATCCAATTTACTAAACAATGAATATTGAAATTACATTTAAAAGGTACAAATGACTGTCCAAAGAATGACACTGAAAAATATTAAGTAACAGCTCTACCTCAAGATAAGCCTCACAATTAAAAAGTTTTAATGAAGAGAGCCTTCAAAGGCTAAATCGGGAGGCATTGATTAGATTGCCTCTAACTTTGTGTTTTGACACCTTCGTCTTTCATGGCATTATATTGTCTCTGTGCATCTTACAAAGGAAGCATTTTACTGAGCCCACACATGAACAGGAGACAGCAGTGCTTATAAAAGAGACTGTCAAGGGTGTGAGCCAAAATGGGTCTCATTTGGATTTCAAGTGAAGAAAACTCCTAATGCATTTCATTACAATGTATGTGAACCTCTGAAAAGAACGATGGATTGGGATTCTCATCCCTATTAATTTATTGAAATTGATTCAGTTTTTTTCTTGTATATCAAGAGGGACCATGTGTTTCAAGCAAGGTAACAATATTATAGTACCAAATAACCAAATATGCTGTGATGCAGTATACCCTTCTGCGAGATAAAGAGGATGCAATTTTCTTGATAATTGGGATTTTAGTTCAGAAATAAACCTTACAATAGCTTGGCAACAAATAAATATTCTTTGTTACTACCAGGTTTTAAAGATATGATCAGGTAGCTATGCAACATAGGGATGGATTCAGTCTTTGTTACCACAGAAGGTTTTTTACCATTTGAAATTCTGTGCCTCCCCCCCTCCTAACCCCACCACACTGTCATTCAAGTATTGACTTTTTATTTCATTGAGGAACTGTGTGTATGATGTAATTAGGATAACACCTATATAAGTCACATTTTATTAAAAGATAGCAGAACAGGATGGAGAAAAGTAAAACCATTTTGAAAAATTGTAATACATTCCAGATCAAGTTCACTCCATATAGATGCCATAGCTACCATACACCAATTACTTTATTCTTAGTGAAAAAAGTTTTTAAAAACACTCATTTGTCTTTTTCCCCTTCAACTTTGACAATAATACCTATAATCAGCAACTCAGAATCTGTAAATTCTGATTTAACGCAAAGATCAGGATGCAAATTCGTTATCTATGCTAAATAATTTTACTAATATAACAGTATTAAAAATAAGACATATGTTCTCATTGTTTTTAACACCGTTAACCTTTAGAAATGATTGATTGTGCTACACCAATAACATTCAGTGAGTTCAAAGCTCATCTATTTTTTATGGAAATCTTACAACCTGCTAGTTAAATTAAAGGTTAAATATACATAAAGTCTTGGAACAAAACAAAAAGCATTCCATATGTATGTGGCTGAAAAGCAGAGTACACAAACACACACATATATAAATCCATCTCAGTTTAAAAAGTCACAAACAGAAAAAAACCCTCACTTCTCACACAAAGACTTTAAAGGTAAAGAATTCAGTTATCTATGGAATATTATGCAACTGTGTCTATTAAGTTAGGAAATGCTTATTATGGACTCTACTGACATCATAATTATAAAAGACAAATGTCATTGAAATCACAATCTGAGACAAGGGCTTGCTTGCTTCCACGCATCAATTCTCAACAAGCATTGCACTTGAAGTCAGAGGGATGTCCAGGGTCTATTTAACTTACTCAATAATATTTATGTAGATATGCATATACATAACTTTATATCTAATTTAATTTTTTAATGTATAAAACAAGGAAGTAGAAATATATAACTATACATACATGCAGCCAGCATAAATTAAATTAGTGTTCTGAACATCTTCAACATTTGAATAAACATAATTTCTATATTTAGGTGCTATGTGTCTAAGTGGCACATGCACATACACCCAAGCAACAGAGAAACCAGAGAGAACCACATGAAACAAATTCAAATACATTCTTAGTAATAAAGATTGAACACTTCCACGTAAAGCACAAACACATACAGACACACATTTATTTTCTTATTTTTAAGAATAATCATAATTGAATTAGAGTGACGCGTGTTCCATATTTTATCTTGACAGCTTCTGTATACTCAGGCAGAGACCATTAAACGAAAGCGTGCAGCAGGTTACTTGTTGAATAATGTATTTCAAGTACTTAAAATTACTAGGGATTTGACTAAGATCTGCACATGAATACATATTTTGGACTTAACTTTCTCCAGTGGCATTTCTTTAGCTGAATATACTTCAAATTCCACAGTGAACTCAGTTAATATTAGGCTTTTCCAGGACATAACAAAGGTAATAACACTACCTTTACAGTATAAACTTTATGACATTATGAATACAACTGACAAGTGTAAAATTTGATCCATAAACTAAGTGATATACTTATGTTAATTTACCTTTTAGAAGATATTATGTGTTGCTCAGTTTTTTTGACAGGGCTTCCATTCATACTGAAGACATGTTGAAAAACACTATATTTTCTCTCAATAAGGAAAATCACTTTATCCACTATCATTCTCATTCTGTCTCAATAAAAAATCAATCATCAAATACTTGTTTCCGAGTTCTACTTGTTAAACTGCCAATTTACGCATACTATTCAACTCAGCTCAAATTCCTTCAAGACTACTTGCTATTCTTTTAAATGATTTTTTTATAGCATTCAACTTTTAAAAGAACAAGGAGAAAATAAAACTATATACACATTATAATAATTTTACATTTGGAAATCTGCAATCCAGTGAGGTTCAGAACCTTCATTTTTATAAGGAAAAAACCCCAAAACTAAATCCTTTATGTGGTTTTCAAAGTAATAAAGGTCTGATTGATCCCACTGACTAAGGGAATTGCATCGGTTGTCTAAATGGTAGTAACGTCAATGTCAGATATGTGGTTATCTTTTCATCTTGGCCTATTCTCAAATGTAAAAATCAAATGTTTGAAGGACATTTCACTGACCTGTTATGGCCTCTCAACTCTCAAACACAATACTACTATTCCTCATATAAGTGCCACATTTTGGATAAAAAAACACTTCATCAGTGATGCCTTTGCGACATCTGGCGGTCCTTATTATACATAAACTTTAGGTTTGTTTCTTTGTTGGGTGCTTTTAGTTGTTGTTGGGTGCTTTTGGTATATTATTTTTATTCCATTTAGTTATTTATTTGCAAACCCACCAGTATGTAAAACTTTAGTCCAAAAGGCTTTGATACCCCCTAGCGGGGGGACAAAAGCAATCGATTCTGCAAAAAACACGAGGTCTACCATGAATCTGTATGGAGTAAAAGGTCACAAATCTTGAGATGCAGTGACATCATGACAATAAGACACTTTTGAGACAGAAGCTGGCTCATTTTGAATATAAAAAGGACACTGATCAAATTCCCCCACACGTTTAAAGCTATAGAGAAAAATAAGCATGCAAAGGCCTCAATATAGATGCTTAACAGAGGAGAGTTAAAGCATGCCTTTAGCTTTCACAATTATAAGATGACACTGAGAACTTGACAAGTCTGCTTCAGAAGCTATAAAAGCTTTATTTTTATGTGATTATTGGATGCTGAGAAAATGCCATTAAAAAAAACAACCACGCAGATAACAGGATATGCATTCTCTATAAACACCCCAGCTCTTTCAAAATTAACTCGGTTATACCAAGTTTGTTTTTCAGTCTTTCCACTTAGCAGTTCACTAAACTACGAGAAACATATTTTAAGCAATCAAAAAATTATCTTACTTATTTTATCCCTCCTCCTAAGCTATTTCAGTGCAGTAGGAAAAACTCCTTCTAATTTATTACATCAATCACAGGAATATTTGACACAAACTTTATATGAAACCATGACTTTGCTAATTCTTAGCCCAGTAGGAGGAACTACTATGTTGTTTAAAGATTATTTTTCATTTGCTCTAACAACTAGCATTCCAAAAGAATAGATGATACAATAACCTAAGTATTAAATACATTTTACAAAATATTTTCCTTTTTTAAAAAAATCAACATAATATTTTCTTCACATTAATATAAAGCACTTCAAAATACATTCCTTGAGGTACAGATCTTTAAATTCTCTATATTCTATTTTGTTGCCTCATCATAAACAGTCACTTAAAAGCTTTACCATCCTGAAACTACTAAATTTTCTTGTATAGACATAGGTTTGTACTCATGTGAACAGATAAATATGGTATGTTGCTGACATTCAGGAAGAATTTTTAATAAATCACAACTGTATCAAATTGAAAAAAAAAATCTCTCAAAACTGCTCTTGGGATTGACTAAATTTAATGGATTGTCTAAGGGTTCAGATCACTATTGTCTTACTTCACAGAACAAAAGAGCACTGCACCCTCAGAATGAGAGCCTCGTAGGCTCCCACAGAAGTGACCATTCAACTTTTAATTAAAATGTCTATAGCCTGTATTTTCAATCTAGTTACAGGGACAAGATACAGGCCATGTACTGTGAGGCAGGGAAATGGTTGGTTGCCAGATACACAGTCACAAGACAAACAGATGGACAAAGAAATGCAGCTAATTTCAAATAGTTTCTTTCTCAAGCCCCGTAACAGCAAACATGCAGTCCAGTCTAATACTCTAATTCCAGTTATTGCATTAAATTCACAGAAATAACTCATTAGATTAAGGATATTAACAAACTGTTTCAGGATTATGTTTTAGTATGGAATAAAAAATATAATCAGTCATTAATCCCATCTAGGAGAACTCCATATGTAAAAGCGGAGATAGATTAAAAAGAAAAAACTGAATTTGAAGAAGAAAACACAGTCAAGAAAAGGCCATCATGAAAAGAAAGAGTTCTCTCCGAATCAATACAAATGAAACCTTTAACAGGAGAAGAAGAAAAATACATTTAGGATTGGTAGAAGCTGTACAGTCAGCAATGTAAAATTCAGTAGTAATTTATAAACTGCAAGTAAAACTTACACTAGAGGCAATGTGGGCCCACTGATGAATGAGGAGGGTGCTCTAGTGACTGAAGATACAAAGAAGGCTGAGTTACTGAATGCCTCCTTTGTCTCTGTCTATACTGCTGGAGGCTGTCCTGAGGTGCATCAGGACAGCCTCCTGACTCCAGAGGAAGTAAGGATAAAGGAGGAGTGTGCCTTGGTTGATGAGGACTGGGTTAGGGACCAGTTAAGCAATATCCACGGGTCCTGATGGGATGCACCCAAAGGTGCTGAGGGAACTAGAAGTCATTGCTAGGCCACTCTCCATCATCTTTGCCAAGTCATGGAGAACAGGAGAGGTGCCTGAGGACTGGAGGAAAGAAAATGTCACTTCAGCCTTCAAAAATGTCTAGGAGGAGGATCTAAGTAACTACAGACAGATAAGCCTCACCTCCATCCCCAGAAAGGTGATGGAGTAACTTATCCTTGGTGGTGTCTCTAGGCACATCAAGGATAAATGGGTCATTAGGGACAGTCAAAATGGATTCACCAAGGGCAAGTCATGCTTGACCAACCCAATAACCTTTCACAAAGACATAACCAGGTGAGTAGATGATAATAAAGCAGTGGATGTACTCCACCTTGATTTCAGCAAAACACTTGTCTCCCACCAGCATCCTCATAGCTAAACTGAGAAAATGATGTCTGGACAATCGAGTAGTGAGATGGACTATGAACTCATTGAAGGACAGAAGCCAGATAGTTGTGGTCAATGAGACAGAGTCAAGCTGGAAGCCTGTGTCTATTGGAGTCCCTCAAGGATTGATACTGGGACCAGTACTATTCAATATATTAATCAATGATTTAGATGAGGGACGAGAGTGCTCTGTCAGCAAGTTTGCTGATGACACAAAGCTGGGAGGAGTGGCTGACACACCAGAAGGCTGTGCTGCCATCCAGTCAGACCTGGACAGGCTGGAGAGTTGGGTGGGGAGGAATTCAATTAAATATAACAAGGGAAGTGAAGAGTTTTGCATCTGGGCTAGAATAACCCCATATGTCAGTATAAGTTGAGGACCAACCTGTTAGAGAACAGTGTAGGGGAAAGGGACTTGGGGGTCCTGGTGGAACAGTAGGATGAGCATGAGCCAANTCTCTTCAGCATGGAAAAGAGAAGACTGAGGGGTGACCTCATTAATGTTTATAAATATGTAAACGGTGGGTGTTAGGAAGATGGGGCCAGACTTTTCTCAGTGGCATCCAATGACAGGACTTGGAGCAATGGGTGCAAGCTGGAACACAGGAGGTTCCACATAATTATGATAAAAAACATTTTTACAGAGAGGGTGACAGGCTGCCCAGAGAGGGAGACATTCAAAACCCTTTGAATTTGAATGTATCTCCTTCTCTGGAGACATTCAAAACCCATCTGGATGCATTCCTGTGTGACCTGATCTAGGTGTTCCTGCTCCAGCAAGAGGAGTTGGATTAGATGATCTTTCAAGGTCCAATCTCTGATATTCTGTGATACTGTGAAAAGTAGAGCAGAAAACAAAGCAGAGAACTCTAGTTGGAGAAGAAATTCCCACAATATAGAACATACTACAGAATCAAAACTAAATGGTTAATATTTTTGAGAGATGGAATACTCTCCTATGAACTACATAGAATGCACTGATTATGTTGAGAAGATGAATAAGCAATGGTAAATCTAACAAATTTCCCAAATGGAAATACAACTCAGTTCTGCATTTCTAGAGTAATAATACCAAATACAGATCTACCAAGAAGGGTACTGATTACCAAAAAGAATCAGACCAAAAAGACAAGTTACTTAAAATGCTACTTAGAAGTATTTAAGGTACTTTCATATAAAAGGATCTAATGACATCATAAAACCATCGAATGATTTGGGTTGAAAAGGATGTTGAAGATCATCTAGGTCCAATAGATGTAGTAAATAGTTTGGAAGTACAATTTCAACACATTAAGGGACTAATCTGTGGAAAGGCTGATTTCACAAATAGTAAATAAATGAATTTTTTAATTAATATAATATAATTCAATGCAGGAACCTGAAATTAAACTAGATCCACTAAGAACAAAGGATCAGGGGTTGTGCTATAATAAAATTCTATCATCCTCATGAGGAAAAAATAGATTACTCAGTTCCAGCAAATGATACGCTATTATGTATCATCATAAGACTTAAGGTTAGAAGACCTTAAGCTAAAGTTCTAAAACAATTTATCAAGGCCAGGGGCAACACACACAAGCTTAGCAGACATCGAAAGGACAAAATACTTATGAGGTGTGAACAGTATTAAGATTGATTTCTTTTGAAATAATAAGTATTTGCTCAGTTTCGACTTTTAACGCAGTTATAAAACCACTTGCAAAACCAAAATAAATTGATGGAAGGATTAAAGAAGCATAGTTTCTGCAAAGGAAACTCAATCCTTGCTTTGAGTTTTGCTATGACCTAATGAAAGTAATAAATAGCCTGTTCCTGGCATACTGAAAAATACCTCTCCCTCTGTGAATTGCAGTTGAATCAAGTATCCAAACAGTAAACAACAAATTTACAGCAGTTATATTTCTAAAGGCATTAAGAGTAACTCCCTTATTTTGCAGCAAAATAAATTGAAAAATGGTCTTTATACCTGAGAATCTGTTAATCTACCAGAAATGTTTATCAATAATGAAGATGCTATGACAATCATAAAAGCCTCATCATACAAACCCTGTTCTAGGCTCACTACTTTTCCTGCTGAAAAGAGAATAGAGAAAAGCAGTACCCTTTGCCAGCTGACTATCTTGGAGTCTTTCTCAGCCTGAAACTTGTTGATTCAGACTGATTAGTACAATACCATTCTATTTTGGGCATGATCGCAGAGAATGACCTGCAAGTCCGACTTCAATATATCTGACTCATAGATCACCTTGATCTATGAGAATTTTGGTTGAAGAGAATAGAGACGCTGCCTAATGACAGAGAACAACTGTTCTCTGTGAATCAAATACATCCAATTTTCAGAGTGCATTTAACTTATTCAGTATCTGATAGTAACTGTAATTACTTCTTCTCCTAGAGAAGTCTCACATCTGGAATCCCTCAAAATGTCATTCTGTTATTGCTAAACTTCAAAGCACACATGGAAAATTTTAGGAGGTTATAAAAAGCGGAGAGAGTGGGAGATTTGCTGTTACTATTGTGCATCTTTCACTTATCTTTCCTTAATATACACTGATGCTCCAACTAACGTTGAGTAGAGTTGACGATGGATCTGAAGAAAATTATCCTGGCCCTAGCTTTAGTCATACATATGATTTATTCTGAGTGTGGAGTTTCTGCTTGTTTCTCTGCATGTGGAAGGATAGGGATGGTGAACATGTTTCAACTTGTGGCTAGAAAAATGATACCTGCAGCATGCATCAATTCACTTAATGAACAGAGCATGTGATTATCAGATGTTCTGTGATCACCCTGAAAGCTCCTCTGGATGAGTTTGACTATGACCTAATGAAAGTCATAAATAGCCTGTTCTTGGAACACTGGAAAAATACCTCTTCCTCTGCGAATTGCAGTTGCTTCAGTGTAACAGACAAGCTGGAGAAGAATCTCTCAAAAAATAATAATTATTATTCAAAAATTAGGAAATAAGGACTACTAGATAAGGCTAGTTTATGTTCAAGTGGCAACCACAGTCTCTGTTGACTAGCAAACAGGCTCAGCAAGACATGGAAGGTCTTTAGAATGACAATCCTGTCTTAATGGAAAGTTGGCTCTCATCTGGAATTGTGACTTCTCTCTTTGGAAACAGAATGCCTGTAAGGACACTCTCACATATTTCTTCCCCAGATTCCTGTATCAACTATTCAAATGACGTTCTTTTTAATTGCTCAATAATTAAAGTACTGTATCATATCAAGACTTCTTATGCAACAACCATTTTTCCACTGAACCATGCAAGAGAACATCCAATTGTCTACACATTCATTTTGAGATTATTAAGTACATTAAATGCTCTTTCTATAGCATGATCTGACAGTCACTCTTTTCGAAACAATAAATAATGCCATGTTGAAAATATGAGGGAAATGAAAGATAAATTAACTTTTTTAAGAAGAGCTACTACTTAACATTTTTAAAGGCTTCTTTTGTACTTGAAAGACAATAAGAAAGCCTTTGATTTTCTATATACCATTTACAGAGGTTTAACTATACATCACATAAATGCTTTCAGTTTTTATCCAAATGTGCAGTTAAATTACCCATGTAATTATCCCAAGACAAATCATTATACTTTTTTATTGTTAATTTCATTAACACTTTAGTGGGAAGAGTTTGGTTATATTTAAATTCAGCTGTCACAGTCTTTATTAGTACAATTAAAGGGATCATTTCTTTATTATTCTAGAGGGTGTTTTTTTTTTGTGCATGTGGGTGTTTCATTACTGAGTTAAAGCAACAACAGAAAGTCAATGGACAAAAATACAGGCAGTAATCTGTGGTCAAACTTGAAACAAAATACAATTCTCACAGATTTCAATAGTAAAATCTGTTTCAAATCTGCCATTAAAATGAAATTAAAACAGATTTCTAAAATGGGTGACATGACATGACAGCTGTATTTACCTGAACAAGCCCTTCAGTAACAACCAGTATGTAGCACTACATAGAGTAGTCATTTAAAATCTATTACTGGTACATCTTAAAGACAGGTGTATTTGAGTATCTGCTTATAGAGCCTTGTAAAAACAAAGCAGATATCACTTTTGACATATCACTCTTATAATATCTTATTACTTGATCAATAAATGCAGCACCATTGCTTCCTCACCTTTTGTCTGTGTTACAGTGCTGCTGAGCCAGCAGGCATTATACTCATATACAGTTCCATTGATTTAAACTAAGATCAAAATAACTTTGCAACTTGGCAACCGAGGCATAAAAAAGTGGAGAATATGAACCAAAAATTAAAATTAATTTCTAAATATAGAGTTCAAGACTAAGAAAGATCTGCTAAGGTGGGAAAGAAAAGATCAGACTACTCCTGTATAGAAATTCCTTATTACAGTTGCAGGTGAGACACTGTTCTCATCTGCTTCTGACTTTAAAGAAGAATTTTTATTATCTTGAGCATCCACATCTGGAAAACCATGAGAATTAAGGAGACCAAGGAGTTAGCAAATACAAAAATCCAAGCAAATTCATATTCACTGCTCTTTGACAGAGCAAAACTAATTTTTATCTGCAGGGAGTATAGAAATTTAAGGATAATCTGGGGGGGACAAAAAAATTAATGGGGAGGTATAAGACTCTCCTTCATTCCAGAGGATACACAGAGTTTAAGGAAGAACAATGTGGAAAAACTACATGGAGATTTCATTATTTGGCTTCTTATTATGCTCTTTCCCTCATTGGTGCAGGTGAAAAACCCAGTGCAGTCTGATTAAATAATAAAACCTTCTAAATAATTTCAATTTCAACATTTTGCAACTTTCTGTCTACATTGCAGCACTAAAGCATAATTGAATCTTTGTTCTAGATGATTTTTGCACTGGAGGAAAGAATAGGAAAATCATGAATAAAATGTCCATTCATTCATATGCAAGAAATTCCTGCATTCATTCTTTTGGTTAACATTTTTGCACACATTTTATGTGTACAAAAATTTATACTATTGAAACTGTTCACATTTAGTACAGTAATCAAAGCTGTGTGTCCATTTAAATTAACTTTTTTTAATGTTAAAATAGACACAAAAAAATTGTATCAGCAATTTTTTTTTGTTCCTTAGACTAAATTATATACCTTGGGGGGGGGAAAAAATACCAAAACCACAAGTTCTTTTGTTGTTCAAAAAAACCAAACCAAAACAAAACAAAAACATTCCAGGATTCTATTTTACAACTAAAACAGAAAGACAAAAGTTTAGGAATGTTTATAGATGTGTCTAGTTTATCAGCTTCATGTGTTGGATGTGACTTTCACAGTCTGTTGGCAGTTTGCAGGAAAACCATCACACCTGTGACTTGGCTGTTGATTAATGAGTCTTTCAATTCATCGCCACCATCTGAAGAAGGGCCGTGGCCTTTCCAGGCTTCAGTGGTTTACTCACCTTCAATTGTAGTCCTACCAAGGTATATTCCATAAAGAAAATCACACCTGGTTAAGGCTAATGAAAACCTCAATATGTCATTTTCTAGACAAGTCAAAAAGCATGTAAAACTAGACAAAAGATGTATTCAAGCAACATGAATGCAGTTTTGTCATAACCTGTCAATCCGAAGACTAACATTAAAAAAGCTTTCTTCAATGACATTTTCCAGTGCCAACTATTAGAATGACAATTCTGAATTCCCTCTTTGCTGCAGGATGCAGGATGCATAATGGTTTCCCACTCTTCATAAAGACTAGATTTTGCTTTTAGATCCCAGAAAGAATCTTGCAGATGGTAAAAGAAAAATTTAACATTTTTCTGGACCAGTTTATCATCCAGCATCAGAAAATCCCACATACAGCATCTAGGTAGATTTTAAATCAACTTCTCATATCACAGAAGCTGATAAGAGCAACCATGAAACTGAACAACTCTGCTGTATCTTCAAAACTGTATCATGACTGCAAAACTCCAAGTTTTGATGACTGGTCCTGGGGAAAAACCAATAAGGCCTATGGGATTTAGAATCATAGAATAGTTTGGGTTGGAAGGGACATTACATATCATCAAGTTCCAACCCTCCTGCCATAAGCAGGGACACCTCCCACTAGATCAGGTTGCTCAGTGCCTTGTCCAGCCTGGCCTAAAACACAGGTACTGGTAAACTACTATGAGGTATGAGATCCCCCCTGAGCCTTCTCTTCTCCAGGCTGAACAGTACCACCTCCTTCAGCCAGGCAGGACATAAGAAGTGCATCCAGGAGCATCATGTTTGAAAGCAAATAACCTGTGTAAGAGCTCCAGGAGCACATGGTTACAGCTATGAAATTCAGTAATCCACACCAGCCACCAGTTCCTCCTACTTGCTTTGTAGTAACAACAGGGAATACTTTAAGATCAAGAAAAAAGCACAAAGCTGCTCCTAGCTTCGTTCAGACAAACACTAATGGGCCTACTACTTTCTAAGAAGACTGAAAGGTAACTCAAATTAGTTAAGCAATTATGTAATAAAGGAAGGTGAGTCACCACCCAGTTGCAGCCACCTAGGAATACACACATGAACAGTTACCACGGGTCAGTTACTACACGGTAGTTTTGAATCTTGGAATTTAGTCAAAAGAGCTAGCTTCTACTCTTGGCTACAGACTGATTTTGCAATGTAGAAGAAACCTTAGAGGGGCCTTGCAGGACCAGATTTTCCATCTGTTTAACTTTGCTATTAATACTTCTCCCCCTACTTTAGAGGGGATTTGCATGTCTCAGCACATCAGAGCTTGTGGAGAAATTGAGATCCCTGTATAGAGAATGAACCATAGAATCATAGAATGGTTTGGGTTGGAAGGGACCATAAAGATCATCTAGTTCCAGCCCCCTTGTCATAGATCAGGTTGATCAGTGCCTTGTCCAGCCTGGCCTTAAACACCTCCAGAGAAGGGCATCCACAACCTCTTTGGGCAACCTGTTCCTTTCACTACCTTCACCATAAAGAACTTCTTTCTTATATCTAGCCTGAATCTCCCCTCTTCCAATTTACATCCATTATTTCTAGTCCTTCCATCACATATCCTATTAAAAAGTTCTACCCCAGCTATTCTGTAGGCCCCTTTCAGGTACTGATAAGCTACTATTACTCTGCATTACTAGCACTTTGGTGAAAGTGCTTTATCTAAAAGAAGCAGAAGGAAGAATCAACAGGTTGATGGGCAAAATAGCCTTTTGTCTGTATCTTGTAGTGTCTTCCTTTCTGGAGGTGGCAAGAGAGGCTTTAGAAGAGCTGCTAAGGCAATGTGTACAGCTGGGGTACTCAGTACTCTGCATGCTTTAAAACACATTTAGACCCTTTGTACACACTGAGGATCACTATATACCTCTTAAGAGTGAAAACTTGTATCAGAAGAACTGGGATACAGGAAGAAGAACAGAACATATAAGAAAACAAATGCAATTATCTCCACTTAAGAATCCTTAGTGAGCAACAGGATGCAAGGCAGAGTTGAAAGGAAAGCAAATAATTTGCAGATGAAAGGATGTCATGGGATACCAATCAACAGGTTAATTACACAATGACACAAAATTATGAAGTCTCACACTTCTAAATAATGATTTGTGGCTTCAATACAAAAAGAAAAAAATGCAGTTGTGAAAAAGAGATGTCTGCTGTTAAAGAAATCAATGAATTATGAATCCTAACAGCAAATGTATATATGCATTATTAACACAAATACTTTGCATTTTTCCCATTAAAATTTGTCAAACAACATAAAAATGTGGACAAGCATTACCTAACTTTAAATGTGAAAACTAAGATACAGTGGAACATTATTAGAAGGATGGGGTCTAGCTCACAGGCCTATGATGTAGCCAGTAAGCTGTGGTTATACAATTTTTATTGCAAAATATGTAATGCCAGTACTGTTACTGTGTTTTTACTTTATCTGGAGGCCATGTTTGAGCAATAGAAATAGCATCAAGTTAGAATGAAACTTTATTTAAGCAATTTTATAGTTGTTAGTTCAAAGAGAGCTGATGAGTCCTACGTAAGCTTCTGTATCCTATGTAAGTGAAGACTTCATCACAAAGGACTTCCTTCTATCATAAAGAAGTTCACAGAAACTAAGGTTAAATGGGATATGGCACTCTTTTTCCATTGTAGGAGAGAATGTTGCTGGCAAATACTGTTTAATTTGTAGGATTCACCACCATGTCTGGAGGACAGATTGATAACCAGAAAAGTCCAACCAGTACTGCATAGAGGAAGTCCCACCTTTAGCCCCACTCACTTGTGAAATCCATGCTAGAACTCTTCCCTCAAGGGCACTGATCCACATTCTGCCACCAACAGTTTAAAACTGAGAGAACTGAGCCTATTTCAGACAGAACCTCTGAGGTCAGAGTGCAGTTTCACTAGCTATGTCAGAAGAGGATAAGCAGATGCAGGATAATCCTTATGCTGATGGATGTGACATACACCTTTCTACTGACCAGCTCATTTATGAATAAGAGTCCTTGCTTATCCAAAAAAGCTCAAAAATCAGTTTTTCCTCAAAATTCCAGTGACTTTTCTTTTTTCTTTTTTTTTTTCTTTTTTTTGGTGCTTCCAGCACTTGGGTCTAAACCTCAACCAAGAGAGGTGGAATAATGAATTACTATGCTTCTTGTGAAACAGGAATGATGGGATGCTCCCTTTCATGGCTTCCCATGCATTTTAGAGAACCTGCTCTCACATGTATTATGAGGGCATCCATTATAATCTCACCAAGTGAAGTATTAATGGCATCCTCGCCCATTACCAATACATCATTAATAGATGACTTGTAGCCACAACAACAATATGGATTTACTATATTCAGCAATTTTTATTAAAAAGACAAAAAAAAAATATCTAGGAGCACCTGCACTTCAGAAGGAACACCAACTCACACATCCAAAAGTACACTACATGTAACAATGGCATCCTCTTTCATGCAGACACAGTCTCTGTCTTGGCATCACACCAGCAACTGCTCTTTCACCATTTGTTTCTTCTATGAAGGAAATTGTTAGAGAACTTCCTACCTTTTCACACCCTGGGTATTTTCACCCATTTCTCAGACACAGGATTTTACAGAATTGCATAAGATAATCTTTTACACACAACAAAGCACAAGCAGTTTGCTGACATTCTTTTCAATTTCAAAACTACATAATACATTTTTCCCATGTGTTGATAAACTGGATGTTAAAACAATTTTCTGGATATCTAGATAATCAACACAATGAATATAAACATTTTCTATAAATAGTTCACCATATGGCTACCATTCTCAGCAGATGGTGTCTGTGTATCCACTAGAATATACAAGAGCTACGCAGATTTTGCCCTGCAATCATTCAAAATTCTAAACAAGAATTTTTGGCTTAATTTCATTTTTATTAAGCTTAATCTAAGGCAAAACATGTAATTTTAACACCTAACTCCAGCATGGGGATCAAATGCTGCAACTATACTAACAAATTTCTTTGGAAAAGGAAGGTCGAGAGTCTTCACCCCATGCAGTCAAAAGGATTGCAAAAAAGGGAAACACTATACAAGATCAGCTTCCACAGCATAGTCATCTTCTTAATGTTAGGGCAGCACCCTCCTGACAAGGACACTCTTTACCTTCTTAAAAAACATTTACACTTACAAATAACCCAGGAGTTTATCATACAAAATGCATTCTGGAGTTCATTAAGAAAAATATTGGAGTCTAAAAATGTGGAATTTGTGCATAGAATGCAGCAAATGTACTGTAAAGCCTGTTGCAGTAGTAAAAAACTTATTCTTCATAGTTTCCTTAAAAGCAGTACATAAAAATTCTACCATGCTTTGAGAAGCTGCTTGTGCAGTTAATAATATTTATCAAAGGAACCCAGGGTTCAAACTTAACCACATGGTGTAACCTGTTTCATTATGTTCACACGACCATGCTAACACTTTCTGGAAAATGAGTTAACATTTGTTTTTTCACTGGAAATCATTTTGTCATTTCCAGTCTAGATCTTTTTCTTGGTAGTTCTTTCCCATTTGAACAAATACTCTTTTAACTTGTAGAATTTGTCTGATTTGGCACTGTTTCTCACATGATGCATTTAAGATAAATTAAGAAAGAATCATGGAACTGCCTAGGTTGGAAGGAATCATTAAGATCATGAAGTCCAACCATTAACTCAGCACCCAGTCCACCACTGAATCATATCTCTCAGCAACATTTACACATCTTTTAAATACCTCCAGGGATGACAATTTCACCACTTTACTGGGTAGCAAAAATTTTTTTCTAATATCCAGTCTAACCCTCCTCTGGCACAACATGAAGTAATTTCCTCTTGTCCTGTCACGTGCTCCTTGGGAGAAGATACCAACCCCCTCGGCTACACCCTCATTTCAGGGAGCTGCCAAGACTGAGAAGTCTCCCCTCAGCCTCCTTTTCTGCAGGGTGAACATCCCTCAGCTGTTTCTCACAATAACTATGCTTCAAATCCCTTACCAGCTCTGCTGCCCTCCCACTCCATCATCTCCATGTCTTCTTTGTGGTGAGGAGCCAAAGACTGGAACCAGCACTTAAGGTGGGACCCCACCCATGCTGAGTTATTATGTCATAATGCTTCTTAAGATCCTACAACTGACTGTTGATGGCTTTGCCACTCATGAGTTCTCCTCTGTCCCTGTAGCTGCCAGAGTGCTCCTGTTCACAAACACGCCTCCTTTCAACTAAATCATTACTTACCACCCTGCACTGGCACCAGGGCTCCATGAAACTTCCCTAAGAGTAGATGAAGTAAACCTGGACACTTCTCAGAGCAGCAGATTACTGTAGTGTGGGAGAATAGCTTCCTGTGTTACAGAACCATCTTGGTTGCTTCTTCTCATAATTACAGTAAGTGACATGTAGCTGTTCTATTCTTTGAGTCCTTATTTTGCTGTACTTAGTACTTATCTGAAGTCATGAGTTTTCTCACCTTTGCTCTTGCAGTTCTTCCCACAGATAGTGGGCAGACAGTTAAACAGAAGAGATCACAGTTAATAAAATGAACTGTAGAAGCTTCAACACGATGACTTGGTCAGACAATAATAATATTCCTTTTATGAACAAGATGATGATTAAAACCCAAGATACAGATGAGTCAAACAATTACTAAAAGTACATGGTCTCCTCATCTTAATATCTGTTTTAGAGGTCAGGAAGTTCTACTTGGTAATGAAATATCAAAGGATTTATAAGTTAGTGTCAAGATTTGAAAAAGCAGCATCTACCCATGTAATTGCACTGGATATTTTTAAAAACTTGTGTAAATTTTCCACTATAAATTAGCTGACTCTTAACAAGATTCTTATTGAAGGATATAATTTCAAGTAAGATTGAAAAGTATGTTTAAACTTTTATTCTTCTTTGTGAAAAAACCCAAACCAAGCAGTAAAACTAGAAAGGAAAGAAATCAATGCCTATATCCCTTCCGGCATGGAAATCTTCTTTACAGTTTCTAAAATTTGAGCTGCAAACAGGGCTGAACATTAGGTTTTCTGTATTACTGCTTAACTTTAATAGGCTTTTCCTGATATTCTTCTACATTTGATAACCTTGAAATAAAATAATATCATTAATCATCTGCATCTTTCATTCAAAAAATTTCTTAAAGTTATTCTGAGGATTATAGGAACGAACAGATTAGATTCACATGCTCATAGAAAGCCAACAATGAGTAGTACACAACAATTCATTCCCTTTTTAACCAGTCCTAAAAGCTTTTTACTTTCCCCTAACCACCAACCAATTAATTTGCCTACCACTTGCTGGCTTGGGGACAATGGTCCCACAACCCCCTCCCACCTAAGTAAGTCATTAACTAGGTTAGGGGAGCATCTCCCTTGTAAATGAGTCCCCTAAGCATTTTTACCTTTTTCCTCCACCACTGAGAGAACAGCGGATACTTACTTTACTTGATATACAACAGAGAGTATTTCTCTTTACATATATATCTATAAAAGACCTGGCTTAACTAACCTCATCTCCTTCTAAAACAAAGTGATATGCTTAGTAGACAAGGAAAAAGTTGTGTATACTTAGACTTTAGTAAAGCCTTTGACAAAGTTTCCCACAGTATTCTTGGGAAAAACTATCTGCCCATGCTTTGGATGCATGTACACTTAACTGGGTAAAAAAACTGTGTGTATGGGTCAACTCAAAGAGTGACAGTGGATGGAGTTAACTCCAGCTGGCAGTCAGTCACAAGTGGCTCAGTACTGAGGACAGTCTTCTTTAATATCTTTATCAATGATCTGGACCAAGAGATGGACAGCACCCTCAGTAAGTTTGCAGATGACACCAAACTAGGTGGTAGTGTCAACCTGCTTGAGGGCAGAAAGGCTCTACAGAGGGATCTAGATAGTCTGGATGGATGAGGCAAATAGGATGAGGTTTAACAAGGTAAAGTGCAGGGTCCTGCTCTTGGGTCAGACAAACCCATGGGGGTTGCTGTGACAATATAGAAGCTGGGGGCAGAGTAGCCTGGGGATGTGTGCTCAGGCGGCCAAGAAGGTCCAAAGCATCCTGGCCTGTGTCAAAAATAGTGTGGATAGCAGGACTGGGGCAAGCAATCTATGCAATTTTAGGAAGGAGTAATTACCTACAGGTGGAGTCATTGCAATGCTGATTTGAGTAGCCATCAGACCAGCTAGAATTGGCAGAGAAAGCTAGAACACGTGAGCAGAAATACTTTAACTGTACTAAAAGTTAAGTCATGTAAAGACAAGCTCTGTTGGAGATGCTGATTGCTATGGTAGGTACTAAATTAGCAATTCTACTTAATGATCATAAAGGGCTTAAGAGATCTGTTGGTGTGTAAAGTAGAAAAGAGTAGTTGAAATAATAAATCCACAAGCAAATCATCAGTGGTTTGCATAATTCTCTACATGAGAATTTCCATGTAGTGTAGAAGGGCACTGAATGGAGACATTTTTAAATTAGGAAGGATGATAACAATTAGGTCACTTACATGATGATCATAATAATTTTTAGAGCACCACAATAGATGATATGACAAAGGTGTGAAATACAGAGGAACAGAGAAGACATATGTAACTTCTTTTTGAACACTATAAAGAGATCAAAAGAAAAGTGAAATGTGTTTCAAGATATCAGAAAAGATGAAATGTCCACAGAAAATGTTCCCTCTGCAAATCACACCAGAACTCTCTGCTCTCTTTGTCTCATACTGATGACATCAACATGAAGGGAAGTTCAAGAATCAGCTTGAGTCTAGGACTTTTTTTAGAATCTCTTTCAAAAGGGCAAACTAATTCATTTTTTATGAACGACAAGTGTTAGCAATCAGCAGGATATTACTGTATCAACTATCAAAGTAATAAAAGTAATAAAAAATTAGGACGGAATTGTCTCAGCTATTTAAAATAAAAATTATGCTACCGGTACAGAACAAAAAGCCCATGAAGTTCCAGACGCTGTCTGCTAGTGGGCAACAGAGAACATCAAGAGGGCAACTGAATGGCACATTTTTGCCCACACCAGTTTTTTTGCAATTGGATTATAATTTTTGAAACAGTTTAAGTGAGTAAAAAATTAATCACAGTAAAATTAAGAAAGAAGAAATAGATTGTGCAAATATTTCACATAGGAAATGAAGGAAGAATTAAATATTTAAGGCTAACTTCCAGTTATAAAATGCAAGAATTCATAAAAACATTTCTGACATGCAAATTCACAGTTTCAAAAATGTCACTCCAGTTTCTAAAAAGAGAAACAGTTCGGTTTAAAAGATTAATCAGATGACCATATTAGATATCTTCAGAGGGATTCCAAATTAAGAAGTGAATTAAAAACCTCTTATTTTGCAACATGTAAGCTTTCTAATTTTCATAAGGATTTAAGTGGTAAATTCCCATTTTTTCCCCACCTACAATTTTCCAAATTTAACAGATTACTATTGCAAGGATTGATTGTGCAGTAAATTAACTGCTTAATTGATAAGCAGATATCATTTTTACAGAAGTGTTAGAGTTCAAGTTTCATTGCTTAAAAACTATTAATTACATCCTTTCTATTTCTAGCTTCACTTATCATGCCCTTAACTGAATTTAATATCCTTTGCAAGTCATTATTCTCTTAGTTCTGTGCTTATACATCTGAAATCCTCCTGAGCAGCACAGGTCTGCAAAAGTTACCAATTTCTTCTTGAAATGCTGTTTAAGGACAACAACAAACATTCAGGTATCTGACAGAAGGAACCTATTGGTTCCTCAAAGTAGGATCTGAAAACCATATCTGCATGGCTCAAATGCACCACAGAACAGGCATCTCAATATCAAAATCACATATTTAAAAATAAATGTGCATTTAAAAAATCAATTTTACTAGTAAAATATTCATGTATTGCCTATTATGAAGTAAAAAGACAACAGGAAAGTGCAATTATTAGCCAGAATCCCATTACCTGTGTGCCAGCAGCACCTTGAAGGTCATCTGATTCAGTCCCAAATAACTTGGCAGCAACTTTGACCAATCCCAGTTCCATTCAGTAATGGTTGACTGTTGATACATGGCAAGAAGCTATTGTTAGTTATTAATCAGTGTTAACATGATCAGTAAATTAAAGCTCCAGCTGTGATATACTAACCAAGAAGGAGGGGGGTCTATAACAAGGACTTGGACAGATGATATCAATCATGTCTACAGAAAAAGGGTTTATTCCAATAAGACAGCAATTAATTTATAAAACCATTTGGGAATGTAGCCATTATTTATAAAAAGATAAATCAATTTTTTTTTCAACCGTTATTCTTCCAACTGTTAATGGCTTTCTGCCCAACCACTTTGCTGGAGCCTTGACTCTTTTTGAAAGGCAAAATCATCAGCAACTATTTATGTAACAGCAATTTTACATTTTCTACCGTCAGCAAAAAAGTTTGTAATGAAAAATTTGGTATAGCTGGAATTCAAGATGTAACCTGTATCATAATTAGAGTGATGTTTTACTTGTCTGTTGTTTTGCAAGGCAATCCAGTCACCAGATGGCTATTACAAACAGCAGTACTTCTAGACAATATGAAAAAAGATAAATCCATATTGCTTGTTTAATAAATAAAAGCAATCTACAATAATGGTGAGCAGACAAAAGATGAAACACAACATTATGTTTGTAAAACAGTAACTTTTGGTGCATAATATTAAATTTCATTGTCATTGATGGTCAAGTAATGACTACATTTCAAATTTATTGGTAGGGCATAATTGAAAATTTATTGTTGCAACACTAAAATAACACTGAATTTTTTTTAAGAGAAGAAGCAAGTCAAAACAGTAGAAACAGACCTAAATTAGAAGAGTAAGGTATATCTTTATAAGGTATATCTTTATAAAGTGATATAAAGTATCACTTCTTCCTTACTTCTTCCTTTATTCTTCTGTGAGAGCAGAATTGGTGCAATCTCTCTCCCTCCTTACATCTCCAGTTTATAACCTTCCTTTAACTTGATTTTCTCCCTAACACTCATCTTTACAAGAAACATACAAAAGTGAAATACAGAGTAAGATGACAAGGGCAGCTAAACAATGAATAATATAGTGTGAAAGTGGGAAAATAATAAAGAAGTATCAGTGAATAGATGATAAACAAGAATTAAAGGGTAGTCAACTGAGACAACAGTGGGGCCAGGAGAATACTGGGAAGAAAAGAGGCATCTGTTCTATAGTGTACAGTGAATTTAAAAAAAAAAAAAAGAAAAAAGAAATGTGAAGGAAGTAGTTGTGAAATCAAGAGGGATAAAAAGAAACAGCTGAACATCAAGTAGCAACAGTCATAATACAAAGTAGGAAAATTTTTATCCGATAAAAATTCAGTCTACCAAACTGATACGCTCTGTGAAAAAACAAAGCACAAGTTTGAAAAAATTAATTTCAGTAAGAAAAGCCATGTCTTCATAGCATTTTGCTTCGTTGACACTGTTGAGGAATGGCACAGCCTAGATGTAATCTTATCAGACAATAGAGGAGCAGCAGCACTGGCAGAGACTGAAGTGTCAGGACAAATTGATAAAATCAAGAGCAACAAGTTAGTAGGACCAGATGGTGATTATTCAAGATTTTTACAGGAATGTAAGAATGAAGTGGCTGATTGTTAACAGAAATGACACACTTCCTAGAGTCAACTACTGAACAAGAGGGCTGTAAGGTAAGAAATTTACATATCATTAGCAAAAAGGCTACAATCGTTCTCAAAATAGTAGCTCAGTGGCCCTTATTTCAGGAGCAGTAAAATTTGTGGGAATTATTAGTAAGTGTCTTGCTAAATTTCACACTGTTAGGACAAATTAGCAAAACTTCAGAAAAGACAACTCAGCCACCCAAACATACTACAATTTAACATATACCAGCACACAATATGTGGAATGCTTATTACAAATTATCCTACAGGAAGTTTTAAAAATAATTTATTTTATTAAATCCTCTACTGAGTAAGCTCATGTTGTAATAGAACTATACTTATACATCATATAGCCTAGTGAAACACAAATATTCTTTGTTTAAAGCTGTATCAGCTCTCTGGAATAGGCAAGGTAATACTACTTTTGAGTCCGGTGGACACGTCTCAGAAAAAAGTTTCAAAAAGCAACACATGTTTATCTTATTGACAAAATCTGTTGTGAAAAAAGTATCTTCTTGGGACATAGAATTTATAAAACAATAAAATATTTAAAATACTAAAATCATATCTGGTTGCAGTGGGTTTTAAGAAAATCAAGACATTAATAATGGATTATACACTCCTAAGTTTCATGGAAGTTGTCAACCAGTGGGAAATGAACTTGAGAAGAAATATATCCTGTGAGAAGAGTAATTGTTCCTTACTCTCTGACATCTTCTGCAGATGCTGGAGAGTCATCACAGCAAAGCACTGAGCTACACTGACCACTGTTTTGTAAATAGACTGTCCCACACCACTAAATAAATGTGCAATTTTATAGTAAAAGCAACCAAATATTCAATAATTTAATATTAACCTCTGGAAATACCCTTGTCATTGTCAACAGTGGGGTCTGTACACCTTTTTTCTTTTAATTTTAAGATGTTTTTGCATATTCAAGCAATACACTTTATGCCCAAAGTTTACAAAATCGAAAGCAATTTAATATGAACTATCTCTTGTCATCTGTTGATTAATAGAGAGCACTGCAAACCTGTCATGTAGTGGAATAAATCTGCCCCAAGTTGTCACTGCTCGAAGGTCTTATTCAGCCACACTATTAATGCACTGAGAACTGAGGCATAGTGAACTATTTTCTGCATTTCAAATTGGAGTAAGTGATTCTATAGCCTCTTAAATTCTATCAGTTTCAGATCACAAAGACACTAGTGGAAGAAGAAAAAAAAAATTATGCTTTTAAAGCATTTTACTCTGGAGTGAAAAAACTTGTGAAATTGGTATTAAACTCCTTTTTTTGTGATTTTAACACTTTTATTGCAACAACAATGAGTAAGCATGGATTCAACACGTACTAAATAAAGTTTCAAATAAAAAAAAACCCCAAATCAGATATGTTTCACAGCAATACAGCTGATGAAATACTAAAAAATGCTCCAAATTAGAAAAAGAGACCACACTGTTGTATAACAGAGTTGTACTGAAAAATGACATGTTAATGGACACAAATCTGAAGTGAATTTCATGCCACTGCAATACCAGTTCTTTTTAAACACTCAAAATTGAGAGGTAGAATCAAAACCATAGATGATGATGGATTAGGAAGACATAAGATATAAGATTGTTTTAAGTATCCACATTGGGTATTATTTTCTATGTAATGAATTTATCATGAGGTTCTCTGGCAGAGATTTTGGGAACTACATCTATTTTCTTTCCCTGTTAAATTATCAGGAAACTAATTTCTATAAGTAAATTATAATCCTCTACACTACTAGCATGGTCTAATGAAAAAAACCCAGAGAAATGGGTGCTTTGATATTTTTTGGGTGCTATTTTTCTCTTGATTATTCTCATTGTTTTATTGTTTATGTCTTTCCAAATCATCCTTAATTTTGCTGTTCAACATTTCTGTGTCAGGGTCATCAGGAAAATTCCAAAAAGGCACCTGGATCTTCACAATGATTTTTCAAAGGATTGAGACTACTCCTAAGTACCATCGCACAGATGTAATAAATGTCATTGCTACTAATGGTGTTGCCTTCACTACACAGAACTATCTCAGAAAATTTAAGTAAATGCAAATTGCTCTTACAAGCAACAATTTTGATTAAAAAAAAAGGACAACAATGGCTTTCTGAATATCATGCAATTGAAGACAGCACCCTGATTAGATGAAGGAGTAATAATATTCCTTTGCACTTAATCAAATGTGAACATGTGTCATTAATTGCATTTTTGTAATTTGAGTCTCTGTTGTTATCATGATCCCAGTAAGATCAACAAGTAAAAGTTACACTTTTACTAAGGTTTCAAATTTCCACTTACCTGATTGAACACTTTTTCACAAGATCGTCTGTGCACCTGAAAAGGGTCGAAGACTGGTGGCTCCTCTTCACTGCCCTGCAGTGTTAAAGGCAGGCATTGACTGAAGGAGAAACAGTCTTCAGAAGGATTCTCACAAGACAGCTGCTCTTTCAAATATTCCTGTTAGAAGAAGAAAAAAACATCAAACAGTACATTTCTCTGAATGAAATCTAAATTTCAAGCATTACTCTGCAGAAATTAAAGGAGGTAATAACGCATCTCTCATAAAAGTATAAGAAAGTAATTCTTTATGGTGAGGGTAGTGGAACACTGGAAGAGGTTGCCCAGAGAGACTGTGGATGCCCCCTCTCTGGAGGTATTCAAGTCCAGGCTGGACAAGGCACTGAGCAACCCAACCTAGTGTGAGGTGACCCTGCCTATGGAGCGAGATGATCTTTAGGATCCCTTCCAACCCAAATTATTCTATGACTATGATTCTATGAAAGTTGAATCCTTTCTAAGTGTGACAACATTCTGCAACAAAAAAATCTCCATTAGCCTCTAAGTTCAGTGCAAAAAACTCAGCAAATTCCAAACTATTGTTTTGAAATTATCATCAAACTAAATGTATCGATACTCATTAAATATAAATATATACATTAAGTGTATGGGAAAGTGAAAGAAAATGCTTCCTATTGAGCTGTTCTAATGCAAGATGGCTAATATATGATCTATTTAAATATTTGTGTCAAGTTTACAATGTAATTTTTGGACAGGATTAAATAGTTACCATGTGACTACAACTTAATTATTTGATGATGTTCAAACCAGTTGTTTAAACATAGGAAATACATATTCTCCCACTCCTGAAAGCTATTTTGTTTAAGCATCCAAAGACTAGAAGGCATTTATGATTTACACGACAATTGTAGAAACTGTACTGGAACAAACACCACATGATTATTATGGCCACAATCTTTCCTGGTTTTAGCTCTTAAACTACTATGTAAATAAATCATCATTGCATGCCAATAAAGTGTTTTGATTAAATATAACCATTTCACCAAGAGAAAGATAATTAAACACTTGCAGAGCTATCTTCTGGAAGGACTACTGTGATTAAGCAATTTATTGTTATTAAAATGAAGTACATCATGATAGGAGTGTCATAACATTGAGCAAGCACTCAAGGTGAGTCTTCATTAAGAGGAGTGGATGCAAACACTCCTCTAACTTTCCAGTACTACTGAGATGACAAAAATTTTCAGACTCAGGTGAGGGAACATGAGAGCTAATTCAGCATCAGTTTAAATTGATCCAGCCGTGTTCTGCCCTAAAAGAAACAAGCATCCTCAAAGATGGTAGCTGTTTCTCCCTTGTGTTGGTACCACCATACATTGTGAAATTGAACAGAAAAAACAGAGGTTTCAGTCACATCAACTAGTGACTACTAAGTGCAAGGGTAGGTGCCTAGGAGTGGAAAAACAGGATGGTTTCTCTGATGACTCCAACCAAATGTCAGTGTGTTTTTTAAAAAAAATACTAACCAAACAAACAAAAATTTGCATCTTCTCTTGCTGTTCAAGAGAACAGCATAACCCAGCTGTGAAAATACTCTCTAAGTCACTCACCTATATTTAGTCAGGTTACAAATGTGTCTTGTTTATTTTCCCATTCGTTGTCTTAACATTTTAGACATGGTGAAGGGGGGTGTTTAAAAGTACTTTCTATACATTTACCATTTTTTCCATAAACACATTACCATCCATGCACACATTTTCACAAAATCTGCAGACAGCTCTTCAGCAACTCAGCCTTCTGGGTGTCACAGAGCTAGCCAAAGCAGATTCTGCTGGTTTGTTTTTTGGTTTTTTTTTTTCAAAAGAATAATTGAAATTACTATCCAATCTTGGTAGGATTTGAGCATTTAGAGTTGTATACAGCTCACCTCCTGGTAAAAGTGTTTTTCTGTCTTTGGAGTATTGATGATTTGTGCTGAGAAAAAGAACTCCTTTAGTGAAGTACATATTTGAAACATATCCCTTTCATGGTTGAAAATACATGAAATCAGATAGAAATAAAATCACATTTGTAAACACGTGAACTATATCCTTACTGGCACTGATTGGGCATGAAACCAAGTAGACAGAATATTACTAAGCCTGACAGCTCAGGAGAGCTGGTTTCTCCTCTGCAACCATTAGTAAAAAATGCTCTTAGATTTATTTTTTAAAATAAATATATGAAAGACTGCAGGCTGTTCTAAGTCTCGCAACATCAATTATAGAATTTTATAACACCATAGCTCTATTTCCAAATGGAACACCCAGAAATCTATACTTTCTCCTCTGCTTTTTTAAAGAAAAATTATCAAGAACAATTTTCTGTCTCATCATTTTGATCTCTGTTCAATTGTAATTATTAATCAGTGTATCACAAACATCTCCAAGTTAATTTTAAGAACATGGTTACTTGATAGTCCAAGTGATATCCAAGTGATTGTTTGGAGTGATATCTCCAAACAAAAGGATCAATCTTTGATCAGACAATCAAGTCTATTTCTTAGTAGTCAGGTACATGAAAGATAAACTAAGTTATGGAAAATAATACTGAAAAGTGCATTAGTGTAATACCACGCTAAATATTAAAATATTATGTAGTATTTTCAAAGGCAACCTGAAGTATCACTGTGAAACCTGTGAATCAAGCTGGTCAGGATTCTTTTCTTTTAAACGAGACAGTTTTTTCCACTGAGAAATGTTCTATATTTAACAAAGCTCTTACTAGCAGCAGAGTATTCAAGGAGAGACACCTGGGATGCAGAAAGTCAGGATGAAATCCCTCTTCCAACCAATTCTCTCAGCTTCTTATCTCCTATTGGAGCTGTTCCATTTTGTATAAATAACCAAATACCCACAGGAGTTGGCTATTGGATCAGGATCTCCAGAACCTGATAGGAGAATTCTACCCCTTCAGTTAGAAGGGGCTAGAATTCTATTTTTGACCCCAGAAGTTATAGACATTATTTTTACAGTCATTTCGAAGGACAGAGTTCTACACTGATGGCCTAGAGGTCTGAGGATTCGGTTTGCAAGCAAAATTCAATTCTCTGACCCCAAAACCAGGCAGAATCAGGATCTGAGTCTACATATCAGGTAATCCTCAGTGTGGTCCAGATGAAAAGGTTTTGTTTCAACTCTATTAATAATTTTCACTTTGCTTCCTGAAATGTTTAATTATGTAAGGTGAAACTTCATAATATTCTGTATGGTATTGATAACAGCTTGCCATCTCTGCACACTTGATTATGTGGATTCCAAATCTTCCACACAGAGGTGGCATAAAGGATGTTTTTAGGCTTATACTTAGGGACTAAGCAGTTTAGTCTGATTTCCAGAAGCCCAGTGTCAGTGCTAAACTGCCTCCCTACTGCCTACAGAATAATAGAACTCCAGGTTTTTGCTATCATGTTTCTAATACAGAAAAATCCTGGCCTGTGCCTGTATTTACTCTATTTTGCATTTTATTACGAACACGTCTGTACACTTGTAATGATCTTAACAGCACCTGCTTATGCATCCAAGGAAAAGTAATTTTGTAATTAAAACTAATAAACAGAACTTTCTTAATTAAGATATGTCGATCTGTGTTATTGTACAATATAAGCAAACCTGTGTTTATTTCAGCATTTGAAATCAGAATGATTTTGGTAACTTGGGGCAATTTACTATAGGCTTAGAAATAATGAGATAATTCTTTTACATTGCTTAAATTTCACGAGAGGCAAACAAACCTGAATTTGTTTACTCTCGTTTTGAAAACACTTTAACTGAACAGCTATCTGGATTAAGTTTTTCATGTAGTTGCCTTTGCTTCCTCTGTACAGCCATGGGGTTTGTTGGTTTTTTAAATCGGGAAACTGACTTAACACGTTTATTTCCACTTCCTGCAACAGTCAATCTTTCAATAGTCTTGCTGATTTTTTTTTTTTTCTCCCTACTATGTTCAAACTCCTAAAATCTCTCTATGGTCGACAGTACGAATCTGAAAGAAATTTATGAGCCATACTACTGTTTAAGTACATAAATAAAATCTACATTGCTTCCCATAAAGTAATCTTTCCATACAAATCCCGAAAAGCCTAAACTGAATGGATTACATTACAGTACAATATAGGGTTTCATATTGACTTTAAGAAGCATTATCACCTCCTTGACTAGCACTTAGCTGCCAGCAGACGCTGCCTCAGGCCAGTACACACCTAATTGCTCGGTAAAAAGGCCGTTTCCCTACCTCATTGAGCCGGATGATGTGATAAATTTGCCTCAGGTACTCGCTGCCACCTGGTTTGTGGCAGATATCCAGGATCATCATGTTTATTTTCTGCTCAGTGAATCCAAGTGTAATACCTCCTTCCTCTAACATTGTATCTTCTGCTGTGGCTGATGCACTACAATGGGGAAAACATAAGAACATTCTTAAATTAAATTTCTAAAAATCAAAACATTATAAGGAATAAGTCACAACAGCGTGAAAAATAAGCTACAACAATGTGAAAAAAACCCAACCTCGTAAGGATATGGCTTGTACAAAACAAATACTGCTGTACATGTATCCCATAAGCCTTTATACAAATACATAATAAGCCCTAAACAACAAGTTTTTTATTATAAAAGTTTTCATCATTTTCATCTGAAAGATGAAAACATAAAACATTCTTTACTGTAAGGACGTACAAGTGACAAATATTTTTATGGTTTTCTCTTCAACTAGAGAAGTATCATCCCTATCAGAAATGGTATTTACATTCTGTCTTTTGTACTTTTTTCTTCGCCTGTTGCTGAACACATTGAAGCCTAATTAATGTATCAGAAAGGTAGCCATTACTCTGAACACGTTAGAAATTTTAAATGGAAATCTTTTTCCTCCTAACCATTTAAAATAGACTAATTTCCCACTTGTTGAACTTTTTGTGAAGTACTGTTTGTTCCTCCCTGTTATTCTGAAAAGTACTTGTATGAACCTGTTACAAAAATTCTGAAGGTTATAGGCCCAAGGAATTTTAAAATGTGCATTTGAAATTCTGACTGCTGTTGGAGCGCACTCTCTCCATACAAACATAAGATACCAACTCTGTACTTGCTTAGTATTACACTTTTATCAGAAACAAACCACTACAAAACTACATAAACCAGTTCTCTTCCTCAGGAATTAAAGCTGCAATATGGATTTATGTTGGCATCTTGACACAGATGTGTCAAGAACTGGAAAGACCATGGAATACATTATCCCTTCTACAGTAATTTACTGGATTAATTGAAAATACACTGAAATTTGTATTAAAAAAAACCCCAAACCAAACCTACAACAATGTTTTAATTTTCTAGAAGAAAAATAAAAATCCCCTCCAAAATAGTTTGGTACAGTCAGCTGTAAACTGCAGCTTACTGTTGCAGGGCTGGCACGATTACAGTTAGCTCTTCTGAAAGCTTAAGTTTGACCTGTGGGCTCACTTAAATGCCCCACAAATGCTGGACATGAAAGCTGATGCAGTTTCCACATGCAGCTTGAGAACATCCTACAGAGCAAATGGTTTCAAAATAAAAACTACAATTTTGTTCTTTGCTGAATGGAAGTGATACCCTGTTATTATAGTGCATTTTAGAGAAAAGCTTCAAAGAAATTGATCTTTAAATCAAAGCACACTTAAGGCTGATCTTTCAATGCCACACAGTCACTGCCTGAATTTCTTGTCAAACTTCGTAGCAACTGACATTGAAAAAGCTGAGGACCTCTGACAAAGGAGTGTATCAGTGTCAGCACCCAAATTGTATCCTTTCCTGTCCATCACTGTGCAGGTGAAGCAGATGATTGGATTCAGTCAGTGCCATGATTAATGAGTTCCTCTCTGGATTTGGGACTGCCTATCAATCATGTCATTAGGAAGAATGTGCCCTGGAAGAGGCAGACCTCACCCAAGGAATAACTGCATTCATCTTAATCTGTATATGCACCCAGCCAGCCAAGTCAGGGTCACCATGATGAAAAACAACAATCTTCAACTCGACAAACTACTTTGCAAAGACAGGCATTTCTTTTTTTCTTGGGATGCATGTTCTTCAGAATCTAACATGACTGTTTACAGCCCTGGTACTAGCATAAAGTGAAGGTTATTTTAATGAATAGTAATGCTTTCAGGCAGTACATGACAGGCTGTGCATACAGCTACCACTTTCTGAACCTTTCACTGAAGATTTATGTTTTTAAAAAAAAAATTCCTAAAAACTAAGTTAAATATGTGTATCACAGTCAGAGAATACTGAGACTTTTTAATGCAGCTAACAATCTCATTAACAATAAAACGACACAAAGTCAAGCAAGACTTTTGCTCATAGAAATCCAATGCACCTCTAAGACATTTCCACAACTGTGTGGGTCAATCCCAAAGAAATTTTAGATTTTATTTTCTTCCACACTGTATCTACTAAAATGTATAAAAAAGTATATCCAAATGTATTAAAAAAAATCCAAATATATATAAATGCATGTACATATAGTTATCCACAAAATGCTCTAATTTTGAAAAGGTTATAGAGACCACAAGTTACATTTTCAAAGATAACGATCCTTATTTCAAACAAATAACATAAATATCACAAGTTTCCTCTTCAAGGATTTGATCTCAGTTCAGTGATTATGTGATTGCTACTTAGTTTAATTGATGTTTGAGTTTCAGCTACAATATATTAGTTTAAAAACCTTCATTTATAAAAATGTTTTATCCTTATATTGTATATCTCAGCTATTTATTGACTATTTCCCCCCCTGAATCGACTCATATTTGAATATAAAATAGAAAACATTTATGCTAGAATTCTACTGGAGGAATCTGACTGATGTCAGGGGACTTAGTTTTGTAACTTCTCACTTGAAGAGGAGGTACTGCATTCTTCAGTTTCTTAAACTTAAAATTAGGAGCACTAGCCACAGACTAGTTCACTTGATGGTTAACACTGTACCCACACTGAAAACATTTTCCCACACTAATTTCCCACAGTCTGATATCTGATGGCAATCTTGTATTTTTGCAGTGTTAGAAAAAATAGTAATATATTTATTAAAAATTCTTACATTCAGAAGATGTGCAAATACTAAAATTCATGGCTTTAAGAGGTCATTCACAGCATTATCTTACCCTGCATTTGTATTATTTAAGAAATACCTATTCTTTCAGAGACATTAGAAATTGCATTATGGAGCCATTTTGTTAAGTATCAATTTACACATTATCATTATGGGTTTTTTATTCTATGTCTCTTTCAGTCACTGGCATCTGGCTTCAATCTTTTAATCACTGAATTAGAGCTTGTAAATTAGTATTAAATGGAAATGTAAAGATTACAAAGGTCAATGTCAATGAGCATTTGAATGACACTGTTACTGCTCAGTGCCACTCACAGGAACAGAATACCATCCCTTAAAGCCTTGCATGAAAGTCACTGATATCAGTGATTCCAACTTACAACCACTAAATCCTTTGTCTATATGGACAGGTACTGCCAGGACAGCAACCTTCAAGCATATTCATTAAACAAAAACAGTCTTACATTCAAGTAGTCAACAATTGCACTGAGTAAGACATGTAATTCCAATAAAGCAAATATAAGAAAGTTGGTGAATAGTACCAAATGGTACACGATTTCATTATTAAAACAGACTGTACTAGGAAGATACTGACATGTACACAACTCCTTGAAAAAACATTAGAAGGATTTAAAACACTTGGACCTTAATGTCAAATCGGCAGGGAAGGTTGGTATTTGCTCAGAAAGGCACAGCAGGGTACCCTCCTTCTATTTTGATATATCCTACTTGCCCTCAGGGTTTGTTATGTTTTGAAAGGAAGTATGCCTACTTCATAATCACAGATGAACAGTGAAAGCTTTTCAGAGTCTCCCTTAATTTAATCACCCTGGCAAAATTAATTTATAAATATATTGTGGTGTTTTTTATTCAGTGTAGCTGTTCATGTCCTAGAAGATACACTAACTAAATTGTCCACATTTTTGGAACATCATGGAAATATGGATATGGAAATATAATGAAAATATGATTTGGCCAACCAAATTCTGGGTTGCATCAAGAGAAGTGTAACCAGGAGGTCAAGAGAGGTGATTTTGCCCCTCTACTCAGCTCTGGTGAGCCCCCATCTGGAGTTACTGTGTCCAGTTCTGGGGCCCTCAACATAAGAAGGACATTGATCAAAGATGATCAAAGGGCTGGAGCAACTCCCTTATGAAGACAGGCTGAAGGAGTTGGGGTTGTTCAGTTTGTTGAAGAGAAGGCTCAGGAGGGACCTCATAGTAGCTTCTCAATACCTGAAAGGGGCTACAGAAAGGCAGGGGTAGGACTTTTTAATAAGATATCTGATGACAGAACTAGAAATAATGGATGTAAATTGGAAGGGGGTAGATTCCGGCTAGATATAAGAAAGAAATTGTTTATGGTGAGGGTTTATGGTGGAGCAGGTTGCCCTGAGAGGCTGTGGATGTCCTCTCTCTGGAAGTGTTTAAGGCCAGACTGGATGAGGCATTGAGCAACCTAATCTAGTGGGAGGCATCCCTGCCTATGGCAGGGGGGTTGGAACTTCATGATCTTGAAGGTCCCTTCCAACCCAAGCTACTCTATGATTCTATGATTCCATGAAATCTCTAAGTACAATGAAGACCATTCCAGTGAAACTACCATGGTTTACTTTTTCAACAATGAAATGAAGATACAAAAACATGCC
Organism: Turnix velox; assembly: GCA_013400935.1. Taxonomy (NCBI): domain Eukaryota; kingdom Metazoa; phylum Chordata; class Aves; order Charadriiformes; family Turnicidae; genus Turnix; species Turnix velox. The sequence goes on along the minus strand of VZTY01018233.1, from coordinate 99,318 downwards.
ATACAGTTATTGATATTTATAATGAATCAGTTTCAAATAAGATTACTTTTCTTGTTTTTATAAACTGAACAATAGGCACAAACATGCCAATATTCTAGTATAACAAAGAGCAAACAACAGCATTTGAAAAATACTATGTTCTTACCAGTCTGAGCTCAATTTCCTAGCCTTCATCAACTGGCTTTCAATCCAGTGTGGTCTTTGCTGTTCAATGCTTTGTATAACTTTCTGGGTCACTTGCTTAGGACCACTTTTCAGTTTACCCATAATACTTTCTAAGCACACACGAACTAAACTGAGTTTTTCTTTGCTCCATCTGTCAAGCGTTGCACCTGTTAAAAGTTCTGCAGTATTTCCATCCTCAAATATCCGACATATAATTACAATCAAGTTCCAGACAAGCAGACCAGCTTTCTTCAATTCAGCAAAGTTTCTTGACATTTTTCTCTCAGCCAGAAAAAAGAAGTACTTAATTGGGGGAGGCAAACATGCAATCACTGTAGGTAACTTGCTGATTACAATAGATACTGCCTGAGCTGCAAGCCTTGTGAAGCCTTAAAAAAAGAAAGAAAGGAAGATATGATTAATATTAACATTCTGGTTCTATCACAGCATGCTTCTTAATGTTGTATGATAATTTCTAACTTTTGTACTGAAAATGGGTAAAGTATTCAACACTGTAGGTTGACTTCTATTATGCTTCCTCTATATAAATCCCCCAAAATCTAAACAATAACATGAATTAAAACCAGAAAACCTAGAAAATTTGCAATTCAGACTGATTCCACCAACAATTAGTCCTCCTGTGCACAGTTATTATGGGATGAATACCCAGGTATTCTGAATGGCCAAAAAAGTTGTTCTGAAAATTGTACAGTATTATTTTTTTCAGCTTCACAAATGAAGTATTGCTCTATGTGTCTCAAGATACCACATACATTCAAAATCAAAACCTTTCATTTTCTACCAATCTCTTTCTATGTTCAAACCTACAAAACTTCAGTTTATCAACTCTGCTCTATGCATGTACACTATATAGTACTGCATTTTTAACATTGCAGATACTATTACATTTTAAGAAGCTATAAAAGTATTGACAAAACACATTGCCCAGAAATCAGGACATATATAAAATGAAAAAGTGTAATATGGTGATCCACAACATAGAGCTGAGCCAAGATTTAAAAAAACTCAATGAACCAAATCCCAAATGAACCAAGAAAACTCCTGTCTCATTGCACTTGTGTTCTCAACTTTTTTTTTTAAAAGGCAAAATGAAAACAAACAAAAAGGTAAGCCAGATCTGATCTAGGTGTCAATTTAATTTGTCACTAGATCTGAGTCTTACCTCTCAGCTAGTCAGCTAGCATATGACTCCAGAATGAGTGATAGACTTTAATACCTACAAAAGTTCTAGTGTGAGAGCAAGGTAAGCAAGCTGCTGCATAGATGTACCTCAAAATGTTCATGAGAAGATACATGTGAAGAAAGAATGGACTGATGCCCTGGTATTCAAAACTTTATGCCAGAATATACTAGAGGGACATGACTGTATTGAAAATCATCAGGTAATATTTTAGTGGCAATAAAGTTATAATGAAATGTTCCCAAAAGGGCTTTTAATAGAGTCTGTAGGCACAGTAGCTTATGAAAGTATATACCAGAAATCACTTTACATCTAATCACCTTCCAAACGTCGCCTACTAAGTATATTATTTCCCTTTTTTCAGTAACTTGTTTCTGTTTCAGTAAATAAGCAGTAGGATATTCCACAGCAGTTTCAGCTCTCTTCAAACATAAAGTGCCATGTAGTAAAGTTGGGATGAATAAATTGTTATCATTTCAGTCAACACCGCGTATCTAAACTTTAACAGGTGACTGAAACAATGATAACTTAAACAAAAACTGCTTGCAGCCATTAGGACAAGAGCACAGACATTATGCTTTACTCTGCCTTGAATCCCACCTTACTGCTGCCAGAGGCTACAAAATGCTATTATTATCAGGACTACAACACTCATTATTTTTAAGAGCTCGTATGTGGGGTATAAGCCTCAAGAAAGAATAACTCAGTTTTAACACTAAATAAAAACAACACAATGTTGGGTAATTACTTTGTTCATTGTCAAACTGAAACACTCATTAAACAACTGTTCAATTTCGATATATACTCACTAAACAGGCAACAAGCTCTTATGTCAAATTTAAAGAACAATGTAAATTTCACCCACATTTCCCAGATTCTTTTCTCTTCATTTCTCGAGGAGTGTAATTCCATTCCTTTGGAACTGTTTTCAGCAAACTTTCAGGAACTATTTGCTTGTGCTGGTACGTTCCATAGTTTTCTGTGGCCTCCCATGAATGCATCAAGGAAATTATCTGCTTCACTATGCCCTTGACAGAACTAATCAAAGCCAGCTTCAAGCATCTGATAACCTCTGGCTCCGACTCACCACAACTGGAAACTACAGAAGGAAGAATTATAAAATATTCAGTAAGTTTATTCATTTGTGTAAATCTGTTTCAGAAAGAAGCATTTCAGAATTCACATGCAAAGAAAAGCAACAGCATTATGATTCATAAACCCCAAAGCAATGTAGCATCTTTTGCCACCTTAACATAGCACTAATAAAAAAATTAATTTTGATTATTTCCTTCATCCTCATTTCTCCATCAGTATATTTCCAAAAATACTGATCTGATTGATGTCTCCCCTTTGACATGGAATATATTTATTTGTTACATATCAATGAAGTTAAGAGATACACCCATTTTTTCTACTTTCTTATCTTGATAGTATTAAAGAAGTTGCATTTATTAGATACCCAAACTGTCACCCTAGAGAACTGCAAAGAGGAAGAGAGTCTTTGGTAACAAAAATGCTTATAAATAATAGTCCTCAACAGCATGTTATTAGAAACTGCATGTTGAAAATAGACCATCCTAAATACAGTTACTGACATCACAACAAGCATCAATCTTCCCCACATTCTTAGCACCACAGAATTACTACCCCTCCCTGCCCACAGAACAGGAGTCATCATCAAACAGAGTGCTGAAGAACGTATCTGAGATGCCTTTTGACATGTTAGAGCCTCGGCTTCTTTGTACTTCATGCTGATCTAAGTTTTTTTTCAGCTTTTCTGTAAGCTTCCATTTTCATCCTCTTGCACTTAGATACCTGAGCACTTTTTACCACAGTTGTTTTCTATTTCGTAATTCTTTTTCCCACCCTATATTATCCCATTTTTTTCCTTCCTTCTCTTTTGAACTTTCTTGCTTTTTAGCCATTGTTTGCAAGATCACCTTATTAAATCTCACCTCTCTTTTCTTGTCAAATACTCCTTTTCCCTATGGGGAATGCTAGTTGCTCTAATTGCTTGGCAGCTTTCCTTCTCCATAGAAAGTCAGAATCCTCTCTGCCTGTTGAAAGCAGAGTCAATATGCTACCTTGACTACGTGTCCTTCAACAGGACTCATTCCTTGACTTTTTCTGGACTCCTTTGATCACTTCTTACTTTTAAATCACGGCAAAAAAATTGGAGCTATTATACACAGAGAAACAAAAGAAAAATAATTCGGTACTGGCAGAGAGCTACAGAAACTATCCCTTGCCATCCAACAGGTAAGACAGACACTTCAGGAAATCAGGCTCCTGGCTGACCACACCACTCTGTAATCACCACCTTCTTCAAAAGACTTAATTGCCCAAAGAAAATTATACTATAATTTTGAAGTAACATACCATCATTTCATCTGATTTATTAAGGTAAAGGTAATACATTCTAAATGTCAGAGAACTGACAAGGTTTAACACTGGATTTTAAATTGTTACTAATAAATTAAAATACCTGTCATATTGTATAAGCGATTCCACAGGTGCTCTTTTTCCATGTAGGGCTCAAAAGCAATGCCAAGAGATTTGGGAGATAAAGTGCAGTAAGACAATATCATGAAGATTGTTTCAATCAGAGAAGGCTGTTTGTTATTTATGCGTTCTAAGAAGGAACTTTGTTCATCACAATTCAATAGTTCATTTCCTTCAAAATAAACAAAAAATATGGTTAAAGTAATTTTCAAGTAATTCAAATACACAGTAACAGAATCAATCAAAACGATGTGCAAACTATATCTGAATAATATTTCAAAGAACAATAATTCTGATAGTGAAATCTGGTCTTCCTCTGCATAATGACATTTGAGTGTCTTCCTGAATTATGTGTAAAAAAAAAAAGACTCAAGCAGCATGTTTTCAAACTATGGAATATGCCTACTTAACTAAAAATGCACTCATTATATATAACTGGAATTAGGTTATTTACTAAATATTAAGCAGATGTAAGTTGTACAACTTCTGTAGAATCACAGTCAAAAAATTATTGCTCAACTCCTCTTATTTCACTTAGTGAAAGAAAAGAACTCTACTTAGTTACATAAACTAAAATAAAGTAGCAGCTGCATAATCCCCAAAATTAGCTGGTTTTGTTTTTCAGTATAAAAAGAAACTAAGAAGAAATCAGTTCCACTAAACAAGATCTCAGCCCTGCTAAGATACTGATCCCCATGTTTTCAAAGACAGCTAGTGATTTTCACAGGGTTCAGAGGTAACAGCTTACATAACATGTATTTATAAGTGTTTTTCATAATCACCATAAAACATTCTCCTAGCTGAAAGACAATGATGTGTCTAAATCTCTTTGAATCTATGCATCTCAGTGGCTTTAACTTGTGCTAATGCAAAAGACATCAGCTTCCCACTTATTTGTGGAATGTTTTTGATAACCAAATTCAGAACTAATTAAACACTTCCAACTTCAAATTCTAGCTAGTAAAATTGAACATTTCTGCCAATATTATTTAAATAAAATTATACTCAAAAATTTCATTGCCATATATACTCAGATATTGAAAATGCCATTTTGACAGCCCTCACATCTTTATCAACCTGTGCAGGAGAAAGGAGGGGCAGACCAATTTCTAGGCTGTATTTTTCTAGTGCTTCAAATAGCTTTCAAAATCTATCACCCACAGTGAAAAACTACTACTTACCACCCAGATCTGAACGACTTGAAAATGCTGTAAAATTCCTCTGAATTCTTACAATCTATCTCACATTTTACTGCAAACCATTCAATCTTGGTATTTTGCAGCCTTAATAGAAACAGACCATAGTATGCAGATAGCTGAGGAACAATACAAGTGATTTCATAACTAACAAGATGTGCTTTTTCCCAAGGCAGGAGCAGCAATAAGAAATTTTTGTGAGATTTTTTTCCTGTGAGTTGAGTGAGCTGGCATATTTTGCTGAGACATGATCCAAAGCCAGATGCTTCTGAGTGAAGAATCAAATGGAATCCATTGACTCACACAGATGAATGTTACATTGTCTAGTGTGGTCAAGGCAAAGAAATAACCAAAAAAGCAGCAAAAGCAGTCCAAAAAGAAAAACCCAGAGGTATGCAAGCTGTGAGACAGAAATTTTAATTCATCTTTGGTTGCATCATTATGAGTAATTTTTGGTTCATTGATTTAACCAAATTCTAGGGTGGCAAGTTTGACAAGTTGTTAAGTACTATGTAAAGTGTATTTGCAGAACATGGTAAGTTTATGACTTGAAATTAAGCCAAATTTGCTTTATGGTCATGCCACATGGGAAGTGTGAGTCACAACTTATTAATAACTTTTCTAATCAACTTAGTGCTGCCAATGAATTCAGACAAATGGAAAGAAGCAGAAAATAATTCTGTAGGTTTATACGCATACATTCTAATAACCACTATATAATATAATCTTTGTGCTTTTAGCAGAGGTCTTCAGGAACCACTAGGAAACCACTGTGAGGCTAAACTCATCGAGATATGTAAGCTCCCATAATCTTTCTTTTGTTTTATGCTGAAGTAAATGTTGCTCTTGTTGTAAGAATATCAGATCCTTCAAAGATCAGACCTAGATGAGTTTTCTGACTGATAAATAGTCACGGAGCAGAAAATCATAGTACAGTTTGGGTTGGAAAGAACCTTAAAGTATAATGTCAATTGGTTGAAAGATTTAGCTAGTAGATCAATATAGTGGGTTAAATATTATGAATGAGGAGTCTACAGAAAGACATAAATTTCTTTTGCCTAAGAATTTCTCTATATGTGTATTAGCTCATCTGTCATAATATTAAATATTCATCTTAGTTTGAACTCCAGTGCAGCCTTCTTGTTAATCATCACATAAGAACAGTGCTTACATGATAGGCATTGTACTTACTGCCCACTGACGCATCATTATCCCAGATATTTGTTAAACAAAAACTGGTATTTGTCATTGCCATAAAACATAATATTGCATACGCACTGAGGATGACAAAATATATTAAAAATATTATTAAATATCACTATAAGAAAATTAAGTATCTACTGAACAATAACTACGTTCTAACCACTCACAATTAATCCCTCCTACTATGACAATGCACTTAGGCTCTTGAGATGGTACTATGTGTTTTAAAAACATTCTCAGAAAAGCACATTTACAAGCCTAATTTATCCATGCTTCTTTCCATGGTTACAGTGGTCTGATAGAAATAGCTTGCAGTAATTTCCTGACATTATCACACATATCCAGCTCTTCTCTGCTACTGATTTAGCCATGACATGAATCTTACCGAATTTTGAAAATCATTTGTTGTTGACTCTACACTTCCTCCAAGACAGACAAGTTATAAACAGTTTTATGTTGTCTTTTTTTTTTTTTTGACCAAAAGATGTAGTAAAAATTCAAATTTATACATGCTGTTTCATTTAAGAAGAGGAACTGTAGATGGTGCAAGTTATTTCTGATACAGCTCTCGTATTTGCAAAAAGCATGAAAGCTCTGCTTTCTTCATAGTTTTAATTGCAGCAGCTGATGATATAAAGAATGCAAGCAGGATGTATTTTATTTGTTTATAGAACCAGATCTTTCAACAGGCACTTGGCATTGCTCCTTCCAATGCAATCATTCTCCAGTCAGTCTTGGCAGCTAGAACCTATTGTAACTTTGAATGTAACTTCATTTTGGCAGCAGCTCTATTATTTTAGGTTTTAATTCCAAAGAGAAGTTTGAGATCATATTACTTCTGTCCTGAATGCAGTGCAAATCTTCACTATATACAACATCAGTTTAGTAAAATATAATTAATACTATCCTCTGTATTAACTGCTACCCTAAAGTTGTGACAACTAAAAAGCTAAGCACAGAACAAAAAGATTTTAACATAACACAGTCCCATAAATCATTGTCATTTTGGAAAACTTCTTTTGAATCCATCACCAACCCATGGTATTTCACTCTCATTCAACTCCCCCTAAAACTTTTCTTTCTATTTTCAACTATCTGAGAAGAAGCTTCCATGAGTGAATCTCCAGTTAATGCCTTCTATGAAATCTATCTTGTCCACATCAAATAAAATCCTATCAGAATAGCTCTAGCATTGATTTTATGGGATAGTATGCTGAAATTGTGGCATTCTGAGGCAATATTGAAGTCATTCCTATGGTCACAAAACCTCCTTTGCATTATTCCACGTGTTGGGGTTGATGTACATTTGCAAATGCTTCACTGTAGCATGAGCCTCCTACCAGAAATAAATATGTCTTTGAAAAGTTATCCATATGATCACATATCAGAGTCAGAGAGATAATGACAGATATTTCTCAGAGACTATCTTCACACTTTGTCAAGTGAAGGTATATGATTTATAGCAGGACTTTGTTACAGTCCACATAGAAAATCCTATTTGACATTCCAGAAACTCCATAAAATCTATTTAATGTTTTCTTTACCTCATCACTGAAAGTCATCAAAAGGAATTAGGTCCCTTTCTCACACCTAGATGCACATCATGCCTGCAAATCCTTCTACTGTTGTATCACGTTGGTTAAGCAGATACAGTATCCTATAAGTTTATGGTTCAGAGGGATTTACTTAAGTGATTTATATTTTCTTTTGTAGTAACTCACTACTGTCACTAAAATTGTAGTATGACTCCTAAGGTCAGTTGGTAAAGTCACCAGCTTACTGGTGACTTACAAAAATTCAGTGTCATTTACACTGAATCTGTCATTTACACTTAAATTTACACTTAAATGCCTAGAAGTTAATTAATTTGACTTTGTTTCATTAAAATATACTTAACGCTTGAAATTTCCCTCAAAATGCCATATTATACATAGTGTCAGTCACAGAGTTGCCTCACATGGGGCAAAGAATGGGAGAAGGGAAAAAAAATCTTTCCATTCTACAATTGTATTTTCAGCTCATTTCTTTTGCCAGAAAGCAGTTAATAAAAGCACAGTCTTTGAAAACTTTTCATATCTATTAGTGTCTAGGGAGCTGGCTGATACTGCATCACACAGTTTTATTCTCTCAGTGAAAATCCTCCCTTCATCACTCTTCTTATGTGTTCTAGGTAAATTATCTCTCCTTTTGAAGCAACTCACATCTCAGATTTGCAGCCCATAAACTTATCACAGAATGTTATCAATTGTTACTATCAGTTCTTATTTCAAAGCTTCAGTGAGGACCAGGATATCATCTAAGTTTATCTGTACAGGCCACACAATACCCTCTTCCATTAGACTCTAAAATATATGCAAAGTGCAAGTCAAAAACACAAGGTGAAATGGCCAATGGCCTTGCCCTACTGTGAAAGCAGCTCTCTTCCAGATTATCTCTACATGCCAGAGAATTATAAAGTTGTGGGCTGAAAATGAAATTAAATCCTTGCCACAGCTGGAGTCTAATGTAATCATTGCAATGAATAAGATGTTTTTTAAAAAAGGAATGTACGGCTTGTTCTATTGCTCATTGTTAACTTGTTGCTACCATCCCTTCTCCATAAGAAAAGGATGTACGAGGACCAAGGACTGATTGAAGGCTTTGGATGTGCTTTGCTTACTGTTCCCCTGGGATCTCTTTATTATTTTCTATTGGTAAGTGGACAGTTTTCTGTTGAGTGATGAGGCAGCTTTATTATGCAAAGAATAACTCTTGGTTCCTGTCTTTTAAATGAGAAGTCACAGACTGTTCCATTGACATGCCGTGCACTCAGATAAAGTCCAGCAGAAATTCTCAGTAGGTCACGTTCACCTTTTTCATTTGATTACCAGCATCTGTTGGACTCAGTAACTCATATTACACAAGCACCACTTTCTTTATTAATCTTCTATTTGCTACTTAAAAAAATCTTCTACTGCTGTTTCCTATCAGTGGCTGTTAAAAGTTATTGTGGTAAAAAATTCCAACAAGGAAATGACAAAACAATTTTGACAAAAAATTAAGACAGTATCATTTACCATCATTACTTCTGCAAAGGCACAGCAAAGGACCTAGACCCTTCACTCACTCACTCACTCACTCACTCACTCACTCACTCACTCACTCACTCACTCACTCACTCACTCACTCACTCAAAAAACATGTCTTACATGAAATTTTCTGAGCAGTGAATCTGCAGAAAACAACTCTGGGATTATACTGCATTGTAATTAACTATAATTCAGTAAACCCTTCTTACTGAGACTTTTAGTTTAAGTTACAGAGGTCCAATACACAAATCTGATTTTTCAACTATTTTTTCACTTTTAACCACACTCAATAGAGACAAATAAATGGTTCAGTTTTGGGTATACTGATTTATTGCTTTCAGTATTTTCCATGTGCAAGCTTCATGTTTGAGGAACACTTAAATTTTATGTGTATTTATGTATGATATTATAAAAGAATGTCAAATCTTCCCACCTTCCTGTCAGTGTAGCTCTTACTTATATATGATATCCTTCTTTTAGCAACACTGAATCATGCAACATACATGTATTCCTCCCTCTGCTGGGCAACTTTGCCAATCCTAACAGTATTCCCTACTATGATGGGGAATATTAATTCTTTCCAATCAGCACCATAGTGCAATCATGTGAGAACAAGAGAGAGCAATTGAATTGAATGAAATCATTTGATGCCTACTGTAAATACTTCCAATACAAAGAAATGATCACCATTATCTAAGAAAGTTCTATCATTACCTAAAACAATCTACACATAAGCACCTCTTCATATAGATACTTTGCCTGCTTTTTGCAGGGAAAAGGAAAGATGGAATGTAAAATAAAATAAAATCTGAGAAGACTTTTCTTATTCAAAGAATGGTAGTTAAATACTAGGGAGTTTTATTATCACTAGGGCAAATAACTCAAAACCTATGCTATACTAAGGTTTTTATCTGTTTTCATGCTGAATGGAAGAATCCAAAACTATCATTGCTAGTACTAAGGTATACTGTTTTAGTCCAGCTCTCTGTGTATCATCACATAACTGCTCATATTAACAAAAAAAAAATCAAGTAAATTTAAAAAAAAATCAAACCAAGACCTCAACATAAGGAGGACATGGAGCTGTTGGAGTGGGTCCAGAAGAGGGCCCTGAAGATGATCAGAGGGCTGGAGCACCTCCCTTACGAGAACAGTTCGTTCTTCATTCTGGAGAACAGAAGGCTCATGGAGGACCTCCTAGTAGCTTATGAATACCTGAAGGGGCCCCTGAAAGGCAGGGGTAAGACTTTTCAATAGGGTACAGGATGGCAGGACTAGGAGTAATGCTTGCAAATTGGAAGAGGGTAGCCTTAGCTCTTTACTGTGAGGGTGGTGAGACTCTGGAACAGGTTGCCCCAAGAGGGTGTGGATGCCCTGGAGGCGTTTAAAGCAAGGCTGGATGAGGCACTGAGCACTAGTGGGAAGTGTCCCTGCCGATGGCAGTGGGGTTGGAACTAGATGATCTTTAAGGTCCCTTCAACACCAACTATTCCATTCCATGATTCCATTCCATTCTGACTTACACAGCTTCCAACACAGTATTAGCAGAATTAATAGAAAGCCCTGTAGAATAATAAAACAAGTATTTCATCTGTTATACTTTCATAATGACATTAATGAGAGTATTCACATGGGGAAATACATAAAAATTCTTCTAGAATGCCTGCAAAGACAAATACCAAATAACTTAAAATCTGTAAGCAGATTTTCACTGCTAAAATACAGTTTTTAATGTGACCTTTCAGTCCACTAATTCACTTCTAAGAATCTGTGCAAAGCAGTTGTGTGCATCAAAGCTCTGTTAAGTTCATATTCATTTTGACTCCTTTGCATTTATGATAGCAACCTATTCCCAAATTTTAGTCTGCTTTGAAAATATAAATACTCAAACGGACAGGGAAAAAATTCTCATTTTAAAAGTTATGTTTTCTTCATTATTTTTACACATTTCAGAAGTGTCCCACTGATAAATGAATGACTACATAAACCCTGCAAAATGGTTGTCAACCTTCCTTCCTGGTTTTAGTCAGTTAAAAGTTAATTTGTATTTCTCCCTGATGCTCTCGTAAGGATTGACACTAAAAATACTTACTTGAGCTTCTCAGTAAAATTTTCACCAGGAGACAATCATGATGTAGCAGTGTTTCCAAAAGCAGGTTCAAATTACAGTAGGGCTGGGATAAGAGCAATTTCAGCTGACCCTTGGCTGTCATTTCTCCAGCTGATGGAGTCCTTTCAAAATGCAAGATAAAGACAAAAGAATGTAGTTAATTTATCTATGAAATTAATATCCTTAAAGTGCAGATGTAATGCTAACTCCCTTAAATGTCAATCCCTCTCAGATTATTCTGAAATCACTTTCATGCTTGCTTACTTTAAGGCTGCTCAGGGAAGGAATTACATTTAATCTCAACTAGCTAAAAGCAAATTAACATTTGGTAGTCTGCCAAAGTTATAACTGATACAAAGCAACCTCACTTATCTCTTTTATAGCACCATGTTTGCCTTGTACTACCAGGCAAAAAGGATTTTTTTTTCTGTGCTTGAATAAATTTAAGGCTATTATATTAATTGTTTAGCAAGAGATCTGAAGTGTCCTGGATAAAGTATAAGAAGCTCTTAATTAAAAAAACAGAGAGAATGCTCAAAGGGGCTACAACATTCCACATTAGGTTGACCAATTCTTACATGTTTTGAAAAATCCATCTGAAACTATTTTGCCAGCAGGGAAAACTGAGAAAGCTTCAGTAGTTTGATTTTTTTTTTTCAGTTTCCCCTTTCTGCAAAATTTTAGTTTCCAAACAAAAATATTCCAGCTGACTATGACCCCATACTAATTAATGCAATTAAATAAAACAAACAAATAAATAAATCTTGTTTTCTCCTTCTTGAGAGAAAAAATGCTTGAAGCATTTTTTGAAATATTTTTTCTCAAAATTGGGTTTTGGTTGTTTTTTATCCCCAAAAGCTTAATTTTTTGCATGATTTTGAAGGTTGTAAAATTGAAATTTCAACTGATGCTTAGCCATTGTAGTTATTCATCTCAGCTACAAGTTTATACAAAAATAGCTACAAACACTGAAAGCTTATGCACCACATATGTAAACTTCCATACAGATAAACTTTATATGCACCAGCATAGAAACTACATATGCACTCTGGTGTTAACTATGCAGGCATAAACATTCTCTGGCAGCACACACACACTCCACCTTCAGCACTGGTTAAAGCTTTCCTCATTGGAAGCTACATTTTCCTGTCAGGCTGGAGAAGGTTTTCATGTATTTTTGTGTCATTTACACACAGCTATTGGGACAGAAATACATTGGACTCATGCCCATTGCCTTTCTAAGGGATGGGAACTTCTCAGTTACAGTGCCCACTTCTACAACCATCCACCAAGTGTGCCATGTAGGAAAAAAAGCAGAGATGACCACACAAAAAACCTTGCTGTCCAGCCGAGGTTGCATGGAAAAGTATGTACAGCTTTTGTTGTTTTCATCAGCCACATTCTATGTAATCATTAATAATGTAGAACTAACTGTATGAACAATTATATTTTTACATATAAGCATATACTGGATTCTAATAATATCTGTCAAAAATACATATACATATAAATACATACACATTTAGATTTTGTTAAATCAAACTTTCAGCATTAGGGTTTTGCATTGCTAATAATATTGCCTTAATTTCTGTAAGTTCAAGATTAGTTATATATATAAACTTCAGCACATGTTAAAAACTAATTAGTAGTTTATTAATTAAAGTTTGTATTAAAACAACTGCTATTCTCACATAAGAATTAGTGCTGTAGCTGAATGCAAGCTCAACACTTTAAAATACATGGGCCAATTTTACTTTGAATGCCATATGACATGATCATACCTAACAAGGTCAGACGTTTCAAACTTTAAGAAAAGCACACATTTATGAGGGGTAATATTTTAAATGATGTTAGAAATAAATGCCATTTTTAGAATATCTGAGCTGAAATAAAACTTGTCTGTCATTGACCAGATGGGAAGTTATCATGTTGTAATATACACAAGTTCTTGGCTCTTTAAGCCTCTTGCAAATGGAAATGTACAATGGTGTGACTCACTTGGAGGAAAAATAAAATACACCAGACATTCCCTAGAGCCATGAAGCTAGCACCAATAAATGCACTGAGAAGTTTTGTAACGTGCATATGGAGAGACATATGTTCTCTCATCCTCGTCGCTCAGCACTAGTGAAAATAAGACTAGCCTCATAAAAAGTGACAAAAGGTGAAGTACATACAAATATCACACATATAAATGTTCCATTTGTACAGTCAGAGAAAAAAAAAAAAACCAAAACCAAACCAGAACTCAGATCTGCAAAATATATAATTATAAACCACAAATAAAGCAAAGAATAAACCCCAATTACAACTAAAAGAACCTTAATATAAATTATCAGTAATTATTGTGTTTTATAACCAGTTGTGTTACTTTGATTAGAATCCAGGAGAGAACAAAAAAGAAAATGCCAAATGATAAGTTCAAGCCTTTATGAAGCAAATAAACATTAGCACTAATTAATGTTAACAATATTAACAAAGATACTGAAGTCAAAAGGGTAAAACAGACTATAGGTATTTTTAGGCATGAAAAATTATACAGTTATTGTAGTTTGCAAGCAAAGTAATTTCAGGAACAAGCAAAAGCTTCTCTTCATATATCAGGCTTAGGAAGAGCAAATACTAGATTGATATATTTATGCCAGTTTAGAGTTCTCAGTTAAAAATCAGGTGGCTGCAGTTGGGAGGTGTACAATGGCCTAAATTTCCAATAGGATTATGGACAGTGGATAGATATTTCCATTAACTGTAAGAAGTAAAAGCATAAAACCATTCAGGAAGAATTAGGAAGATCTAAAAAACAGTACTTAGACATAATGAGTATTCTTGATGCTCTAAATACAAAATTTCATTAAATGAAAGCTTTCATGACATGAATATGGTATAAAAACTGGTGACAACTTTTGAATACCTCAGAATACATTGCTCAAATTATTTCATTACACATAGGATCATTCACTATTTCTTTCTGAACAGTTGAGAAGTGCAGTGGTAGAACAAAACATTAAATATTTTACCAACACAGTTCACTAATTTTCATCAGTACATTACACATGGCTTTTTAGATATGGATTGTCCCCACACAGGTACTCAAACTACATCTTCTGAGAGATGTGCTTTAATTTAGGCTCCCCATTTCTCCATTTGGTAGTCAAGAGGATGTGCATTATCTCATCTTTCATAAAGAGATAACATAATAAATTCTGGATATCTCTCAAACACTTTTCTGCTACTCATTCAAGACAAATGTCCAAAAGGGAACAGATTTTTATGTTTGTAAAATCCTAATTCTACCTCAAAGAATAGAATCATGTCTGACCAAAATGGTACCAGCTTTATGTACTTTTACCTAGCAGAAGGTACTCACTTGTGAACTCATCCTCCTAAACTCACAATTCACAGTACTGTGAGTACTGGCCTTGGATTAGGGAACCAAGGAATTTATGTCCATTCCTGTACTTACAAAACTGCCAACAAATCAAGCTGAAGCTTCACTGAGCCACATCACTTCCAAAGTTTTAGAAAAACTTAATTTACTCTTTCAAGCATGAGAAAGGACACATTCTGAATTGAAGTTTTTCACTCTGGCATTTTGGTTTGCCAACCACACAACTTTGACTCTGTCACAGCATCTCTTGCCTGTGAAGTACCAGCAGGTATCAGAAGTGCAGGGAAGGATGTAACAGTACTGCTGAGTTGTTAGGTATAAAGGCTCTAGAGAGAAATCAGCATGTTTCCTGTAGTATGGGGCAAAACCATAGGGAAGATATTGTGATGTACAAGGTACAAGATACTATGTGTACTAGGCAAGAGATAATAAATCTACACCACATTGATCTTCAATAGGTCACCGTGGGTCACTACTCATATGATAACATATTCCTCCAAATAGAAAAATACTTTCTCAGAAAACACAATAGCAACTGATAAAAGCAGCTTTTCCTGAAGATGGAGAATGAAAATCTCTCAGGAAATAACTTTTGAAGAGGAGGAGGAGGTGAAGAGGTTAGGAGAAGATCTACAGTGGTGTGGGAGTGCTTCAGGTTCAAAATTAGAAAGGGAATGACAGCACAGCTGGTAGCATATGTCTCACATGTAACTTGTCATTATATGCAGTGACACAGAAAATGAAAATCAAGCTTTTATCTCTAATCATGCAGTGATCTCTAAAAATCAACTACTATCAAGCAGAATATTTTTCAATGAGTCACTTATGTATCAAACCTTTTTTAACCAGCAGTCATGAACAGAAGCATACATTCTTCATCTCCCCTTTAATTATAAGTCTTTCAAAACAGCAACTGTGCTGAACTATATTAATGTCAAGAGCTATATACTCCTTAATTAAAGCAAGAAAAACTTGAAGATAATTCAAATATCAAACACAATGAATAAAAACAATAAATTGAAAAATAGCAGTAAAAAAGGCTAAAAAACACTGCTTTCAGCTTGACCTCTCTTTTCAGCTCCTAGAGTGAAAAGGTTAGGGAAATCTGCAAAGAATTTTTATTAACAACAGGTTCCTGTTATTTTAAAAATATCAATAAGTTATTTATTTAGATGCACTCTTTTTGAAATGTTGATTAGTATTAACTATCTGGTGATTCTTTTACAACAATCAACTTTTGGTACTCACTTCATGAAGAAAGAACAGGGTGATGGTATGCAAAGCAACCAGTGTAATGGATGATAAAAGACGTTTGAGAAATCTTGAGGAAGGTGCTCATCAGAGTTGCTCAAAAATGTCCTGAAAAAAAAATCAAACATTTCTGAAATACATAGAAGGATGAAAATCTTTTTGGATTATTAGTACAATGTATATAAAAACAACAGACAGAAAATCCCTTAGGATGCATAGTACATGCATACATATTCATAATTGCAAATTTCTTTATCTTATGGCTAAAAATATCATTCTACATTGTATTTACTATCACTCTTTTCAAACTTGCTACTGTTAGTACCGTCACAGCAGTTTTCTTCCTATTTTTACTCCTTTATACCATGTCTTCAAACTGTATGTGAAATGCACTGAATAAGCAAATTGCTCTTCAGTAATTTATTTCTATAGCTTTTTTCCCCCACCTAATAAATGCATCAAATTATCAATAATTTTATCATAACAGTAAGAAAAATATTTTTTGTAATTAAAATGAAGAGCATGCAGACTTTGGATTAAACTGGACAAAAATTTCAGCCAGAAGCTTTGGACCTTCACTGGCTTTTGAGAAAGAGAATACTGGTTGAAAAAAACACTGTTTTCAAGTGTAATAAGTGATGAAGAATTAGATAAGCTACTTTTGTTTCACTTCTTCATCATTCTTCTTACACAAGAGATGCAAGAAGTAAAAATCTAATGTGCCCATTCCACTGGTCCTAAAAAAATTTATTATTTTAATTAAATAATTACATGATATGATAAAAAATAATTATAAGAACAGGATTATAGAATTTAAGATTTATCTTCGAGTATTATTTAATAATAAATAACAAATTATGTAGGTATTTATACAATTCTGTAGAAATCACTAGGATGCAATGATCTTTGTGAGGAACAGCTGCTTCTTGGCCTCTTCTCTTTCTACTCTCCTTTACTTTGAATAAAATTGTTGCAGAGAGGACATAATCTGTTACATCCATCCTGCAAACACAAATTCTTTTTCACCTTACTTTTTAACTTGCTTTTCTGCAAATTTTCCCTATTGGTAACTCTCCCCCTCTAGAGGTTGCTTGTTTATATATCACAGCTGGGCCTTTCTAAGTTCTATAAAGAAGGTAACTACCTTTTGATATGCCACTTTTACAGAACTCATTTGTGACATATTTGCTCTACTTTCTGGACTGACTCAACATCATTCCCACTTTTGAATTAGTGCTCTACAATTGCACTACTAGTAGAGGGAAATTTTGAAATCCCTCCAGAAAAGACACAAAGGCTTCCTCAGGACAAGAGAACCATTTTTTTGTAATACATAAGAAAAGCCATTGTCATGACATGGAAACAGTGGGAGTGAATCTAAACACTTAAAACTGAAGATGGAAAGGAAATCCACTAGTATACTGCCTTCAGAAGCTATGGACATAAAAGCCAAAATCTCCTTCATTACATAGTGCTTTGTCACTATTACATTGATAGTACATTTGTTTGGCCATTAAATTCTTTAAATTACTTTTTAAGTCTTTTTCACAGCTGCATATAAGTAGTTAAAAGTGTTTCAATGTGTGCAAAAGGTAAATTCCTGCCTATAAGAGTCCAGATGAAAGAAGACTACACTAGTTTAACTTCTGAACTTCTCCAAAAGAGTGGTTTATTTGTAAATTAATTTTACTAATCAAGAAAAATTAGTAAAAAAACTTAATACAGACTTCAAAATTAAATGAGCAGAGTAGAAGATTTAGCACATACTGGCTTGGTGCTTTTTTTTTAGTGAATTCATGCCAACCTGAAGATTAAAAATAAAGCAGAGATTGGAATATAAAGGGAGACTTTCAAGGAGAAAATAATTATAATAAAGAATCAATAAGACATATAAAATATATTTATTTTAATATATTTATCATAATACATTTATAATCCTATATTATACACTAGATATTGAATTATATAAAATTATATATATTGTTTAATTTTCTCAATTCTGTGAGAAAATTAAGGGAAAAAATGTATTGTTCCTAATTCTCTGGAACATTCTTCTTAAGACAGCAAAGCACAGGGCTAACTTGCTAAAAGAAATGTTGATAAATTTGGGTAGTGATCTAATAAAAAATCACATGTTGTCTACTAAGGCAATTTTTATGAGTTGTTTCTTAGCTGACTCCTACAGACAAGGGCCAGATTGACTTTTGGACTCTGAGGCTTACAATAAAACGCCTACAAAGATTTTTAATCTGAGATGGAGATAACGACTTTGAAGATTGTTTAGAATAACTTCAAGTACTACAAAAAAAGCAAGTGTCCGATGATAACACAAAAATTCTGGTGCCAGCATTTTTTTTCCACCGTCCACTTCTGGACGTGTAATTCTTGCCAGAAAATTCCAGCTCTGTGCCAGACAGTTTAATCCAACCACTCTTCTGACAGAAATATAATAATAACTAGTAGGAAATTTGTTTTGACTACAAATGATGTTAAAGCAGCTGCCTATAGTCTCAAAGCAGTGGATAGCATCTGTGAAAGTATTTAATACCACAGCAAGATTCCAAGTTAGAGTGGTTTTGCTCTTCAGTAGAATATGACAAGGTGAGAATTGATCTTGTAAGCCTCAGTGCGGGTGTGAAAAAATTAGATGTCAACAAGATGCATCCTAATGGTATTTCCCTGTAGACATTGAAGGATTTAGCTCTGCATAAGGAATAAACATGACTAAGAAGCAACATTATGAATTATAAAATCTATTAAAAGAAGAGGAATATTTCCAGCCTTTAAAATTGAATTAAATATATTTTACCAGTCAACAGAAATTCTACCAAAAGAATATCTAAATTCTTCTCTCACCATTCAAATATTTCATGTGATTTCTTGTTGAGGAAGTAAGATACAATTCATAAAATGAAATAATAAAAAGGTGCATCCACTCTAATCTTTATGATCTTAACAGAAAGAATGTTATCTCCTACTCAGTACAAAAGATAAAAGATTATAGAAAAAAGAAATAAAAGGAATAGATGTGTCCCAACTTGAGCAACCCTCAACCAGGTGCAGAAAACAGTGTATACTCTGAAGTCTGCATATTGCCAGCCAGCTTCTCCTGGATAATTTAATTCTTTTTAAAATAGTTGATAAGGAACAGAACTGGTTTCTCCTAGGAGATCCAAAAACTGCATTGAAACCGTTAGATCCAGCTACTGAATTACACTAGGAACTGACAGTCTGAGTATCAACCTGACCCAACCCTTTATTTAAGGTTTATGATGAGAAAGGTGCTAAATACATGTTTAGGCTAGAGGATGTCCAGTAGTCCTTCTCAACCTACAGTTAAATTATGCTGAATTTAGCTCAGGAAGGGCAGAGAAGGGTGGAGGAAAATGTGGCATACATAATATGAATATTAAAAACTGATGACCCAGGATTCATAGGTGGATTTAGAACAAGGTCTAAGTACCGTTATCATAAAGAAAAGAAACATCATTAAACACCAGAATGCACAGCATTTGATAAGAAAATGAGGAAGGAGAATGCATATGCCAGAATCACATTATTTGAAGTTAAGGACATTATTCATTTTTCAGCACCCCTACTATTTTCTTGCATTTTGGTAACATAATAAAGCCTCTTGAATAATCTGAATTCCCTGTAAGCAATAGTTAACACAGCATCTCTGGTAAGTTGGAAACGAGCCAGTCCTATTATTAGACAACTCCTGGAAAACAAAGCTCTGTCATCACCGCTTTTATGATTACACAAAATTTTCCTGAGCAGTCTAAAGATTAATTTAAACCTAGGCCCTGCAGGGAAACCTTCTAGTACCAGGAAAGAAAGCGTGATAGATTTAAAAGAAATTTTTTTATTTCACTTCTAGATAATTTTATCAAAGTACTGAATGATACAGGGCCAAGTTAACAGATGGAAATTTTGGCTATGCAGCTGTAATTGTAAAAGAAAAGTTATGAAGGATTAGTATTCTTTAAAATAATGTATAACTTCTAAATTTGCTGTTGACAGATTCTTACTGTGATGGACTATATACAACTCAGTAAATAACAGACCTAGGAATTAAACACAAAATGGATTATATGAAAGTGTTTCTAAGTGGATAAAGCCATTCAAGAAGCTAATTCAGTATTTCTTGGATTCTGGACACTGGGTTAGGTTATCATATAAATATTAGTGATAATGAAACAAAATATAAAAGAATTGCTTTCATAGTGGAATTTCATGGATTCTGAAAACAAAAGTTCAGAATACATAGATCATAAAATATATCCCGTCTGACTTACACAAAAGCATGCATTATTTATGCTTTTCAATGTTAATATTACTTTAGTAACTATGTAAGAAAATATGACTTTTTTGTATTCTTAAACAAAGCTGCCATATTTTTATTATGATTTGCAGAGTACTTTGTAGTAAATTAAATTAACTGCTACATCCTGCCAAGATTTGATTTCTAGAAAAGCAACTTAGGATACAGAAATGCACATGCCTAAATATAAAATTTGTATGGCCAAGTTGTTAATCTGGAGCATTTTACACAAAGTAGAATATATGCTGCTTCACCCTCTCCATTAGCACTGTGCTTTGAAATTCAGTGAGGTCTCAAGCTGGGACATAATTTTACCATCCCAGGTACAGATAAATGTGTAAACTAGGTGGATTAGTGGACAAGACTACAATAGATTATACCACTGATTTATTTTAGCTCATGATTCTAATATCTTTCATAAAGGTGAAATGTCAAAACTGATAGTAGAAGCAGTTATAATTACCACAATGTCCATTCATACTTCCACTGCTTTTGCCACAACAGGATTAACTCATCTGTTCACCTTACCTCTTATTTTTTCATGAGCTTGAAGGATGTAGGATCAAGTATCCAGTTAAAATCCACTTTCGCATGCTCTTCAGAGCCCACAAACATTAAAATGAGTCCACATCTGACAAAAAATATTTAATTGATGTGGCTGGAGGTCACCCACTCAGCTTGCACCATGAGTATTGTCTAGGATATTCTTCTTTAGAAAAACCAAATAAAAGTGAGTTGAATAGGACTTGTGTTCTTAGTGTTGGTATTTGGTGTTTTTTAAATTTGTGATCTTACTATGTATTGTCTCTTACATCAAATTTACATGAAAAAGCAACAAAACCTACAACTACTGTCAGTGCAAGTAATGTATCCCTTTGTTTGCAGATGCATACTGTGAAGAAATAATTTTACAAAGACAGGCATTCTATACTCTTTTTCTTTAAAACCATAGTATTTGTTGAAGCACATTAGTCATGTAACAAAATTATCATTTCAGCAAATTATCTTTTAATTCCAGTGATTACAGAATTATTATAGAATTGCAGAACATTCTAATTTACCTGGAAACTGAAGGCAGATGAATCAGAACTGGCAAATAATCAAAATTTTTCAATTGCATGACTGAGTAATGCTTTTGAAAACTTACCAAAAGCCCTGTTATCATAGAAGAAAATGTTTTTAGATTAATAAGAATGTGTTTCTAACATGATGTGTCCTAATAGAGCAGTGATCTGCTATTTTAGCTATTTATATAATTATTAATTATATTCTACTTTCTGCATTACAGAGGAAATCAAACCAGACATTCACTATGTCACACAACAAAAAAGTATGTGTGGTATATCTGAAGGGATTTTATTAGCTTTGTATCAAACTCCTGTGATTCAACCAAGGATTTTAAGACCTGATGAGATATACCTGCAGGTCTCAGGGAACTGCTAAGCTAATGTCTATTATATTTGGGAAATCATGGCAATCTGGGGAAGTTCCTGCTGAGTGTAAAGAGGAAAACTTAAGCCCCTTCTCCAAGAAAAGAAAAAAACAAGACCCAGGGAACTACAGGCCAGTCAGTCACATCTCTGTGCCTGGGCAAGATCATGGAGCAGATGATCCTGGAAAATATAGCAAAGAACATGGAAAATAAGGAGATGGTGGCTTCACAAAGGGCACACTGAGTATGAAAAATTTACAGACCTCTAAAAAGGGGTTACATTGTTGGTGCATAAGGGGAGGGTAACTGACATTGTCTACCTGGACTTGTGCAAAGCCTTTGACGCAAGTGATGTTCCTCAGGTGTGGTGTGGGTGCTGGGACTGATGCTATTTAAAATATCTTTGTTAGCAACATGAATTGGGATCAAATACACCCTCAGCAAGCTTGAAATGACATCCATCTGTGTGGCATGGACAACACGCTGGAGGGGAGGGATGCCATTGAGAGGGACCTGGATAGATTTGAACAGTGAGACCATGACAATCTCATGAAGTTCATGCATAGTGTGAATGTGACTGGGCCATGCACCCCAGTCATGGCAATCCTGGGCACAGTTCCAGGCTGGGCGGAGAATGGCTCAAGAACAGCCCTGAAGGAAAGACTTGGAAGTGTTGGTAAGATGAGAAGCTCAACATGAACTGGTAATGTGCACCTACAGCCCAGAAGGTCAATGGCCAGTTAGACTGAATCTATAAAAGTACATCCAGCAAGGGGTATTCTGTCCCTCTGTTCCACTCTAGGGAGATCTCCCCTCACAGAGTTGCCTCCAGCTCTGGGCCTACCAATAGCAGAAGGACATAAAACTGTTGGCTCAGGACCCCATGGAGATGACCAGAGAGCTGGAGACTCTCTGCTGCAGGGACAGGCTAAGAGAACTGAGATAGGTGGGTTCAGCTTGGAGAGGAAAAGACTCTGGAGGAGACCCTAGAGTCCCTTCCAGTTCCTAAGGGGTCTCCAGAAAAGCCGGAGGGGGAGTGGCATGATAATAGTTTTACACGTAAGAGGGAAGATTTAGATGAGATATCATCAAGAAATGCTTTGCTGTGTGGGGGTGATGAACCTCTGGCCCAGGTTGCCCTGAGAAGTTGTTGACTTCCGCATCCCTGAAGGTGTTCAATGCAAAGCTGGATTGGGTCTTGGTCCAGCCTAGTCTTGTAGGAGGTGTCCTTACTCAATGCCTTAAGGTTCCTTCCAAACCCAAACCATTCTGATATTCTACACAACATTATTCACAATAATGGGTTTTAGTTAGGATCATAAAGACTAAGTGTCAATATCAGGCCTTGCATTTGTACTTCAACACAACCATTCACCTCTTAGATTGATCCCACATAAACTCAATGCTTGAATGTTTCTTTAATACTTACTCGCACAAATTCTTCAGTGGTGCAGTCAAAATAGCCAACACAGAGAGCAGACTATTGCAGTGGCTATGTATTTTAGACATCTTGAGATCTCTGTCTTCACATGGATTCAGAAACTCTTGTACAGAGCCACAAACTGACCAGAGCATATCTTCAGTGGACATCAAAATTGCTGCAACATCAAGTCTGTACAATAAAACAAAACAAAACAAAACAAAAAAAAAAACAACAAAAAAACCTCCAACCCATTACTTAGGATATAAGTATAGTGGCAAATTTCAGTTTAATGCAGCTTTTCTCTGAAAACATAAAAAATCAAAAGCATAGCATGAACGTAAATTTTCATCTTTCATCAGTGGTGCAGAAGTTCTGAGTACACTACACTGTAGAAATCCAGCACTTCCACAGGGAAATTGTTACCAAAACTAGTCAAAAGAAGTACCTAAAAAGTATGGAAATCTCCTTTTCTAAAGGACAATGGCACTAGACAAGAACAAATTACCTTCTAAACTACAACTACAGAAAAATAAATTATAGTTTTATTTGTGACAAGGTACATATAGTATATATGGGCTATTTTCAAATCCCACTGGAGAAAAAAATTAATGAGAAGTTAATTAAATCTTCAGTTTGCAAAACTTTAACTGCTAGGTAACATATTACAATGTGGAATGTTTCTGAGTCAGTAAGCTAGCTGCTGCTTGTTGATATTGGCTTGCAGAGCAAACTACAACAACATAGTCTGACAAGACTACTCTGGCATTTACAGATATGAAGCAGATGGATAACACAAAATGTATGTCAGGCCTGAAGCTGGACTGAAAAAAAAGTACCTAACTGCCTAAAAGCAGTTAAGCAGGCTTAATTTTTAAGCACCTGAATTTTTCAGGACCATATCTGTTTTGGACAATCTAGGCAAACACAAAATAATAAGTATTTATCATTACTAGAAATCAGATCTCAAACATTTCAGGAACCACTGAGAGAAAAGAACTTCCTCCAAAATACAGTATTATAATTTTTTCTTCTTTTAAAAAAACCCTCTGTGATAAAACCATATAAAATTTTATTATTTCTTTCTTTCTCACTTGTATATGACTGGATAATTCAATCACTCGTGCCAAATTCAGAAATTACTCTACTAAATAAAACAATTTTCTACCAAAAAAATCATTATTTGGAAGCAAATTGATCTAGAATTTACATACTACATTCAAGAAATACTGTAACAATACATATTTTTATTTCAGGGTATTATTTTTTTCCATATTTCTAGGATACTTTTATGATCCTAGAAATACAGAAGAGTCTAATCACAGTAAATAAATCAAGGAATAGAATATTTTGATACATAGAACAAAACTTGGGGGTTTTCTCTCCATATCCCAAGGATGTGAACTTGGAAAAGTTATTCAAGCTTCCATGACACTCATCCTTTTCATCACAGAACTTACAACAAATGCACATAACTCTTAGCTCGCAAAGAACATATTCATATAGGAAAGTTACATTGCTTGTCAACACCCCTGAAACCTCATATTCTACTGGAGCACATGGAGCTTTCTTCATGAATCAATGTCTTGATTTCTAGTGCTGATACTGGTAATTCTGCTCGTGCTTTTAATTAAAACCAAGTTCAAAATACAGAAATTGTAGCTATCCCCTCTAATGTGTTCAACAGTATTTACATTTGAATAAAAACTGTGATATACAAAATAATAAACTATGATTTCCTTATGTTATTCCTAAAAACTGTGCATTAAATACACAATCATTACCTGATCTGTGGTGTTCTCCTGTAACTGGGGCAAGCCTGACAATATCTGGAGGACAATATAGCCAAACACTGCTCTAGGACATCTTTAAGTATCTCCTGGGCTGTCTTGGGAGGTAGAATAGTCCATAGATCATGATGAAGAGAACAGCAGAAGTAATGCCACATCTGGATGGAGAATGAGCATCTTTCCCCCTAGCAAAATCACCACAGATTAAGTAATAAAAAAACCCACCTTCCAAAATGTCATTTTAGTTCCTGTAACTGCAACTAATTAAATCTGAAAGGAAATAGCTTAAGAGTTTCAGGCACACGATGACCAAAAAATCATCCTTATCAGATGTGAAACATCTTTATTAGAAAAGGAAACACATGTTTCCTTAGATTCTGCTACAAAGCCAAACCACAGCACTTAATCCCTACTCAAAATCCTTAGTGCTATAGTTTAGTTAACAAATACATACTGTGCCCTGTGCTTACTAGAAGAGTCAGATTAATTTAATATACAGCATCTTTGTCCACAAAATAATTTAAATTAATTAAGCACATATATTTCACCAGATTAATAACTCCCACAGATAATCAGGATTGCAAAAAGCTGGTTATATATAATGATATGTAACAAGAGCAGAAGAAAATAGCAACAGATTTGTTGAAGTGATAGCAAGAGATGTCCAGAATTTCTTAGCAAGATTTTTTTAATCTTCTAATTGTAACTAATTGAAAATAAACATTTTCTGGGAAAAAACCAATCAGCTTTGATATTAATATTTCATCCTCCCTACAGAACCATTCCAATCGGATACACAGATAAATAAAGAGGAGTAATAACTGCAGTGGTTAATCTCTTATATCTCTCAGGAGTATGAAGTTTAACTGACATTTAAATATTTCAACTAATACCTTTTCAGAAAATACCATTATGAGGATATTGTTTCAGCATAGAGGCTTGGATCTTCACTTCCCACATTCCAGTGGAATTGAGAAATATTTCAAGAATTTATTGGTATTTCAGCATTATCAGAAGTATAAAGTAATCGTTTGAGTTTTGGAGACAGTAAGAGTTTGCTAGGAATTATAAACCAAAATAATCTGGCTTTAATCTTTTAAACGCATTAGTGAATTCTTGGAAGATGTCATTATTCTGTATATCTCTGACATCATATTTGAAGTGCATTTTACATTGTAAAAGTGATAAAATCTTACAAAGAAAAAGAACACCAAATCTGTGATCATTAAATTTATGATTGTGCTAGGCACACCGGAAATCTCATTTAGGACATAAAAAGACAATAAAAAACCCAAAGCAGCACATGGATCATATGACTAATTTTCTTTGTTCATACTCCCATGGACATCCTATAACTGTTTCAGGCATATTTCAACAGGCAAACCAAAAACAATCCATGTAATATTTTCACTAATCAAGCACTTTTTAAGAGTTCACACACAGGTAAAAGCATAATTGTCTTATATTGACTAAAAACAGATAAAATAAACAACACATTAAAACAAATCCCTGTTTTTCTTATATGAAATAAAACTATATTATTGCACAATATCTGAAAAAAAAACGAGATAAAAAAGTACTAGTGTACTTCACAGCACAACTTCATAACTTCATACATTTGGTTAAGCCAGAAGTTAACACATTTCTATAAATCCGGGTGTCTTAGGTATATCACCATGACTACTAGACAACTGAATCATAAATAAACTACTGTTCTCTAACTTACAGACATTTTACTAACATATAATTTTCTTTGCAAAATCATTTCACCTGTTACAAGATAAACTTAACAGGCAAAAAAAATAATTGTTTTAATATCTAATGGAAAAGAGTTTGTTTTTGTCATATAGGTAATTTACAAAAATATTTTAAAAATTGAAAAAACATACAATCTTAATAACAAGAGACTTAACTCAGAATTCACCTTCTGGTGTATTTGTTTTCCTAAGTAACAGAATGATGGCTGGTTTTACTTTTTTACTATGTAACTGCTTTATTTAATTCAAAGCCCTAAATTGGATAATATCATTGTACCTGCAAAAGCAACAATTTCATTGAAGATTTAGCTAAGAATTCCTTTGTGTTTCTGAGATGTTTTTTTATTTTTTGCCATTTCTAGTCAATTCCACCAGTAAGCATCTGCTATTTTTGCAGGCTTTGTATAACGCAAACAGATGTGAGCTTTTATTTAGCTTATGTATCAGGGAACAAGCAGCTGTGCTTTATTACATAAGCCACTCAATATTATTATCTTTGAATAGACAATTCTTTATTCTTCAACTATTAGAAAACATAAGTTCCCAAAGCTACAGCAGATGTCTGCTAAGTTAAAAGCTACATTAGAAGATGTCATTTGGAGAGCCAGGCACAGTGAGCATTCATTGCACTCTGCCAGCGAGATGCTGAACCCAGAGAGCTCCACTTCCTGGCAGCTTAGACAGCAACTGCCCTTAGAGGTCAGCTCAGATCTTATCGTGCTACTTGCATCTCCCAAAAATTCTGCTTAACTTTCTTAAAAGGTAATTAAAAGTTTCTGTGATCTCAAAGTCATAATTGAGATAACTGGTTTTAATTTTAATTCCAGTTATCACTCCTGGTTTGCATGCATGCTCGATGGAGGATGGGTGAGCAGGTACTGAAATTGGTCAGAAAATTAAAAAATATTTTAAAACACATTACACTTATTTTAGCAATGTAGAAAATTCTTTTGCAGTGCTTAATAACAATTTATTAGTCATCTGGTTCTCTTCAGATGTTACTGTTGTACAAACAAATTAGTGGATATGGAAACTGCATCTCTCTGTGATGAGATAAAGATCCTGTCCCATCCCATCTCTTCTGCCTTTCCTGCTGTTTGTCAGTAATTTTGTCTCCTTCTAGATGACTTACACATCAAGTCAAGCAATTTTATTAGTCAGTAAGACATTGGACAGAATGGAAAAGAAGGCTACCACAAAAGCTATCACTTGTATGTCCTATATTATGGGGGAAAAAGATAAATTTTTACACTGAAAGAGTTATTAAGCATTGGAGCAGGGCACCCAGGGAGGTGGTTGAAGCACTGATTGTAGGTTTTTAAGAGATGAGTAAACATAACACTTAGAAAAATGGTTTAGTGCTGGTTCTTATCAGAGTTGGGTTGATGGTTGGAGGTTTAGTGCTGGTTCTTATCAGAGTTGGGTTGATGGTTGGAGCTGATGATCAGAAATGTCCCTTCCAACTAAGGTCACTCTATGATTCCATGATTTATCAGCTGCCAAAGCCACTAACTTTCTTACCTTCTTATCAGCATAGCACATCTAGGCTCACATTCAAATCAAAGTAAAATGCTTATTTACTCATCTTTGAGGGGTGGGCCTTTTGATAGATAACTCATAATAAAGTCTGCATCACCTGTCCAGCACAGATTTTTGTCACTATCTGACCATCTTTTTCTATTACATGTGTAGAATTATATGTACCACACAGAGTTTTCTCTCAAATAAGAATTCTAGAAAACTAGAAACAAAGCCACACAGCAAATAATATAAGGAAGTGCACGACATTGTCTCCAGATATTAGTTATTATTGATAAAATGCACATAAGATTTCCACTTGATCTTGAAGCTAAAAGAAAACAATTTCAATTTCTATCTATGTCTGCCTTTAACTAGTATGAAAAGAAACCAGATAAACTATACTAACTCACTTCAACCTTTGGTTTTGGTTTTTTTGGGTTTTTTTTCACAGAAGCATTGGGATTATAGCTTAAGAGTAGACCCGTGACTTTAAAACACAGGTGAAATGGCACCAGTTATTTTTAGAAATATGTAGCTGAATGCAGAAAGTAACCATATTGACTATCTTTCTTTGTTGTGCCCTTCACTCGCATAAGGTAAAAAGTGGAATCAATTGAAAATAGAAACCAGAGAATTGGATTAAAATTCCCAGGACAAAAATAACTATATGACACACTTTCTATAAGAAGAGTTAAAACGATGGTGTTTTCTTTACAGGGTCATGTATAAATGCCTTGAACTTGATGCACAGTATTTTATTAAGCAAATGACACAAACATTCCATGGTAAAGATTTTTCTCATCCTTAAACAACTCTGTTTTCCTACACCATTTCTACAGAGACATTTGCCTGCAACGATAAATATTTCAAAACAGTAAATTCCAATAATCTTTACATAAAAATAATGCTGATCTTATGCTTCTAATTACTCAGAGAGCTGGCAAGCAGTAAAACACATTTTTTAAAAGGGAAGCATAGTAAACTTAACCTCACACCTCATAAAAAGCTTTGCAGTCATCCCAGTGGTGGCTCTCAGCATCCTGTAAAATGCTTGTAGCACAAACCCTGACGCAGTAGCTGGTAACTTGAAACTGGAGAACATTGATGAATTCCTGATACTGTTGTAGAGGCACGAGGAACAGGGGTCTGTTCAGAGAGAAGGATCAAAGAAGGAAAGATTGAAAGGCTGTGCAGTAGGAGGTAATGATCCCCAGTACTGAAAATGGTTTCAATTATTAAGTATCAATCATTCATTTCCTCTGACTCCTGGAGCCCAAACCTAGCGTTCACTGTCAAAAAATATCTGGTCTTCATTTCAAGTTCTTTAAATATATCTGCTCATTTTAAAATTTTTTGTTTAACGAAGGCACTAAGAAATGTAATACTTCATCCTGTTTTCTGAGATTAAAGTATATTTGTCATTTGGCCATCGTGAGATTCTGGGTTGAAGCATAATTGCATCACCAATTATGCATAATGAAGAATCATAAAAACAGAGATTGGTTTTGGTAGGTAGGCACTAAAACTCTTCCAAAATACAGATAAGTAGAATTAGTGGGCAGTGGTTTGACTCAGACCTCCTATTCATGCTGGAGGGAGCAAAACATCAGAGGGTAAGTAGCTCAACAGTGCAAATATCACCTGAGATTCTCTGAAAATTGCAGCCGTTCAGGTGTCCCCCCTAGAAGCCCCAGTTTCTACTTTTAAATTACATAAGGTAAGAAATTCATGGACCAATACAGAGATTCCTACAACATTAAGTAAAAATTTCCTAAAAGCATGGGAAGCATAGTTCTACTGTCCATCAGGACAAATGCTGTATTGGACTTCATGCTACCTCTTCCTATATTCTGTAATTTTAATTCTGCATGCAATGAAAAATGAATTCTAGAATGTGTTTGTTCACATTTCTGAATACATATAGCATAAGTAAAGACTGCAGAAATGGATATTTACACTGACCACCAAGATTATAATCTTCTAAATCAGATTGTCTGAAAATTCAGCTACTGTAATTCACCTATTTATATGACAGCAGAAAACACCCAGTCCCTGGACAACCAGGCTTAATAAATAAAAAATATTAATCTCCAAAACAAAATGCAGACCTTAATAATAAATAATCTGTTATGTTGTGGCTGCTTCAGGTTATCAATACCTTTGTTTCAGGTTTTCCCATAAATAGTACATGCAGTGTGTGTACTGAAAAATATGATGAAATTAGCCAAAATAGCACCACCCTGTATCACCAAAATGGAACGAGGTCCTATATTACTCCTGCTTGAATTAAACCAGTGAAAAGTAAAACGGACTCACTTTTTGCTTGTTTCTCTCATTAAATTGCTATACATTGTAAAATGCTGGAAGACGTATATGGCTGTGGAAAGAGCGATGTACAAATCTTGCAGGGGAGCCTTGGAGGGAACATCTTTGCTTTTCTCCTCTAGTCTTGCCAGGACAGCTGCTGCCACTTTGCCACAGGCCTCCACGAAGTTTGCTCTAATTTCCTGCAGAGAATCATCTCTGCATGCCAGAGCCAATGGAAGCAATGTGTCAAGTTCTTCCATGATGTCAGAACAAAACTGAGAAGAATAAACGTAGCATGGAGTTATTTGTGTTCAAGTTTAATTTATACACACTAGGGTCAGATTCTTGAATAATGAAACTGGCATAAAATATAGATATATTGCATCAGCTTTACAAACATTTTCTTCTGTTACACGGCAAAGAAGCATTTATCGACAGTGAATGAATTATTATTTTATTCCTTTTCTCTTTAAATCTGCATAATATATATATTGGGGAATCCAAATTAAAACCACTAGTAATGTCTTAATTTGGTTTATGATTTCATTAGATATATACTTAAGGCATAATGTTAATTCCTTGTATGGAAAAAATAATTTTCTAAATTAATTTATTTTCAAAAATACACAAACATGTTTCATAATACTGAATTTTAAAACTTATCAACAGTTGGTAAATTCATACATTGATCTCCCTAAAATTAACCCCCA
This sequence comes from Turnix velox, assembly GCA_013400935.1. NCBI lineage: Eukaryota > Metazoa > Chordata > Aves > Charadriiformes > Turnicidae > Turnix > Turnix velox. Next base: position 67,973 of record VZTY01018233.1, on the reverse strand, counting down.
AAGCTTACCTGTTATTTTAAGCATTCATCAACACCATTCCAAATTGCTGGAACAATTGCAAAGATTAAAACAAACCCAAAAAAACAAACTTTCAAACTCATATTCCCTTCGAAAAACGATTTAATTAATCATCATAAATGACCTTTCAGTAAATCAAAGAACTCTAATTTGGCCATATTATTTGTTATGCTAATTAGTTAAATGGCATGTCTAAGAATATGAATACAGGAAATCCCTTTATTGCTATACTTCAAAGCATTCAGTATTTTCCCATTGAACGACCTGGTAACAGAGCAGATACTAATCAGAATGTTTTAGAACTTTCTGGATGAAAAAAACCTAATGCCAGCAAACTTTAACAGTTAATTCTTTCAACTACAGACTGTGGGCCTTTGTATAAAGCTCTATTCAGCCTCATATTGTAATGTCTCTCACTTTCTTCTTAATTCCATTTATATAAGATATAGAATATTAATGGTACTGTAAGCACTTCAAAGTGTAGATGGCAAACAGCCTTGGCATTCTGTCTCCCCTCAAACTTCAGATCTTTTGATACCTGCCTTAGCAATTCGTTTTGGTTGCTCCTCCTGTTGGACTGCTCCGCAGGACTCCCTCATTTGCTGGTTGTTTACATGATTCATTGCATTGCCTGGAGCTGAAAATTCTTCATTCTGCTCATGCTGAAGAATTTTAGTTGAAAAATCTTCTATTGCTATTGTTATACAGTGAGCCACAGATGACGACAGGTCTTTAAAAGCATTTCTCCAGCCAAAATTCAGTAAAATAGGCTGAAATAAATATTTATATTAAAACAATCCAAATTCGTTCTGAAGTGTTATTATTCCAGAAGTTATTAAAAATACCATATTTAAACTAAAGGACAACACTATGATCTGAAATTTATTTTAGTAACTTAAAATACAGACTCTTAACCTTGAAATCAAATTAAAAGCACTATATACACTCAACAAAAATGACCACAACAATATTAAAGTTGTCATCAAATATTTAAGAAGTAAATTTATAAAAACCCCTATTGTTTAAACAAGATTGCTTTCTAAAAGCTAAGCTTCATCTCCACATTATTTATCATCTCAAACAGAATCTGTTTTTAAAAAGTTAAATAGACCTACTTTAATAGTTTAAAAAGTAATTCAGCAAAGGATAGCCTGTAATGATTGCCACTGGACAGTAACAACTGGAAGCTACTAACCATGAGTGTTTGTGGATACTAATGGAAAATGCTTACAGAAGCTAGTTTTAACACAGCCACACTGGATTCTACTTCTCCAAAGTGGGATTTAGCACTGTTTAAACAGAGATTTATAATCTTTAGCCAATGCTGGCTTTTACAACAGCTTATATTAGTTCTTTGCCCTCTATAAACAGAGACTGCTAAAGTTTACTGAAGCATAACACTTGTGAGAATTAGGCACAGTAGGACATCATTACTTTTCTACTCATCTTGCTTCACAATGCTCATGCAGCAGGCTTAAGCCTTACCAGAAGTGGCCAACTGAGAATTGCACCACTCTAAGAGACATTTTTTAGTGACATAAGATGTACAGTAAAGATTCCCACTATCAGGGCATAGCAGGAGAAAAGAAGGATTCCAAGCAAGTTGCAGCTATAGGATCTAAACCAGCAGACAACAAAGGGCTGTGAAGCGGACCCCTTTAATTTTGCAGCAGTTTAGAAGTTGCTGTCTCCTTCCTTTCACCTTCCCCACGCCAATTCCAGTGAACAGAGAAGCACCCCCACAGACACACATTTGGACTCTTTTTATTTTTAATTTTAATTTTTTAGGTACTGGGTCAAGTAAACTTCAGCCATCACAGAATCACAGCATGTCAGGGATTGGAAGGAGTCTCAAAAGATCATCTAGTATAATCTCCTGCTGGAGGAGGAACATCTAGATTAGGTCACACAGGAAGGCATCCTGGTGGATTTTGGATGTCTCCAGAGAAGGAGACTCCACAACCTCCCTGGATAGTCTGTGCCACTGTTCTGTCACTATGAAAAAGTTTTTTTCTCATATTTATGTGAAGTGTCCTATGTGCTAGCTTGCACCTGTTGCCCCTTGTCCTGTCATTACTCTTTGTTATCTATAGGAGCATTATTTTCATAAATGATTCAAAGCATATTTTAAGAAGTCATGTCAGCATTAAAAATGAGCCATGATGAAATGAAATAACCACTATCACAACATATCAGGCATTGTTTAGTACTTAGGTCCCACACATTCAACAGGAAAAAGCAGTTCAGTAACAAATGCAAACCAGATTAAAACTTAATCTTGTACATACGTTCTGCAAATCTTGGAGCTTACTACACAGTAGTTAGTTGGCATCAAAGAAACTGGACATTGTGCAAAAGCTTATCCCTATATGAAGAATCATTATGATCAAATGCTAGGGACTTGATAGATTTTTTTTTTAAGATTCTGATGTATTTTAGAAGAAATTCAATACTGAAGAACTCTAAACTAATTTAGCAATTTTTTTACTGCTTTGTTATGAGGTATCAGATACTTCTAATGTTAAATCCATTCCATTATTAAAGCTTAAATATCAACCAATTCATGAAAGCTGTAGGATTTTATTCTATCTTAACCGAGACTCTGCACCTAAAAAACTAATTGGAGTAGCTAAATAATGAAACTGTGGCAATAGGTGTTTATAATGAACATGGTGACAGACTACACTGGAGACACAGACAAAAGAAAATCCCCTACAAAGTGTAAGACTCTTTTCATACTCACCTCTTCTACCTGAAGTAACTGTTCAGGAAGCACACTGGTTTCATTTGCTCTAGTTTCTCCTATTAAAAGCTCCCCACTAGCTTTCTTCAGAACTCCTGCACAGTATGGTAAAAGGGATCAAAGTTAAGATTAATTCTGTAGAAAAGTCAGCAGCCTACAACACCTTCTGATATAGCAATATGAAGTATAAAAAACCCCCCTTAACCAGATATAGGGAAATACTAATGTTATGATAAAGTTAAACTCAGGCTATACACAGCTCCTTTTATAAAACATGATGAAATCCACATCCTATTGTATTAATATTTTACACAAATGCACGTAGTATGTGTAAAATATAGTTTCTTTTGTTTTTAATTAATTTTTATACAGATTGTGCCATCAGCTATTCCTAGAGAGACCAGATAACATTTGAACAGCTGTGTAGAAATTATATTCTTTGTTCAATAAATTCTATTAATTGCACACTGTTGTATTTTTATAGTTTTTGCATATTGGAAATGCAAAATACGATAAGAATAAAAAGACAGTTGGTTAGTACAGTTACTATAAGCAAAATAATGGTAACAGCACTAAGAACAAGTGAAGAACCTTAAGAAGGGATAGTACCTAACTCACTCAGGAGAAATACAAATATTTCTCCAGTTTTGACAAGGATAATCCAGTTTCTGGTGTTGACATCACTTTCATCAACACTTCAACCAATCCAGAACACTGATGATAATTTCCTTCTCCATGTCATAGAGCAGAGGTGCTATGGTGAACCTTGTTCCCACTTAGACAGAGGAGCTGGTGGAGAACACGAAGGTCAAGGCAGCTTTGGCTACAGTGACCTTAGAATCCCAGAGGCAGGGAGGAGGGTGAAAAGAAAACTTACAGCCCTGGACGTCAGGGGAGTAGACTTTGGCTTCTTCAAAAATTGGCTTAGAACAATGATATGGGATAAGATCCTCAGAGGAAATCAGGCCCAAGAGGACTGTTTAATATTTTTCTCAGTGAGTGAACAGAACACTGGAACAGATTGCCCAGAATGTCTTCTCTGGAGACATTCAAAACTGTTCTGGATGCCTTCCTGTGTGATCTGATCTGGTCTAGATGTTCCTGCTCCAGCAGGGCGTTAGACTGGATGATCTTTTGAGGTCCCTTCCGATCCCTGACAAGCTGTGATCCTGTAATTCTCTGTGATTCAAAGACAACCTCCTCCAAGCTCAAGAGAGTTGGGGAAAAAAAAATCCAAGAAGCTTGCATGGATGAATAAGAATCTCCTAGTGAGACTCAAATATAAAACAAAATCTACAGAAGGTGGAAACTAGGATGGGTAACCTGAGAGTAGCACAAATGGTGCTTGGGCATCCAGGGATGATGTTAGGAGAGTTAAAGACCAAATGCAACTAAGCCCAGCCAAGGACATCAAATGCACAGGTGAAAAATGTAAAACTAAGGCAAATGTGGGGCCGTTGCTGAATGAGATAAGGCACTTGATTTGCCTTCATTTTTACTAGCAAGATCAGCCTTCAGGAATCCCAGGTAACAAAGGGTTTGGTTGGAGCCAGGAAGACACACCCTTGGTGGAAAAGGTTCAATATAGGACTATTTAAGCAAACTCGACATACCTAAGTACTTGGGCCCTGATGGAATGAGCACAAGAGTGCAAAGCACACCCTCAATAACCTTTGACCAATCATGGCAACAGGGAGAGGTGTCCAATGAGTTGGGAAAAGCAAATATCACTCCTATCCTCATCAAGGGCAAGAAAAAAGGACTCAGAGAATCACACACTACTCAACAGCATCTCCATCCCTTTTCCAGGGATGGAACAGCTAATTCTGGAAAGCATTTAGAGGCACATTCCTGACAAAAATAACCACTAGGAGTACTCAGTATGACTTCGCCAAGGGATAGTCATGTTAAACAACCCGATAAACTTCTATGAAGAAAAAGCTGGCATGGTGGATGAGGGAAGAGCAGTGGACATTGACTACCTGGGCTTCAGTAAGGCCTTTGATACTGTCTACCATTGGATGCTGTTTTGGGACAAGCTGTAGACAAGGGATGGCTAAGCAGACAATGAGGTGGGGGGAACACTGTTTGAACAGCCAGGCCCAGAGCATGAGGGTAAGTGACACAAAGTCTAGTTGTAAGCCAGTAAGCAATGATCTATCTCAGGAGTCCATACTAGCCAGTCCTGATGTCCACATTGATGATCTGGATTATGGGACACATTACACACTCAGTAAATTTGCTAATGACACCAAATTTGGCAGGGAGGCTGATAAACCAGAAAGGAATGCACTTTCATTCAGAGGGACCTCAACAGGCGGGAGAAATAAGCACAAAAAAGTTCACCAAGCAGAACTACAAAGTGCTGCACCTTGGGAGGAATGACCTCAGACACCAATAAATGCTGGGGGACCACCCAGCAGTTGGAAAGCAGCTTTGCAAAAAAGGACCCAGAGTTCTGAGTGGACATTAAGTTGTGCATGAGCCAACATTATGCCCTTGCTACAAAGAAGACTGAGTTGCATTAGACAAAGCATTGCTTTGTCAAGAGGAGTGATCCTTTCCCTCTTCTCAGTACTGGCAAGACCAGAGCTGTAGTATATATCCAGTTTAGGGCTACTTTTTACCAGAGAAATATGAACATATTGCATGGTGTCCAACAAAATGACACAGAGATGATTAAGGGAATGAAGGTACTTAAATCCCCCCCTCTCTGGAGGTGTTTAAGGCCAGGCTGGACAAGGCACTGAGCAGCCTGATCTAGTCCCTGCCTATGACAGGGGGATTGGAACTTGATGATCTTTAAGATCCCTTCCAACTCAAACTACTCCATGATTTCAAATACCAGGAAGGGCTGAGAGTACTGCAATCTACCTTCAAATAGGACTGAGCAAGGCTCTTCTTAGCAGAGCACATGGCAGGATAAGAGGCAACAGGCACAGGCAGAAACACAAGAAGTTCCCTCTGAACATCAGGAAGTAGATCTTTCCTGTGAGGAAGGCTGCAATGGGTTGTCTGGAGTAGCTCCATCCTTAGAGATACTTAAAAGCTGTCTGGACATGATCCTGGACATCTATCTATAATGGCCCTGCTTGAGCAGACATTATAGGGCCAGATGACCTCCAAAGGTCCCTTCTGACCTCAGCTGTTCTGTGATTCTCTGTTTTTTGAAAAGAACATGAGAATAAAAGTACACAATATATTTCAAAAATCTCCTAGCACAATGCTGGCAAACAACACAGTTGTTTAAATCAGTAAGATTTAAATTATTGGATGCTACTAAAGGTTGTCTTCTAAACATAAAGTTACAGACCTTCAGTCACCTAAAGCTACTAGTGGTATCCACGGACAATGTTTAAAGAGAGGATTTATCTTTCTATGAAATATCCAGTATTTTTAACATGCAGGATTTTATTTGCCCAAAGTGGATTGCATCTTTTCCCTAAAAAATTCATCCACTGAAAACATACACCATTACAGGATTCTAAAATAGCAAGGCTTTTGTGCTTATTTTTTCCCTTTTAATTTTCAAAATACATCAGGAAAAAAACATATCTGAATTGGGAAAAATGAAATATAAAGTGGTGAAATACAAAATCAGAAGACACTAACTGGTCATCTAGCTTCCTGATCATTCCTCCAAAGGTACAGAAAGCACCACAAATTTACTGCCTTTTTCATTATGTTTTAATGCATATTACCCTAACTGACTGGATATTTCCTCTCTTTTCTACTCTGTGCTTTTTGCCTTGAATTTGCATTGTTTTTCATTGCACTTTTCCTTTTTTATAACATCTAGCTATAAGGATGGTGGAATATCTTTACATTCACATTATTGTCACTCAATATTTATATTTTTTATGTCAAGACTTTAAATAAATTCTTATACATTTAATCATTGTGTATATGTGAAATTGCTATCTGTCCTGTCAAGAACTCACAGCTGAGATAAACAGTTATCTACTCATAAATGGCAGATTGATGTCTTCAGGACCAGAGTTGAAGAGGCAAATGATGCTCCTGCCAGCAACAGTTATGTTAAAAATTTAACTATTTTGAAATTAACAGGTCACATTAGATCTCCCTATCCCCCTTTCTAATGAACAGCCTTGGCATTCTTGCCCTACACTCATATACAACATATATAAAACCTTTTCTGGTCTTCCCAAAGAAGCCCCAAGGCCAAGTCTCCTGTATTTAACTGAGTTCCTGTGGTCTTCCCAATTTTTGCTTTTTGCAAAGCTCATCTAGGTAAAGTTGGACTTAATCTTCTTCAGTTTAACCTCCAGCCAGCAAAGGCTCCCTTTGCACTTTTCACTGCTCAGTGCACACCAGCCACAGCTCCCAAAACCTCTGCAGTTCAGATGTTCCTCTCAAATACTGTTGCCACAGAGACACATACTAAATTACCCCTTTCCTCTCCTGCTACTTCTTCACTGTCTTGCCCTAAGCATCAAACTCTCACAGGAAATAAAAGTGCAGCTTTATTCAGGAGACTGGTGCTGCTGTTGTAGTGAAGCTATTCAGATCAAGTTTGTTTGCCCTTATAAATAAAAAGACAGGCAATGGGGCAAAGGAAGAAACCCTACCTAGATGGCCATGTTTTTTTAGAGAAATTTCTTGCTCCTCTCTTCTCCCAAATAATCACAGGATCACAGAATGGTGTGCATTGGAAGAGATCTTAAAGATCACATGCCCTGGGCATAGAATCATAGAGTCATAGAATAGTTCAGGTTGGAAGTGACCTTAAAGATCATCAAGTTCCAAACCCATGGACCCCTCTCACTAAACCAGGATGAGCAAAACCCCATCCAACCTGGCCTTGATTATACCCAGGAACAGGGCAGCCAAACATTCTCTGAGCAATTTGAGTCAGAGTTCTACCACCCTCACAGATAAGAATTTTCTTATAATATCCCCTCTTTCACTTTAAAACTGCTTCTCCTCATCCTACTGCTTACCTCCCTGAACCAGAGCCCCTCCCCAGCTTTCCAGGAACCCCATTAGGGACTGGAAGGGGATGTAAGATCTCCCCAGAGCCTTCTATGTTCTAGGCTGAATCCCCTCAATTCTCTCAGCCTGTTCTCATACCAGAGGGTCTCCAGCTTCTTAAATAAGCTTCTTGAACATCTTGCTTTGAGACCAAAGCAAAAATCACATCTCTTTCTTGAATATTCCCAATTTCAAAGTCTATAAAGAGAATGTAGCTCATAAATTTTATTCCACACCACTTTGATTACACTTTTCAGAAATAAATATAGAAGAAAGGATTTCTTCTTATGCTTTGCAAATCTTCCCAGTCCCATAAGGCAAAGCTTATAAGCCTAAGGACTTGACAACTTTGCCCACAGTGTTTTCAAAGAGATCCACTGGAAAAAGCTTTTCTTGGTACTTATTATCTGATCTGTCCAAAGTTCACCTTCCTCAGTGGAATGGGGGGAAAAAAGTGAAAGATGAAAGTAAGTTAGATGTTTTTGATTTTTTTAAAAAGTCTCAACAAGAGATTTCTGAAAAGTCAGTTGAATCTATCTCAAAGATGGAAAGAGAATGCGATTTGGCAGAATTCTAAACCAAAACCTCCTGCTTAACCCTTGACTGCAGCTGAATGTTCCAGATTCCTTCAAAGAGAACAGCCCTTGTGATGTGGCATGAACTAGACATTTCAGAACATCTTGGCAATTTCAACTGGATATAAATAGAGAAGAAAACAATCTCATCACAGTAGGTATGACAAGATACCCATAGAAGAAAGGGTTAAATGCCTAGTTAAGAAAAAGAGATAGTGGTTACTCTTTTTCTGAAACCTGTTGCTTGTAATGGAATGAAACAGGGTTATACAACTTTGAGAATGAAAGTTCTATAATAGTCAGAAGAATACAGATACCTTTCCTCAGGAAGGTAGAGAAGCACTCTTGTCTAGATGCCAGATTAAACTTCAAGGATGGACCAAAACTGTCCTATGATTTATTTGTTGAGGAACTCTTCAGGATTTTCTCCTATTACTTTAAGAGAAACCTTGAACACTACACTGGCAGTAGATAAAATGTGTATTTATACTGTGGTTTTGTTTTTTGTTTAAACTGTGCTTAAATAACTCAAATATAATTTGAAATCAAGTACACAGCTTGGCATGTACGTACTGCTCATTGAGGAATACATACTAAACTAATTCTGATGATGGAATGTCAAAAAATAAAATCCGGAAGAACTGAATGAACTAGAGTGAAAAGAAGTCACAGTGGAAAATGCAATTCATAGAATTTTTTTTCAGCCTCTGCAAAACATTTTGGGAAAATGAGGATTCTGAATATACTCCAGAAGATGGCAGATACGGAACTCTCAAACTGAACTCAGAGAACTATCCGTATCACCTAAAAAAACTCTCTACATCCATCTCCCTACAGAGTTCACTCTGGTTCACTGTTTCCTTTGGTGCTATTGTCTGCCATGAGGTTACCATCAGAGAACACTGGTAGGCAGTACTTCCCTCTAACATCTATTTTCAGCCACCTAAATTGGTCTTCATAGGATTCCATTGTGCACACTGCAAAGAAACTTGTCTTGTTGCCAGCTAGAACTGTGAACTACATGTCTTTCTTTTCTTCACTGTTCTTTTTTTGGTTCACAAGCAACCTCCTACCAAAAGCAGAATCTGCAGAAGAGACTACATCCAAGAGATAATGCAATGAAAAAGTATGAAGAGAAGCCCAGGTGGCCACCTTGCAAATTTCCAATGTGGAAGCCTTCGACCTCTCCGCCCAAGAAGCAGCTATAGTCCTAGTGTAATGAGCTTTACAAACCCTGGGAGCCTCTTTACCCTTAACTACATACGCCTCCCTAATACAATCCCTTAACCATCTAGCTAAGGAACTCTTAGAAGCCATTTGACCCCTCTTAAGACCCCCTAAGAGTACAAACAATCTGTCAGAAGATATGAAATCTTTGATTCTTCTGTGATAAACCCTAAGTGTTCTTCTTACATCCAATTTATGCAGCCATTGCTCTTTGTCATTGCTGGGTTTAGGGAAAAATGAGGGCCAAGAAACTGGTTTAGATAAAACTCAGATGCCATCTTTGGGGCAAAAAAAATGTAAAAAGAGGAACCATCCAAAGAACCACTTTGTTTCTGATGGAACTTTACACATGTTCTGTATATCAAGACTGAAGTACTATGAGATATGCTGAACAAAAATCAAAACTGCCATTGAAACAGCTATACACATAAACCCAACTCTTGACACAAGCACATGAAAAAACATTATTTTTGTTGCATCTCTGTGTGAGTTATGTAGATAAAAAGGCTCCCATGAATACTAAAAGCAACCAAAAAGAAAGAATGAAGCAAGTGCAAGGTTCCAATCTATGTGATTCCTAGGGAAACTTTAGCTCACTTGGATGCTAGCCTACCTTTTGTGAATTGGCCAGCTTCCCATAATTTATCAGTGGTACTACTTGCAGAGAACTGGTACTTCAGATATGCCTAGACTGCAGGGTAGTTTGGATTCACCCAAACTAGCTTTAAACCAGTGAGAGAAGTACAGGCAACTGTCTAGTAACAGCAGCCAAGAGTTCAGTCTGTGTTAACTTGCTCTGCTTCTTTGCAGAAGTCTGAGCTGCACTGTGAACCTGGTATTGGTACCTGAGTTGATTCAAACCTGCTTTGGATGGGTGTGCACTCTACATTCTGTTGAATTAAAGAAGATTCCTTGAAATAAGGCTTCTTGATAAGTAGAGAAGATGACCATTATAATTTCTACTCATATATGTAGTCTGATAAAGTAAATCCTTCTCATCAAAACTCAGACTTCATCACTAAAAAAAAAATAAGATTATCAGCCCAATATAGGCCATTAACAGAGAAAATCTTAAATCCCTTTTGGCACTCAACAGAACTTGGAACTACTGGGAACACAGCTCTCATTCTCCCATATCAAATCATCTTTCACTTCATCACTACAGCTGAGACTTTGGACAATATGAAGTGAAAATATCAGCAATGATCCCTTCTTCTAGAGAGATGCTTTTAAAAATAAATTCTCTGGCCACATCTTCTCTTTGCTAGTCTCCAGAAATTTTATGCTTTCTTTAGAATTGGCCTTCTTCCCAGAAGACTGCCTCCTATAACAACATCTAATAACCATCTCCCTTCAGATTCCATTATGTAGAGGTACCATTCAAGAATATACTGGCTGAACATTATTACTCTGAAAGAATTTTTTTCAAAGAAGAAGGTTTAACACATTTTTTGAGGAACAGTTCTGCATGTAATTAGGCTTGGAGAAATATCTATTGGATAAAGTCCTAAATAAACTTCCTGGAAAGTGAAGTATTTCTTGTTAATGTTGCAATCATTAAGTTCTTCGAATTTTTGGTGATAATATGTCTTCGTGTGTGGTTAGTTAAACATTCTAAATTTCCAATTAAAAAGTTTTTCAACTGACCAGGAATTTTCCTCCTGACCAGGAGGCGAAAGTGGATGAAGCCCTCTATCAATATAAAAACAGCTTCATGCTCACAAGCCATGGTCCTCATGGGTGACTTCAACTTCCCTGACATCTGTTGGAGGGAAAACACGGCGAGGAACCACCAGGCAAGGAGGTTCCTGGAATGTGCTGAAGACAACCTGAAGAAACTTGGAGGTGCACAAGTCCATGGGACCCAATGAGATCCATGCACGGGTCCTTAGAGAACTGGCTGATGAAGTTGCCAAACCACTGTCCATCATATTTGAAAGGTCATGGCAGACTGGTGAAGTTCCCACTGACTGGAGAAAGGGGAACATCATCCCCATATTTAAAAAGGGAAAGAAAGAAGA